>JAUMJL010000004.1:0-415000 GCA_033558185.1 Dromococcyx pavoninus | reverse complement strand
CTGTTGCATTTTCTTCAGCTTCAGAGAAGATCCATGAAGGTGCACCGTCTGCCCTACAATATAACTTATAGGTGAACTTCAGATCTTCCATCTCAGGTTTGTTTTACCAATAATGAAGCACTTCTAACTACAGTTGAAGTTCAGCAACTTGGATTCCTGCTCAAGGGAATCAGTACCACTGGCACTTAAGCACTTCTTGGTAAGCTGTTGTCCCCTGGCTAAATACCACCAGGTTTTTCATATTAAGACTGGTTAGCAAAATAAATCATGATCATCTGAAAGGATCAGGCCATGATCACACGAATCATTATTATACAACTGATATAATCTGCACAACCCATGGCGAAGAGGTAGGAAAAATTCTATGACAAGAAGGACCTTGCAAATGACATAATGTTACATATGTCATTATGACATTTGTCCTCTATGACATAAAGTCCCTTACACCTGCCCATGTTTGTTTGGAGATTTGAAAGACCACCATTACAGAACACTATTTAAAATCGTCATAAAACATTCCACTTAGCAACAGTGGCTGGAATGGGGACTTAGATACAAGGATAGACATTTGAGAGTAGATGACTCGGGGAAAAATGTCCTACCTGGATGGTATTTCCTCTCAGATTTTTTTCTTTTGGAGAAGTGTTGGTAAAGCATTACATGTAGGACTGGAAGCACACATGTTACCCAGACTTCTTTCCATACAGAGGAATCTCAAGCATTACCTTTTTTTTTGTTATGTATAATGGAAGGGATTTGCATGTTTGAAAGTAAATTTACTATAAATATGCAATTCACGTGCACAATGAAAAAGATCTCTGAATAAAGAAGCAGAATGAGTACTGACAGAAAAATCAGTATTATATTCAAGCTTAGACTTAAAGCAAATGACACTGTAAATTTCATTCACAACATGTTTAGCATGTTCACACATGTCAATGCAACTTCTATACAAGTATATTGGTACATGTGGAGATTTACGGCAAGAGTTGCATCAATTTAACAACACAAACTGAAGAATAACACATCTCCTAGCAGATAAATTGTATAATTAACAGGAAAATCCATCAAATCGTTCTATAAATTCAAATTATAAAGTTGTGGAAGTTTTTTGTTTTTTTTTTCTGTGAAGGCAACAAGAGTGCACACTCTGTACACTTCACAACTTCTATTTAATATCAAAGAAAGACACATTAACAGCAAACCAAAATAAGAGGTGTATACAAAACAAAAGCTGTGTACAGAATGGACAGATTTGGAAAATCAGAGGACCCTAACTGTTGAAAGTATGTTAACATCAATGTTACCCACACCCTCTTTCTTCATCCTGTTTTCCTAAAGAGAAATAAAACTGGAAAACTCTCTCTCTAACATTCCTAAAGCATACGCTAATATCACACCCAGGCATTTCAATGGTTTTGCCTTTTTTAATGTGAGGGAAGCAAATCCTGGTTCAGAGTTGCAAAAGTGAGGATAGCGGTTACTTGTGACCTAGTGCAGCTGCAAATGCTCCCTAGGCCTTGGTGTGTCCCTTCAATTAAAAGGTTCCTCAGATGGAAACTGTGGGACTCCCTGACAGGAAGTCATGGTCAGGACCTGAAGGGACATTTCAGGTTGGATTAGAAGGCAAGACTAGTTAGTTACATCCCCAAAAACATAGTGACTTTCATATTTCACAAAGAGTTCACTGGTAAAAGTCACTGAAACTGGAAGGGGTTTGCACGTTAGAGTAGCACCTCCAACCAGTAAGTATCATTTCAGTGTGAATCTACAGTTTGCCAGACCACTTGTTAAGCACAATTTCAGAGTCAGTCATACAAGAAACTTCCCATAAGTATCAGGCTGTGTAGGCTATTTCATGCTCCTCACAGGGCCCAATTTCTTGCAGACAATTAAGTTATATACAAAAGGGATACTTGAGCCAAAACTTCACCAGCAATAAAGCTGAGAAGCTCTCTTCTCAAAACTATAGAGATTTCTTTACCTTTGAGTTCAAGATCAAAGCGAATATCTATTTCTTAATTGCCCCTCATTAGCAAAAATTCAAAGAAGGAAAAAAAAACAATGCCAAACTTGCAGTATGTATTCTGTCATAAGGTATTACATTACGCTTTGCTTCACAATCATAACTTTTCGATCATAGAGGGGCAAAAAATTCAGATCCTGTTTTACATATTACAGGCAGAGATTAATTAGCCGGTGCACAGGGGACAGTTACATGTCCCAGAGTGAGTCAGTGATGAAGGAAACATTCTCTGACATTTCAGATGAGGCTTTAGAAATATTTACTGGAACGAAGAAACAAGACTCTGTCTTTCCCACAAGCCAGCGGCTAGAGCTTTCACATGGAACGCAGGGGACCGCGACACAGGCTACACGCCTGGTAAATAATTGAGGATTTATAAAAATTAGAAACACTCCCGAATAAAAGAACAGAAAATAACTGACCTAACGTCAATACCCTGAGAAATGGTGTGTTTGCTGAAGATCTGAGAGACCAGCAGAGCAAGTTTTCTGATTTTGTGCTATTTCTCCTGCTGTTGGTGACCACACTTACTGCTGGGTTGTCTTAAATACTCGAGTCGGCTTGCAAAGAATAGTCTGGTAAGGCTCCACCTCCCCAGTGTCCCTACTGCAAGGGGAGATTTAGAGGTGTGTCAAATCCCTTTCTCTCCTTGCCAAATGAGGTGTTCCAGAAGATCTAGACTATCCTTCCAGCTTCTCCCAGAAAAAAACCCCAATTAATGTGCTAGTCTCATCCTGCTCCCTTTCCAGTCGCTGGCAGCATGTCACTACTGAAGTGATAGCAGGATGTGCTTCACTGGTTAGCAGTCCATCAGAAAGTAGGTTTCTTCCAAAGTGAAATCCAGATAAACATGCACTTTTCAAGAAATTAAAAGAAAAAAACAAAAAAGAAATCCACAACCAAAAAAACTTATAACACTGCAGACACATCATATCCTCCATTCTACATATGCCAGTCACTCAGCAACACTTTTATTAAATAAATATCAGAACAAAGCAGTAAAATGGGTTATACAGAAATTATTTCTTGTCCACTGTGTATGTAAAGGGTAATGTTTTCCATGCTTGATTTCAGACTGTTTGGGCTGAAAAAAATCTCTGCATTGTCCCTAGGAAGTTTTCCTTCTTACCATGTATAGGTCTGACCGCATGCCCTCTAAGCCTTTCAACTGTATCCACACTTGAGCAAAAGCCTCCCTGTTCTTTGCTGTGGCTTTTTCATTTCTTTCTTGCTCTGCCTACAGTTGAGTATTCTCTACCAAAGTCAGTCAGCTCTCTTAAAGAAAAGAGGCAATCATCTCCCTCTTCCTCTTGATGGTTCCACCTAATCCAGTGATTCTTTTTAATCTGTGTAACACAAACCAAGAGCAACATGCAAAGCCAACAGTGCCCATTACAGCTTCTATCATCAACCTGTGAATTACAATTTCCATTTTCAACCTTAACATCACCAACAAACCTGCAAAACCCGCTGCTCTCTCCTCAGAAAAACACTCACTGTCTGGAGAAAGCTCCTTGTAAACTCATGGCTGAAGAACACCATTAAAGCTTTCTCCTTTATTTGTAGTTTTCTTCTTCTTGCTCTTCCCCCACCTTCTGCTCTCTGCTCTGCCCAGCTTTTCCTTGCTGGCTGACAACATTGACAATTCAATTGTATTCTTTAGGTAGAAGAGGAGCAGATTCTGTTGCAAATCTGAACCTATGTTATATAAAGGAAGCAGAGCCTACCTGATAGCTGATTCAGGACTTGATCCTGCGATGATCATCATGTAGGAGAAACCTAAGAAACAGGACCTTCGTTTCGCAGAAGTACTGCTCACTACAATTCATTGTCAGTGCAACTAAAGACTTTACTCTTTGCAATTGTTTTGCTACAACTACCACAAGCTTGTTTTCCTTATAACAGAGTTTCACAGCACAGATATGCAAGTTTCAGTACCAATCCAGGCAGAATACAAATTTCAAAAATGAAGACTCAAGAGTAATAATAACACAATAAATCAGCACTATCTCATTGTTTTTCCCTCAAATAAGAAGCATAACTCAGGAAAACGCAAGTAAAAGGTGGTAAGTATCAAATAACTTCAGAAATTAAAGAAAGCAAACATATTCACATTTGTATTTCTAAATTCAGCTTCAGGAACCTTGTGACTAATTTACTAAAAATTAAAAATCTTGCTTCTCCATCACTTTCCAACAATCATACCTGAATTTAACTGAGCTAGAAAGTCAAATAATGCCCAATGCAAGTCAAGATTCTCTTGTGATTATCACGAACACAGATATGCTACTTGCCACACAGAAACACTTCAGATCTGGTGTCAAATTATAGTGAAATCTTGCTTTGTTTAATTTAAAAAAAATCCTCAACCATTCTTACCAAGCGAGAGAATCTCAATTTATAATTAGTGTCATCCACACTATGCTTTAATAATTATGATTATCAATTTAATGACAAAGTGATGCTAAATATACCAAGTTAATTTAGCCACAGATAAGAAGCTATGGCATTGTATTCTCGTACAGATGTTGAGGACATAAAAAGACAGTGGAATCTCAAAAAGGGCAAATGAAAAAATGAAAAGAAGAACAAAAGATGTGAAATATATAATTGGCAGACTGGCATAGCCAAAGAAGGTGGAATATGGGCAAAAAGCATGAAAAATTCTGCAGGGAAACAAAAACCCCAAGGTATTCTACCTAAACTTTATCATTACAATATATATTTTAAAGCATAAATAAATAATATGCTAAAAAGTGCCTAAGGAATTCTGTATCTTGGTGCCCCAAGGTGAAAGTCTGCAAGTCTTTAACAGCTTGATAGTTCAGCCATTGCATATACAGGAATCAGAAAAAATAAAATTTGGCCGACTGTGCATATGACAGCACAAAACTGTGATTTTCACTTAAACAAATGTTTAACATTCTTATATAGGCATTTTTTAGGTACACCACAAACCTTCTGAAAGCACAACTACCTGCTTTACTTTCTGTCCAGTTTGTGGAAAATACAGTTAAAAGAAAATACTGCCAGATTTCTGCAGAAATGGTCCATTTTACCAGCTGCTTTAGGTAGTCCAGTAAGATAAAGCTTCCATAAGAAAAATAATCTTCAATCACGAGGCATTTTAACTCCAGGGTGAAAAAAACTAGAGATAGTAGAGGAATAAAACTCTTGACAGAAGAAACTACAAAAGCTTCAGGGTTTCTCTGGAAAATAGGAAGCGAGCAGTTTAGGAACACAGTATGCAAAACAAAAGGTTTTATATTCCAGCTGAGAGTACATTTCTTAAACACTCAATAATTTTGCCTTCCTTCTGATTTCAAAAACAGACATTCTGCAGAAGGGCTGAAAACTGTAGTGCATGTATTTCACTTGACCCCATTAGAACTTATTAATTTTCCCCTGTGAATGACCTTCCATGCAACATCACATAGGTGACTAAAAGATGATCCTGAGAAATAAGGTGCTATAAAATGAACTGATCAGGCAAATAGAACAGAACTTTGATTTCTAAATAAATGGACAAACTGATGGTAAAAGAAGTCATTTCCAACCTTATTTGTTGGGAAAAAAATAATTCTGGTTCCATGAGGATTTCTGCATTTGCTGGTTTGTTTGCCTTTGATATTTCTTGTGATGCCCAATTCCTCCTTCCTATAAAACGTCAGTAATAACTATTATTTCAGCATTGTGCCCCTGTGTCTACATGGCCACCAATGTGGCCATAAAGCTATAGCTGTAGTAGCCTGAAGGACTAAGGCTTAAAAATCACAAAGCTACCTGTTGTGTAAAGAGCACAAGATTAATATTTACCTACAGAACCTGAACAAAATCAACTTTCAGCATTTGGCAAGACTTAATCACCACTTCCCAAGAGCAGCATCTAGATGATTAGTTTCTGGAGAACACATCCTATATAGAGGTAATAATTCATAAATCTTATGGTTTCAGAAATAATATACCACAGCTCTTATTCTTCAAGTGCTTATTATTAAAGTTACTCAGATACCTAAGTGTTTACTGAATTTATATGCTGAAATGTGAACTGACATGAAGTTAAACATAGCTTTTAAACATCCAGTCCCTTCCTGCACTGCATACACCTTTCCTGAGTAGCAGAGGAGAAAAAAACGGAATGGACTCAGACAAGTTAAGACAGCTATTTGCAAATTTATGATCAGCTCTCGTACTAAACTGCTTGCATGAGGGCTTGTGAGTCCGAGGCCTCCAGCAACCAAAAGCTTGCTGCCATTGACCACTGGCTCCTCCAGGAGCCCAGAAGGATACTGACACGTTCTAAAGGCATAGAGGATGCTAAAGCTTTCCACTCCTGCAAACTGAATGCCAGACAGACTGTAGCACTCAGAGCTTTGCATTGTGGCCATAAGACCAACTGCCAGCATGGTCTCACTGCTGTGTTATTCTTTTTCCAAAATTACGACCTCAGACGAGAACTACAGACAGACAGACGGACGCTTGAATGTTGTGCTGCATAAAACACTGTATTATTAACAGACAACACTATATCATTAATAATAGTCAAACCCAAGTGCCAGGCCTGTAATTCTCCCTCATTTTGTAATAATCTTCAGCAATCAAATAACTGGGCTTGTCCATCTGGAACCAGTGCCTGACCCCACATCTGCACAAGCCGCCTGCCTGGTCAGTCTCTGCACACACAGCACAGTGGGCAAGGTGGGCTCTATCAGCATGAATCCTTGGGAGTGGGTGGCAGTGCATGTGGAACAGGAGGGAGGCTCACTGGAAAATGGGATACTCGGAGAGGAGGAGCAGATTACTACAGTGAGAGACAAGAAAAATGGGATGGAAGAAACCCTGCTTTTTCTAAAACATGAAGCTGGTGAGAAAGAATCGGTACCGCTGATGTACAGCGAAGATAAGCTCTGCTCCATCACCTGTGCAGCGTCCCAGCCCTCAGCCCGTTCCCCTGGCAGCACCCACTGCGGGACCCCGCGAGCAGCGCCCTCCCCACCCGGGCGGTGCGGCTGCCCCAACCCTCCTTCCGGCCACAGCACTCCGAGCGGCTCTGCCTGGGCCCTCCCGCCCCGCCGGGCTCTGCCCCTTCCGCTACCCCGCCGGCCTCTGCCCCTGCCCCATCCCCACCGCAATCTCCTCCTGCCCCGCCAGGCTCGGACTCGGGCTCTACCTCTGCCCCTGCCCCATCCCCATCCCCATCCCCATCCCCTGCTGCCCCTGCCCCGCCCGCCCCGGGGCGGTGCCCGCGCCGCTTTACGACAGCCGGCAGCTTTGCGGCCGGCCCGGTTGCCGTACGGCGGACGCGACCCGGGGGTGGCGGTGCCGGCGCGGCCATGGTAAGCGCGGGTAGGCCGGGGCTGAGGAGCTCGGCTCGGCCTTGGCCCTGGCCCTGCCGGGGAGCCCGGGGGGCCGCCCCGAGGTTAACGCGGAGTTAACGCGGGTTTGCTGGGCGCGGCTCCCCGGCCCCGGGTGAGCCCCGCTCTGCCCTGTCACCTTGCTGTCAGCGCATGTGCAGAGCCGGCCTGCTGTGGCGAGCGCCGCGTGGGCTTTTTACCTTCTGCTGTGGTAAACAGGTGCTTTCTGTGTCCCCTGTGCAGGCCAGCACGATGGTGGCGGTCGGGCTGACCATAGCAGCAGCTGGATTTGCAGGTTTGTAGATGATGGGAGGACACTCAGTGCCCAGCTGTGCTCGTCAGCACTCGCTGCAGTACTGCTGGGGTTCCGGGTGTTTTAGTAGTTGACACAAAACTCTCTCAGGAGGGCCTGATTTAAGAAACGTATCTGTAATTAAGGAAAAGGACAAAGTTACTGCTTTTATGTCCCCAGAAAGTTTATTCCTAATGAAGAAGTTACCAGTTTCACTGGATTGTTAAATCTTTATGAAACATTATACTTAGCCCTGTTCAACACTGATTTCTTTAAGGTCGCTATGCAGTGAAAGCTATGAAGCAAATGGAGCCACAAGTAAAACAGGCACTTCAGAATCTACCAAAACCTGTAAGTTTTTGTTTTATCAATAGCATAATTTTATTTAAAAGATTATTTGGTGAAATAACTACAGGCTGTTGTTCCTGTATGGCATTGCTGTATTTTCTTCTAATACTAAACATAATTTTGTCAGTAATAACAGAATAAAGCTCAGCCATTCTAGTGGTGGTTGGCAAATAGAGAAGTTGTTTTGGCAAGTTTAAGTACTTATTTAAATAATTATATTCTACTTCAACTTAATTTCTTACTACAAGGGCAAAAGAAACTTTGCAGTATTTTTGCAGACTAAAAGCTGAGCAGCTACTAAAGCCATAGTGTGTTGTTTTAACTGATAAAGTGAAATGTAAAAATTAGTTGTTTTTACACTAACGTGTTTTGTCTTTCAGACTTTCAGTGGTTATTACAGAGGTGGATTTGAACCCAAAATGACTAAACGAGAAGCAGCTTTAATATTAGGAGTGAGGTAAAAGGAATTTTATTAGAAATGAAAGGTAAAAGGAGCCTACAGTGTTTACCTCAGTGCTGGCCTGGTTTGAAAGGGGCATTAAGAGTCTCCTAGGCCCAGCTTCCCCTGGGAGTGTCACTGCCAAGTCAGGAAATATGAAGCACCATTTCAGGATTTTTTGTACTTATTTGGGATTCCTTGGTACATGTTACTTGCTTAAAGCTAACTCTAGCTGGACTTCCATACATCTGCAAATCCCTGTAAGAATTAGAAGCTGTGTACAGGTCCAGATAAACATGCCATTTGCAAGAAACCTTGGGGTTTATTCTGTAGGAAACACAGCTATGGTGTTTGCTCGTGGCTCCTGTCACTACTGCTGAATTTCAGAGGGATGCAGTGTGAAGGTGCTACAGACCCATTCTTGCACATGGAGAAATTAATGACTTTTCTGGTATCTTAGACCTGTGAATGGTATCTAGCCCTGTCAAAACTTAGAGAGACCTAAGACCACATACACAAATTTATCTAATAAGACACCAAATAGGAACCATTTCTGTTTGAAGGCAACTTATAACTCTGAAATTTGTATACAAACAGTTTGTTGTTTTTTTTATGTAAATCAAGAGCTAATATTCTTTTATTTTCTTCCAGCCTTTAGGAAGTTGTCCCAATAAAAATATTACAACACAGTTCTGTTTGTTTTCAACTGTGTGAATGTCCCCTGCCATATCGGACTGCTATAGCTTATCTTCTTTAGTGTACAGTATTTTGTAAGGACCTTAGAAACCCTCTCCAGGACTTACGTGCCACATATCAATAATAGGAAAAGAAAAACATATGTGAAAGCCAGAGAGTTGTTGGATAAGACGCAGTGCTTGCTTGTTCCAAGACATCTTTAAAAAAGATCTGGGGGATTTTTAAGAGGTTTCCTTAAGTCGGTTTTTCTCTCTCTTTTAAAGCCCTACTGCCAACAGAAATAAAATCAGAGAAGCTCATAGACGGATCATGCTTCTGAATCATCCAGATAAAGGCAAGTAAATTGACGTGGATTAATTAATACGGTTTTTAACACCGATTAATAGAATTGAATAAGGGAGAAGTGACTAGCATTATCTCAGCTACTAAAGAAACCCCAGAAAACTCAGTGAAAACAAATGTCAGAGTGCCTTAAACCTTTTCGTTTTGGAGCATATTTTTGTGTTTGAATGCTCTGAAGCAAGCAGACAGATTCAGCAGATCAGCTTGTTACTTGCTCTATTTTCTGTGCGTATCATATTAAAATAGGATTTGTTAAAATGAGACTTTAAATTGCCTTGATTTTTAGATGAAAGACCATTATGTATTTATGTACTTCCTGTACGAGTGTGAGTTTGCATTTGTTTGAATGCATTGAGAGTTCAACATCAGTGGCAGGTGTTGAGCAGTCTGTGCCTGCTGAAGGCACCAAGCTATAAACTATTCCTGTTTGTGGTACTCAGGAGCTTCAGAATCTCGTTATGCTTTAACTTAATAACTTAAGGCATCTGTAACTTTTCTAAACTCTTAACTTCAGCAAGTCAGAATCATGTGTTAGTGCTTGGCATTTAACTTATTCCTCACTTAAAGGTTAAAAGTCTTCCTTTAATGTGGCTGTTGAACTTCATTACTTTTATGCCACAAAATAATCCTTGGGATATGCTGTTCATAGAAGTTAACTTCAAAATTAACTTTATGGAATACATGCAGAACCACAAAGACTGCTAGGAGGATTCAATGTTTTACATGATCTAAATATGTTAAGCTTCAAGTTAATATGAGTAAATTATTGTACTAGTAAATGTTTTATGAGCTACAGATCTCTGCGCCTCATGGCCAGTTACAGTTTCAATGAGTTTGCACTGGGGGGTTCTGTTTCAGTATCTTCACAAGTCATTTGTGTCTTGCAAAAACTGAACCAGCCCAGTGGTACAGCCCAGTTCACGTGCTGACCTTGAATGAGGGGAGGTTCATCTGCAGGGTGGTTAGTTTAATGCTCCTCTGTTCACAGCAAAGTGAGCTAAGTCATTAGACAAAGTAACTTATGACTGAAAAAAATGGAGAAAAACAATAACAAAGGTAACAGAACAGGAATGAGCAGGCTGCTCAGTTAGCTACTGCAGTGACTGTATGTGTAAGCTTCCATGGCCTCAGCCATAATGCGGTTTGTTCTGAAGAATTTTCAGACCATATTCTCCCTTTTTCCCTCTGTATGGTGGCATTAACAACATGAAGATGTTTTTCAGCTGATGTGACATGACCTTATCATTCTTCTAGGTGGTTCTCCGTATGTAGCAGCCAAAATCAATGAAGCTAAAGATTTACTGGAAGACCAAGCTAAAAAATGAATGAGAGTAAATCAGAGGCTTTGTCGATGCAAATGATTATTTTTTATAAATCTCTGAAGAAGTTGTAATGTCAGTCTTTGACTTAATATAAATGAAGCTGGGAATGTGAATCCAGGGAGGTCCTTCCCTCCCCACTCACTTGGTCACTTTTTGGAGAAATGTTAAAGAGCGAAGCTTAAAAGATTTTTCCATACCTGTTCTTTATTAAGCAGCAAAATCTGCTGCTCTGCTGTTTTCAGTGTAGGAAAGCAGTAATGTGTTTTGGCCAATGCATGTTACCAGATACAGGTAGACTTACATGCTGTTACCTTTTGTTAAGCTAGCTCTATTTAAAGTCCACGCTGCTGTTCTGTGCCAAAGTTAGCATGATGGCCCAGGTTGGAGAGGAAGGTGGAAGAAAATCAAGAGGATTGATTTGATGGGAATGATTGGGACAGATGTGTGGTTGTCTCTGACTGAAGAAATAAAGTGTAGGAAACAATCTACTTGGTTGTCTTTGCCTTGTGAAAAACAAGGTTTGTTAAGCTTCTTAAGTGTTACTTTGGGTCTGGAATGTCCCAGATTTTTTAGTAACTTTCACTTTTTAATGGATTTTATAGCATTTAATAAATTCCAAATTTGTAATAGAAGTTCTGTAGTTCTATATATTATTATACACTACAAAGTTAGAATTCGTATCATAATGTTTGCATTAATAGTGATTAGGGAACAGGAACTCTCTACGTGGACCACTGAAGATCCCAGAGCTGGATTTATCATGCTAAAGAAGACTAACACACCCCAACAGCTGTCTTTGTAAGCCCAAGAGCTCTGCCATACTCCCAAGAATCTTGCCAGTCTTTCTGCACATATGGTACAGAGTATGGAAATGTTAATGCCTGTCTGCTCATAGATTTCAGAGCTTTCAATTTTTTCCAGCACTAACACGCTCCTTGTTCAGCATAGAGTGAGCACCCTTACATCCTCTGCCCAGCACTGGCTGCTGGGTTGCTGCATTTCTGTAGACCTATTATAGGCTGTTTTGTGTTGCCAGAACACTCTGTAAGGAGGAGTTCTGCACTTTCAGAAGAGAGGATCAAATCAGTAGCATGGGTGTGAAACAAAGTATATAGAGCCTATATAAAGAGGACAACTTTGCTTTTCTACAGAATTTAAAGTGGGGTGAAAAAACAGCACTTCCAGAGTACACAAATTGCAGGCCAATACACCGAATGTTTCTTTTAAGTCCTCTCCACTCTTGTGGCTGCCTTGCCAGTTTAGATGCTTGTGCACACTTCAGTTGTAACAACTGAACTGTGCTTTTTCTCCAGGAGGGAACATTGTCAATAAGTATGAACACTCAAGTCATATTACACACTTGCATCTTATTAAACAAAATACATACCCAGCCCTAGAGCTCTGATGCAGTTGTATCAGGTATGGCAGCTGGAGGCACAGGGGTTCACAATAGTTTTGTCCTTACTCACTTCTAACAAAATCAGGCAAGACAGACTTTTCTTCTCTTTCAAGTCAGCACTTCAGCACTACCCCACTCTGACTTCTCACAGCTCCTTGCTGCCCAGCTGTTTTTCCACACATGTATTTTCTGCTTCATTGCTCTTGCTTGCATTCTTGAAAAGATGGGTAGTGCTTCTATCTTCTCCATGGATAACTGGGTTACTCCCACAGATGTTAGTCAGGTTAGGTGTCAAGTTCACTGTTTTAGACATTACCTGGTGTTTTACATCACCTCAAAGAATGGAGAATTAGCATGTTAAAAGACTTTCATAAGAGTTAAAGGTTCAGGCTGCCTTTAAAGGGTTTCAGTTGTTAGTGTTGACAGCTTGAAAACCTTCGAATCAATAGTAATTTACTTTTCTGATAGAAACAGTCAACAGATGGAAGATCAAAGTTTATTTTCTTTTACTACCAGCATACAAAAAAACATATTGCACATCAAACAACCAAAACAAAAATAAAAATACTCTACTAAGGACTAACATATGTAGTTTATACAGAATAAACCTTCTGGAAATTGATCTTTTCAGTAGTTCAGGTTATGTCTTAATGGACATGACTAATTCAGCTTAGTGTTAACTAAAGCTATGTTTGATTTTTAAATACTGTACAGTTTAATAAATAAACCAAACAAAGCCTCAATGTAGAACAGTCACTGCCAATGTCACCCAGTATCCCTGCAGATTATGAGAATTTAACAAATGTATTCCAGTGGTCTGCAGATTTTTCCTCTACATACAGCATTTAAAAAACATGTATTAAAACAGACCAGTTTCCAGACTAAACTAATGGAGAAATTACATTTCAGTGCAAAATATTTTAGACTGCATTTCTTTCTAGTATTCCTCAGGTGAAGAAGTGGTTGCATATTATTAAAAATGTAACAAAAGCAGCTAATGCTTTCATAAAGAGTATTATGTTAGGGATCCCCCTCACATCTTTGCCGTATTTTGAAAACAAAATAACATTTCCTCTAGCCAGCAATTTTGTTTATTTAAATGTTACATATACTATCTCAAGGCACATCTGATGATATATTTATAACACAGTAGGTGTCAAAGTATGTTTAACATATGATTTCTTCAGGATCCCTCCCCTTTCTGTATTCCAAAATGGAGGAACTGAAAGTGCGGTGTCAAGACTGGCGATCCATATTCTATCTTTGGCAAGCTTATACAAGCACTATTTTAAATGTAATGTAAAAGAACTGTAAACTAGGAACTTCAGTTTATGAAACACCATTCAGCACTGCTTCTTCCTGATTATTTCCATCCTCTTGAACAGCAACTTTCTTTTCATCAGGACTGTGCTGTAGTTTAGAAGGCTCATCCCCAGAAGCTGTAGCAGGACCATTCACTGCCTTTTCCGAAGGGCTATTCTCATCAATCGCATCTTTTGTCTTGTAAAAACAAGAAGAGGATAACAGTAAAAACTCTGTAAAAACATACAGTGTAATCTGAATTTCACACTGGCTCATACGGCAACTTTGCAACAGCAAACACTTCTTGTCTGCCTGTGCTAGTATCCCATCACCTATTGCATCCTATGGCTTATCTTGTCATTTACAGGGTAATTCCGTATCAGACGGTTGACAAGGAAACTATGCCCAGGTAACTCTCAGACAGCACATCCAGAGTGATCTATTTCACCATTTCTATTTTTCTAAGCCAGTAAATAAGTTAACGGAAAGTGTGAGCTTTACATCCCTTCAAAGTCTATACGAAGATTAGGTTTTGTTAATTTTATAGCAATGGATCTTTCTTACTTTGCTAAACTCAGACATAATGTGTCCGTTAAGTTCAACATTACTTTAGAAGTAATGACTCTATTCAGTTTGGAATATTATTTTTTGATACGTAATGAGAACAGAACTCAATTCTACAATCTCTGTAACATCAATTATTTCTAAAATACTTTGTACCAGTCACTAAATATGTTATCTAGTATCCTGTGTTATAAAGTGATTAGTTCTCAAGACTCATCCACGGATAATTTTCACATTTTATGAAATGCTACATTAGCAAGTGGAATATTTTAAAATGCATACAGACTGAATTTGAGCATTACATGTGGTCACTGGAGGCAGCAGTGACAGTCTACGAGTCAATGTCAGTTCTGTTTACTCCAGGCCATTTTTGCTTTCAATGATTTATTTTTTAACTCAAACGCATTTGTAGCCAAATGAGGGCAATCTAAATGAAGCATTCCTTAACAGTTTTGTTGCAAGAAAAGAGGGAAAAAAGGAAACACACATAAAAAAAAAACCCTTACCGTTTCTTTCTTGGTTTTGGCTAGTGACTCCTTTGGAGGGTTTCTCTGTCTACTTTGTGACTCAGCTCGTGATATATAATCGGCTACTGTTACTGTTCAAGGAAAAAAATTGGAGTGATGCTCACATCAGAATTCTAACTTAGCATTACATTTCACGTGACTTTTCTGTACAATCTATGCTAACTTGGAGACATCTAGAAAAGGCCTTTCACTTACAGATACCAACTACATAGCAAGGATCAATTCGTTTCTGTTATACAGTCCACTAAAACTGATGGTAACATGACGATCTGAAGGTAGAATCTTAAACTTAATAAAATAGTATTGGTCCCACTGTAAATTTTAGGGGGAAATAAGGGCATTCTATAATGGGTTTGAACAGATCAGACTGCAGGCTCTTAAACGCAGTCTGTAGTTTAGTCACTGAGGTTCTGCTATCTCAAGCAGTGAAGAATTTCACAGTAACGAAAATATTAAAAGAACTAGGGGAGGTTCAGAGTACGGTATCACTTACGATAGAGAAGCATTCAAATCTTTGTTACTTCATGAAGCAATTGGCAAGAGAACTCTCCCTCCTCCTGGTATTCAAAATGCAATCCACACAGTTAACTCTGGCTTGTGGATGGGTGGATTAATTGTGGCGTGTGTACAGACACTTGAAGCGGCTCTCCATGCGCGAGCCCGTGCTCAAAGACTGCACAGCCATGTTTGCACTCTTACGGCTACACTTGCTGGATGTTGGCCAGTTTTCTGACCTCTTTTCTTCTCACCACCTCAGCACATGTCCTTTCAACATGGCTTTGTCTTATTCTGCCCCTCTTGTAACCACAGCAATTGAGAGTCAATTCTATCTTTAGAATATAGTACTACAAATTTAAATGATGCTTGTATCTTTGATGAGCTAAAGCGCATTAGAGTTGGCAAGCATTATCTACTGAACAGTACAGTCAATTATATTTAGTATATCATGCATTCAGGTGAACTATTTTCTGGATTTTCTGCACGAAACCACACATGAATTTCTGTTACAGTAACTAGACTTCTTACAACTGGGTCCTCGCACAGTTGTCAAGACCGAGTGAGTTTCTGCACATGGAGAATTACTTCTTTAAAATGAAGTGCTGTACCCAACTCTGCTAATGTAAGGATGAAGCATGTTTTATGCACACAGTGTAAGACACCAATGCTCAATATGCATGTATGTAGGAGGAACCCAAAATGCAGAACAATGTAAATCAAACAACTAAATGACTGAAGTACATTGTTAGCGTTTGAGGGAAGGAGTTCCTTCTGTCTTAAATTCACTTGCTATTATTTGTGAAGAGATTAAATTATTAAGGCATTTTCTACAAAGACGGTATAACGTAACTACCAATGCTCTTACTTGTGTATTGAAAATTATTTATTATGCAAACTGAAAATGGTATCTTGAACAAAGACATCATCAGGAAAAAAAACCTGATAAATCTTGTTTAGGAAATTTTGTTTTGTTCTTAGAATACTTAGATTTAAAAGAGAAATACCATGGCTTTTGTAGAAACGACTAACATCTCTATTTCGCTGGCTGAAATCAGTTTCTTAGAAGTAAAAGCTGAAATCCATTTCTACTTTTTCTGCCCCTTTATAAACTTGTATCTCTGTTACAAAACTAGAATGTTAAGAAGTAATGGGTCACTTTGGGTTTGTTTTTTTTTTTAGGGGAGTGGGGTGGGGCTTTTTCTGCCCCCAAGTTTTAATTTGTGCAACACAACAACTTTTTTCATCTTAATCAAATTCTGTATGAGCACAACAGATCCAAGGAAGACAGGCAGGGGTGACATTTTGAACCTATCAATGGAGAAGAAGTTCTGTTCCTACTTTCCGCCATGTATGTACAAGCATTTTCTAAGTAGGGCCTTATACTGAACACGAGCTAGTTCACCTTTAACATTTCGAGTGTTAGTACACACAGAAGAAGTGCAACAAGCCACAACAACAAATAATTGGAAACATGCAATTTCATTTAAATTCCTCCTCCTTCCCACCCTCAATTTGTAAATGACTTGCAAATATTCGCAAAAGCCGAGGACTGACAGCAGCAGTTTGATACAGGCACGGGACTGGCAGATGCCACGTGAGCTCCCTCACAGTGCTCTGCCAGGGCACCTGCATCTCTGCCACCCCAACTCTTGGCTTCTCAGCCCGTGCTGAAAAGGTTGTGTCACATTCAGTGCAAGTGCACAGATGCAAGTGAGTGCGGATCATGAACCTTCATGTTTGCCTTGATCCTGGACCACTGAAATCAACAGCAGTTTGGCTACTGACTGCAGTGGGAACTGGATCAGAAGCATAACTCACGTCCAAGCAAAAAGTTAGACATTACAAATTAGTTTCATTAGGCAGATTAAGAACTTTCAGTTCTTCTAGTAGAAGAAATGTCTTTCATCTTTATCTAGTAGTCTTATTAGTTATATTGAGTAACCTTTTTATATTATGCAGCTATATGTAGAACAGCAGACACAACATTCTCTCATGCTTTTAACCTGAGATTACCCACAGCTCCACTCGAATTACCTGGCTGTCTATCTTCTGCCTGACCCCTGAAGCGACGCCTGCGGCTACGATTGCGTCGCTGGGGTTTTTTGTCACTATCATCTGCAATTGCAAAATTTACCATGAACTATTTCTGATGATAAAATAAATAAATAAATTCTTCAGCAGTTTCAGCATGGGGCATTTAAAATGGCTTCTGTTAAAGAGACAAGCTAAATAAGACAGGCTGAAGGAAAAACATAACTTTATACGGAAAGCACACACAATAACGCAAATGCTAGATTTTACTCTTTTGCTCTTGGCTCATTAAAACATTTAGACATATGCTTAATGACCTCAGATTTCATTTATTTATTAAGTAACCATATGTCAAATTTTAGCCACATAACCCATGAAAGAGCAGGGATTTTTCTACATTATTAAGGAACAGATTATATTTCTTGTCTCAGTGAGTATCCAGAGAATTTACTGAGGGAAGTCCTTAAGCAGAAGCTAGGTAGAGACAAATTAGCAGCTACTGAAGTGTCTCTCCTTCACTGAGGTTATGAAGGACAAAATAAAATGCTGACCCAGTAGTACAGTTTCAATGAAAACAGCAGTACTAATGGGAAACAAGTTAGTCTTTGGTGTCTCCATTAGTTTTTACAGTAGAGGCATATGAAAATACTAGTGGAGCCCAGTAAACAGGAGATTCCATGGCTTTGCCATGGAGGAAGTCTTTTTAATTGACAGCAACCCTTAACAGAACAATGATTCATCACTAACAAACGAACAAGCTTTTCACTACACTTACAAGGACAAAACATTTTTTCTTAGTTTTGCTGCAACTATCATCTGACCGTTTACATACCTAGACCATTCTCATTAACAGAAGCTGTATCAGACTCTGTCATTCCATCCATAAGAACAGCATCTTCATCAGTCCTTCGCCGGCGTGACCTCCTGCGCCGGTTACTACTGTGGTGAGATTCACTAGCATCAGTATCCACAGTCTGGTCTGACTCTGTGTTATCAAGCAAGCTGTAAGGGTTGCTGTCCGGATCTTTAAGCACTAAACAGAAAGAGAGTTTCCATTTAAGATACTGTAGTTCCATATAATTTGATTTCCAGGCTGAATTAAATCTGTCTTTTAAAGTTTCAAAATACAAAGCAACCTTCTGAAAAGGTGTAACACACAAAACTAGAGTGTTTACGATTCCGTACTGGTTCCTTTCACACTCTAATCCCAACAGCAAGTATTCAGAGGCACCACAACAGGCATGTGCATTATTTCATCACAAAGATTTCCAAGGACATGTAAGACAACTTTCACTCAAAACTGCTACATGTGTAGCATACCTTTCACTGCACAGCAGTTTGGGACTTTTGCCTCTATTTAACTGTTACAAACTAGCACAGTCAAATTTTGATAAAACCTAACTGCCATTCTACAACTTCTCTCGCTCTGTATCTAAATATAAGCAACCACAGGTAACATGCCAAAGATTTATAAACTTTGACAGCATCAACATTGTGTTTGTGTAGGAGAGGAAGGACATAAAGAACATCATGATCAGAAGAATCTAACAACACATCATATGACAATAATCTGTCACACAAAATCCACTGAAGTCACAGTGAATTAAGACTGTAACATAAAAATGGAGTATTTTACAATATTAAGGTTATACAGAAAATTGCCAGGAATAAAAACTAAATTGCAGATACATTTGAAGCACAGTACCAGAGCTAATGGATGACTTGCCACCGCGTGGTCCACCACGCCCACGACCTCCAGACATACTACGTCCTCGTCCTCCAGGACGTCGCCTATTGTCACGCTGATGTCTGCTTTCTCTGTCATCTTCTCCTGCCAAGGACCAATCACTAAGTTCATCTTTTCTCTCAGATTCTGTTTCAGAAGGATTAGAGAGCTCAGAGTTTGTACCTTGTACAAGAAGGAAAAGAAAATTGGAAAGGAATATGAAATTTAAAACATTCTGGTTTCAGATTCTCACAGAATACTAGCTTCCATATAACATATGTATATTATACACAGAGGTAAAAAATGGATAAAAATTAAATATTTATTTATTTATATATACTTGGAAAAGTATATAAAGGTACATGTAATTTTATATTATATATACACTCACGTATAAAAATATGCTTTATCTGTATTTTATACAAGCATGTTACCTTCATTTCTAAGATGCTTAACCTAAGTTTGTTTGTAATATCATGAGAAATAAGGGCTCAAAGATTACCAAAACTGTAACGTATGTGCATGGATAAATCAAGGATTAAATAGCATTTCCTCTCTTTGTGTATGCACTGCAGGCATTTGCTGCAGTTTCTAGGCAACTTCACTGAAATTCCCAAGGACAACTTTGCCACCTTATAGCTGATGGCTGTTGCTAAGCAACCCCTTCTGGCTGTTCTAATGCTGCTTGAAAAATTTAACTGTTTGTATAAAATAGCATCCGTAATATCCCACTGTTTCCGAGCAAGCCAAACCCACACACAGTTTTACTACTTAAAAACGCAACAAACAGTAATTATTTTATTTTAAGCATGCAAGAACTCCCTCTTGACCATTCTGGAATAAAGATGTTTAGACCCATATGGTTCTAACCTGCAATTCTAGCCATTTCGGGGGGTGGGCAGGGAAAAATAACAACTTTTCCAAATGCAAGTCTGCGTGTATATAAACAAACTGAACAACCTTCATTACAGTTTGGTCAAACAATTGATTGGGAAACAGTAAAAAATGAAGTTATAAACATTAGCATTACCAGCAGAATCAACCTGACCAACATGGCATGATCCTGGAAGCTACAGTCACTGGCAGACTATAAAATCCAAACCAAGAACTTACTGATTTTGTAACAGAAGTGAGCTACACGTAGATGATCAAGAGTAATTTACTGTATTGAATAAACAGATTGTTTTTTTCTATTTACTGGACAACCTAAGTTTCTTTGTGAAGTGCATCTACATTGAAATGCAGGCTGTCTCCATTTGGGGAGCTGCTGCTGAATGGAAAGAGGACGTGCACCACTCTAGGGAACTGAGTAATAGTTCCTAATTAATTTAAAAATACATCAGAATATCTCACTATGTCTTAAAACAAACCCAGTTAGTTCCTGACCAAACTGAAAAAAAAAAAAACCCAACAGGATTCTGTGCTCTCTCTATTTTAAATTATTGTGCTTTACTTTTCAAAAATACATTCCTAAGTTGGCCACAATCATAGTCAAGTGTTTTTTCTCCTCCTCAATCAGAATAGGTAATGCTAATTTCAGATTTTTGTTTTGACTTGTAACTTCTGAACAGCATCTGTAGCTCGCTCTGTTTCCCAGCTTTGTATGATATAATTACTATTGCTGAAGGACAAGATCTTACCAGAGTCTGGTTTATTTTTTCAATTCGAAACTTAACAAAAATGTAAATAGACGTAGCTGTTTTGAGCTGCATAAAAAATAAAACGAGAATTCTAAATTCTCACCCCTACTGCCACTCAACTATGCTCAACACACAGAAGTCTAGAGACCATTATGGATTCAGAACCAAACTGAGAACTTGCTCAGCAGATGCTCAAGAAAACTCACCATAACCAGATGTGTAATTGGGGCCCCTGCGGCCTCTCCCTCTTCCGCTGTAGGATCTGGAACCTTGCACTGAAGAGAGGGTGCTCTCATCAGTTGTATAACCCTTTTCTTTTTCAGGAACTCTAGCGGAAGAAGGTCTGAAACCCATACCAATCTGACGCAATTGTTCATCAATCTGGAGCCTTTCCAGTCTTAGTTGTTCTACCTCCTAAGTAGAAGGAAACAAAAAAAGTGCTGATAAAGAAGTGTTCTTTCCCCTCACAAAATACCATCATCCATCCAGTCATCTTAAAAAGCTAGCACTCCTGTAGGAGAGCTAACACCATCTTGAAGGTGACTGCAAATAACAGAACTCACAGTTGAGTTCTGCAATCTTGAGTTTTGAAAGAAATCAAAACCCATCTCTTAAATCACCACACTGAAAGACTGTTTAAGACTATTATTACCGTTCTTTGCTACACTTCACCACAGGTTTTAAGTTAAATTTTAAAAAAGGCAACCTGACAAAGTAACCCGATGCAGTGTCATTCATTATTTCTGTTAACATCACAACTCCATACAAGGCCAACTACAGAGTAAACAAACAATTGTTCTAGTCTTACATAGTACCAGCGCGTTGCTTTTAGAAATTCCATCCTAACCTGAGCATTAACCTCAGAACAATGAACACTAACACAGAAAAAAGACTGTGTATTACTTCTCAAATGCCACTCAAAAGAGTATTTTTTACAGTCTAATCCTTTCACCACCAACAGGACTAAGTAACCATGATAACTTATTTAAATGTCTCCAGAACCCCTACGGGCAAGCGGCGTGTTTAAGGCACCAAATCTTATATCCTGATCTACATAATCTACATGCAAATCTCAAAGTTGTTGCTCAAAAATTCTGTTACCTAACCCAAAGTTTCCTCTACAGATTCCGTCTTCTGGAATACTCTTACCTTTAGATACGCGATGTGGTATTCTAGAAGAACTTGGACATTTCCAATGCTTTCTTTAGTACCAACAAATACAAACGGTACCATTCCCTATAGAAACAAACCATCAAATCTTATTTTCTGGAAGAAAGTCATCATCAAAACAATGTTTTCTGTCTGAATTACTTTAAAAAAATTACATTACAAAAGTGAGCTACACAAGCAATGATCATAACTGGATTTTGGGCTGCAAAAATGCACTAGAAATAGCTCAGACTGGGGTCAGGACGGGGGCTTATATGTTAATAACTTAAAGTCTATCCAGCCTTCCCAACAACCTATTCTGACAGCTGGGGTAATCTAACACACAGTACTTATATTCCCCACCATGCAACAAAACTGCTAGCACAGTAGGTATGTAGAAGCATCCATAGTTCACCAAGCAGCATCCAGTGGTTAACTAAACTAACTTAATATGACGAAGCACCTTTACAAGATTTTCTCACAGATTTAAAATAAGTGAACATTATTAAGGCTATCAATCCCTAATTAGTTATGCTGCTGAAGTATGAAGATTAAAAAAAAAGATCTTGCTTCAGTAGCAAAAAAACCCTTTAACTGTTTCATATAATGTTTGCTGCAAGATGCCAATCTGAAAAAAACTTAAAAATTGCTCTTTCTATATCCACAGAGAAGTTCTAAAACTGGCTTCATTAAATAATCTGTAAGCACCTACCCTAGAAAACCTCCCAAATCACAGATGCCCTCTTTTTGTAACAGGGACATCCCCACCATTACAGGTGGGCCATGAGAAAACGGTGCACAGGCCACAAAGGCTGCATTTATAAACTGCACAGTGATACAGAGATGAAACAGTGACCCCATTCTGATGCCGTAAGGAAGCACTTTTAACTCTTTTGAGTCATGTCCTAGATAATCTCAATTTCTGCATACATTTTCCTACATATTCTTTGTTAAAATATTCCACGACTGGTTTTGAAAGTTAAGAACCTAATCATAGGAAGAAAGAATGAAGTACTTACATCTTCACGGGGCAGTTTATTTTCATTATCTCCTTCAATTCTCACCCTGACGACTCCAGACTTGTCTACAATCTCCTGAATCACTTTTCCATTTTTTCCAATAACTTTTCCTTCAGAGGGTAAGAATGATTAATTTTGCACCCATCTGCACAATATTTCCATGGTTTTCTTAATATTTTAAGTTACGTCTAACAAATTTAACAACCACTGGACTTTCCTTTGCCATTTACTTTGTTTCAAAGATTTCTCCTACTTCACAGAACTACAAAAAAACCCCAAAGAAAACCCCACATTGTACCAGGAAAGGTGAAAGCTTCAAAAACTAAAATCTCTCTATATGTATAGAATGACAAGTATTGATGAAGATCACCACTACATACAAGTTTCAAATAGAACCAGACTAAAGGTAAAATGGCACAGAAGTTTTGTAAATGCCTATTTTAAATTTATATACTAAAATTATTTGGACTCCCTGGCTCCACGTGTACTCTCACTCAACCTTCCCTGACATTTTGACAGGCATATACAACATGCCATTGGTGAGAAACCGCTCAAAAAAAAAGTAAAACCGGCATAATTGCTTTGTAAAAATTATTATTCTGCCTTCACAGCAAATACGAGCACTACCCATACTTCCACGTTACCTTTAAGATATTTATTTTGAGATCATCCATTCGATGTAAACCAAAAGGTTCTTCATAGCTTGTATATTTAGATCTCAAAAAAATGTGTCCTTTCGTCTATTACTAAAAGATTTTAGCTCTTCCTTACACTAAAGTTATGTGGAAACATTTCTCTATCCCAGCTGCATATTTCTGGCACTTAAAACCCTTTGTGTTTAAATGAGTGAAGCATGGTAGAACCTCTGAGAAAAGGGTGAAACAGCCAAAAGCATGTGATGGAATACTGCATAAAGAACATTCATTACAGCAGGTGTCAACATGATACAAAGCAAAGTTTCCTTTCCTCAAGAGTTCAACAGCTCAGCATGTTTTTTTGTTATCTTTTTGTCTTAAAAACACATGCTACAGCTAATCATTCTGTACGCCTACAATTTCGTTTTGCATAGTGATCTTGCTACTACTACTAAAATAAACCACAACCTCTGTAGCATTAAATAACTTAAACGGATACGGGTAACAGTTAGCCAGTATTTGGGAAAAAGTCCTGAATCCCAAGGAGCTTCAGTAGCTGACACTGGCAGTTCAGCAGATGGCACTCTTCTTTCTCAGTACAGAAAGAAACACTGGGAATAGTGCGGCATCTTCAAGTTCAGTCATTAATAATCACTACATTTCTTTCAGCTTGGGTGTCTTCATAAAGTGCAGCAAATGTCTGCTTATGT
Source organism: Dromococcyx pavoninus (assembly GCA_033558185.1). NCBI lineage: Eukaryota > Metazoa > Chordata > Aves > Cuculiformes > Neomorphidae > Dromococcyx > Dromococcyx pavoninus. The sequence goes on along the minus strand of JAUMJL010000004.1, from coordinate 390,981 downwards.
GTATGACCACAGATGATACAGACAAGGTGTCTGCCTTGGTTGTAAATTCATTTGTAATTGTTTAAACATAGCATTTTCAGTTAAATGCACTGCTACGACTAGTGCGACTGTTCCTATGTAGGCATTCGCTCATCAGTTAGAATGCCATCCGAAACCCCCAACGTCCATTTGTGAAACACTAGATTTAGTGAAGTTCCTTGGTCCAACCAGGTTTGCTCAATGAGATTGCAGAAAAGAATGTTTGGGTACAAACTAACAATTCACTTGCTGAACGTTAAAACAAGCTTTAAAATTTGGTAGATAAGAGAATCACTACTTTGCATCAGATGCATAATTTGCGAAGGTCCTATTAAATAAAAAACAACAAGAAAACACTACATCTTAACTTGCTTTAAGTTATAAAATCTTAATTTTTAGGAGTTTACGTGTAAATTATGTAGTCTATAATATGCAAGCTCTAAACCCCAAACTATAGGAGGTCAAAGCACAGCTGCCAATTTCTGCTTTGGATAACCCCAACCGCTCTTGAATGAGGTACAACACTGCACTCTTAACAGTCCCTTCATACTTGCATTGCCTGTGAGCTGGTAACGTAGAACAGGAAGCTGTCAGACTCAAGAGCACAAGAAGCAGGTAAGAAGAGAACAAACAAGGGAACTGAAAAAAGTACCCTTGAAGACTGGAATAGGGAAAGACGAGTTTCTCTCTTGCAGGAGAGCAAAGATTAGCCCCACCTTCAGGTAGATTATGATACAGAAACTACCATAACATGCATATACAAATTTTGGGAACCTGTATTTTCATAAAACAGAAACACAAAAAATACCCATTTCTAGACGAAGGATGAGACTGACAAGCGCTGCCTGTTTAAGACAGCACCCTGTCCATCACCCAACCACCATGCCTAACAAATCTGAAGCCAGGAGAAAGCAATAACATGAGAATTGTCATGTCATTCTTGCAACTCAACCACAGTACTTCCACATCACACTCTGGAATTTTGTTTCAGCACTTCTAAGTTGTTAATTTAGATACTTTTACTAGAAACTGAACTTCTACTATTACCATTAAATAAGACAGCACAAGTCTAATCAAACCATTTGAAATTAAAATCCTGACAAAGTACTATTTAATAATAATACTTGTAATTTCTACATAATTCCCTGATACATACAGTTTTAAAAGATTAACCACTTTCTACTTAAATGGAGAAACTGAATATTGTACTGGCATCTAAATCTCCTTTGCAGAGTCATGCTGATTAGGCTCTCTTTCCCCAAGTTTTAGCAGTATTACATACCAACAAGATTTCTGGGAACTTGAATAAAATCCTCCACAAATTCCAAGTAACTTCTAGCCTTTTTTACTGCATCAGCAGTCTGGAAAGGAATTAAAAAAGAGGGAGGCAGTGTTATTTGTGAAAGTAATAAATCAAAAATAAAACTTTGTAGCAACAGCTGCAAGCTTCCAAACATCAAAATTATTTTCAAAAAGACATGAAAAGAGGTAAGATTAGTCTAGTTTTGACCTAAATGTTGAAGCAACAATTGGGTAAAATGCCCAGAAACAAAATTCAATACCAAAGCATCAGTAATCAATAAACCAATGTTTTCCATGCTATTTTGAGACATTTTAAAATATTATCTGCACCTTACCACAACTAAACCCCAGACAACGTATCTTACAGCTATATCCTGAAACAGTTTTTGGTAGACATTAACTGGGAAAAAACAGCTAATTATATTATTTTTCTCCGAAATCAAAACACAATTTTCAAATCTGAAATTCATTTATAAGAAAACCAATATAACAATTATTGCAAAGATCCTGTACTGAAAAGAAATAAATTTCAAATAGGTCCTACCAGCATTCATAGAAACTTCAACTTACAAGAATATGATCTTAAAAGGAACTTAGGATCCTACATCTCATTTCACCTGACAGCACATTCAATGAGTAGTTAAACAGCTACAATTAGAGGGGCAAGCCATAAAGCTATATAGTTTAACCTCTGCATTTCCCTCTAAACTACTTTGGAAGTATCCAATTTCCTCAACAGAAACTATACTACCATTGATATTGTCAGCAATGTGAATTTATTTTGCAATGTTTAAGGTTGTTTTTAAAGTGTAAAACACTATTAACATTTCCCAGAGGAACAAGTGGAAAAACAGGGAAGGAGCAAATTATTTTTAGACAGTACCTAAAGATTATGTCACCTGATTAAGATAAGACATTTCCCAGACTGAAGGGCAGTATCTCCACAGAACTTTATAGGCTCATTGTAAGCAGTGATGGTCTTTACCACCTTTTCCATAAGAAAGGTGTACTGATTTTTCAGAATAACCTAAATAAAACAGATGTTAAAATTTCTCTCCACTGTGAAGCTTCTGTTTTCTAACTCGATAGTCAAGAGGATGGAAAGAAAACAACAAAATCCGTCACGGAACCTTTGCTGTAACAGACAGACCCATTTTGCATGCAAGTCTTCATACCATGCACTGCTACTTGGTATTCACACATGAATCCACAGTGAATAAACGCTGCCAAAATTACAGAAGTAGCTACTCCTCTAGGTGTGTGTGCGCACAATGCTTGCCCACTGCATAACCCATAAGGATCTTCAGGCAAGGGACTTGCTGCCAGAAATGTTCCTGTACTCTACAAGAGCCTGTGGTAGCAGTCAAGCAAACCAGGGATTCCAAGGAGCCACAATACCGCAGGAAAGTATCGAAGCGTACAGCCACAGCAGACCAAGCCTGATTAGAACTGGCTACAGGTAGCACATTTTCCATTCTCTCTACAAAAATTTTTACTTCTGTTTCTCTTCTGTCTAATGCTTGACAAGGAACTAAGCCTGAACCACAAGCAACTTCAAATAAACTATCTCCTGTAACTGTGGGCAAATCACACCAGTGCAACCTGAAATCTGCAGTGATTGCTAAGATGGTGTACTGAACTAAGGAATCTGTCCTCATCGCATCACCTCTACACTGCAAGCGATATCACAACCAAGGCACTCTTCCTTCCAGAATGCTAGTTGCTGGCCACAGTTCATCTACAGTGTTGTCCAAGACACAACAGTGTCATTGGTTAGTATGGAGGACTCCTATAAATGCTCTCTTATGGCTTCATTATTACATGAATGAAATTAACTGACAGTTAACTGATGCTATACAGATGCTGAAACAAGAAACAAAGCTTCAAATTAGCAACAACAAAAGTGCAGAATTAAGGAACAAATACCAGCACCTGGTCAGTAATGACAGCTTTTGAGCACAGCTTCCATTTTACACTATTGCACCAGGCCTATCATCTGTCACTGTTTAGGCAACACACAAAATAAGACTACCACCAGCTCCTGCATATTTCAGTCACATTAGGGAAGTCCTAGAACAGAAAATTTATAAACCTCTACTTCTGGCAGATGTTAAAATGACAGCACAAGAAACATGGATTTCAAGATAAGGAAACAAGCAATAAAGCATGGAAAACCACCGAAGAGGAAGTCATAGGGAGCAGAGGCTACACTGCATACTCAAAACACTGCTGAAGTGATACATGCTTCAACACACATTAGCAATTTTTCACCTTAAAAGAACTCTACAAATATGACAAAATTAACTAAATACTTCTGCCTCAGAAGTATGTTAATGAATTCGTTCCCAAACAGAGATCAAGGAATGGTGACTTGTTTTTACAGAAGCAGAGCCAGGATGAGAAAATAAACCACTGCCAGTAAATGTTCTCCAGTACATCCACAGGCCCATCTACACTTTGCCATAAGGACTTAGAATTTTTGTGCAGGTACAACCTGTATGACTGCCTCACACGGCAACAGGAGATAGCATGTAACACTGATTTGGACAATACACTCTCAGTTTCTCACAATAAGTAACTCAGAAAATAATTTCTCTCCCTCTAAAAATCAGTGTGCACATGGATTAAAGACCTCGAAGAATTCTAGTTAATACCTTTCTACCTTGGAGTGAGAGTCTCCATATCCATGCAAGCTCTGGTTACACCTTACAATCAAGACATGTCCAGGTTACCTAAAGAGTCTCTAACAGAAAGATTAAATGCCAAGTATTATCCCAAACTCAGCATTACACCTTTTGCAGCTGGAGGCTTCTATATGCAAGTGTCAAAACAACAACTGCATGGCTGGAGATTTTAGGGAAAGTGTTTTGTAACACAACACTAATGCAGACATAGTGACTACACAATGGTGGAGTGCACTCCTATTACAAATGGTGAACCTGCCTCAGGAGTCTCACACCACTTTGAGGTTTCAAAAGCCTCTCAAAAGTCCTGATAGCTCTTTTGGATCTTCCACAACAGAAAAAACAAAACTATATCCGAGAACCATCTACAAGACTTATCCTATGCAAATAAAGTCAAAGTCCTCCTAAGTCACAGCAGGGAATAATGCTTTTTCCATTGTGATCCAAGTCTTTTTTCAAGAAATAAAATAAAAGGTATAAAACTCTCCTAGTGTAAATGGAACTGAAATCACGAAAGCTCCAAAGGGAACACGACTTTTCTTGTTTTCACAAATGGAAACCAAAATTTAACAGTCCCCTTAAAAAGTCAGGACAAATAGGATCTTGCTATCCTTCTAATCAAAGGAACAGTTACCATACAGTTTTGTACGTTAAAAAAAAAAGGTATATGAGGCTCAAGGGTTAATTAAGAATTGCACAAGAATTTAATGCGCTTCCATTTTGTCAGTAATGCAGGTTTGTCATAAGGCTCTCCCTCTCTGGGGAAGCACAAAATTTCAGAAGTAGGGATGGTCATTCACTGTTCACAGTCTCTGTAACAGGTATTGCAAGCAGCAGTTCAGGCAGAAGGGGAAAAGTTCTGGGAATCAAAATGGGTCTTCACTAGGCCAGGAAAGAGCATGAACAGCATCCCATACAGTTTACCTTCTTTCTGATCATATAGTTTTCCAATATTCTTTACAATTTATATTCCTGTTCCTTCTCTCAAAGAATCTGGCCCTAAACAACACTGAACTTTTATGTGTATGCAAAACATTAGCTACAGGAGACCATCAGACCGTGACTACAACGTCAAGGTCGCTGGATCACTACACCCAGACATCTCTAAGCCTAAAACTGTCTGCCCATGCATTCAGTCATCAGGGTCTGGCTGCTTGCCAACTTCAGTTGAAAAGAGGCAAAAAGTAGACAGGTATACCTGGATAATAAAATCCTTGTCACATGGAATATTTAGGTTGCCTGGCTTTTTTAGAAACAGCTATCACTTCTAGGAAAGGCAAGGCTGGATGTGTGTGTCTAAAGGCGTTTTTATTTAGGAGGTATCTGGTATTTATAATCATTGCTGTGCACAACTGTAAGAGGCTGGTGACAGTCATAACCTTTCCACAAGTTTCAGCATCACATAACTCACATTAAAGAGATCAAAATTGGAATATACTAGACATTCTACTACATTTAAAATAATCTCACTCTTCACGAACTGCGATATGTGATTTCCTGGTAGTACAAGGTCAAAGAAAGATCTGTTTTCACCCAGATATCCTGTAAGTGCTTATGGTTTCCAAAGAAAAAGGACACAGAACTTCAGAGATACCAAAATTTGTCCTCCCCTCAGCAATATCAACTTCATCTGATCCTTGGAGCACAAAGAGGTTCTGCTCCCAACAGGCATGTCAAGACCACAGGTTCCTGAAACAGCAGACACCCAAGGATTTCTAGAAATGTTAACACCAGAGACTCAGGCACCTGTAGAATTGGTAACACACAATAAAAGCTCTCAAGAAATCTTCTGACAGGGCCCTAGTGACAATGGCATTTTTGTCATTACTTCTCTGCCTCCTGAGCAGATAACTGTTTTGAACCAAAAGACCAGCTACATTTCACATACAAGTGAGATTTAAAGCAAATCAGTTAAGAGTCACAGAAATGGAACTGACTTCGAGCAAACCAGCATTATTTTGCCAAAGCTAGCATTAAACTGCCAAAATAAAAGGGTCAGAAGCAGCAGATAAATGCTTTAACATATTTGGCGAGGTCAGATAAGCAGAAACCATAAAGGAAAACACACATGAACTAGAAAGGGCGGAAGAAGAGAGCCAACAAGAACAGCATATTCAGTCTGACAGGAAAAAAATACATTTCTGATCGAGTAAAAGGGCAGCAAACAACAATTCTCTTGGGTTGACCACAAATATGGAATTTGTGCATCAGCACATGGGCAGATTAGAACACAACACATTTTATGGACATCACTACTGCAATGTCTTCTGTTTCAAAAAAATGTAATACAAGCTGCCATAATGCAAACATACACATAGTCACTCAGCCAACTACTTAGCTATTTCCAGATCTTAGTTCTGGGGATAGCACTCATCTCTCTAAAAGCAGGTTCACAGCAAAATGCACATCAGCTTATACACAGTTTCCTCCTTACCTCTCCATAGATTCTGAAAGTACCAGTATCCTCCTCAAGTTCAATGGCAGTAACTCCTGGAACCTTTCTGGCTTGTTGTATGTTACTGCCATGTGTTCCTATAGCAAGTCCCATCAAATCTTCTCTGACCACAAATTCCTCATGAAATGCTGCAGCAAGCTGTTTTGTGCACTGCAGGGAAAACAAAGTAAGACTCACCCACATGCACTCAATACAATGTACAGTGACATGCTCAGTTTCAAGCAAAAAGAATTACAAACTATGGCTTACTTCTAAGTGTTTTGTAGCTTCTTCATTTCTTGACATAAGCATAAGTTTGGTACGAATGCTGCGCAAATGCATGTCACTCAGTATATTCACTCTCTTCACTGTTGCTTCACTGGCAGACTACAAAAGAGAAGTAACAGCAAGTTTCATTTTTTAAGCAAATCTACCTTTCAAGGATAAATCAGGAACCTATTTAAACTAAAATCATAAACACAATCTACATTTACAGTACTTACATGGACATTATTCTTCCTCAAAACAAAGCACAAGAAATTCAGCACTGCCTCTGCAAACCAACCATTTTCTGTTCTCATTCACAGCATATTTTACATTAAAGATTTTGTTGCTGGATAGCAACTCTTTCCCCAGATGTTCCCAGAAAAATATCATTTTACCATATACATACATACATTTCACTCACTGTCTGAATGACAGAGCTAAGGAAACAAGCAAGAAAAACAACTCCAGACAGTGAGGTTCAAATGCATAATATTAAGTAAGCAGACCTGAAGAGAAACTAATGCTGGAAAAAGTCTATGTAACAAGAGAAAACGATTACAGAAGAATCTAAGTGAATAATTCCCTAATAGCTATGCTGAACTGGTATAGTTCCTCACATGGAAACCCAGCCGTAAGTCAAACTGCAGGGTGTTAATACAGTAGGAGGAAAATCTACTGCTCCAGAGCAGACTGAGCTAGAGTTGGCTCTGAGCCATCTGTACATATCAGTGAAAGGGCATTCAGTTGTGGATGACAAAAATCATAAAAACAATGAGGCTGAAAGCTGCTCCTAAATTTTGGCTCTATGCAGTGCAGTTCTTATACCCCTCCAAAATGCATACTCCCAAAGATTAAATTTAAGATATCTACTCACATTAAATCTCTCACAATTTACATAGCTTGACAAGTTAAACCATTTTCCATTCAAATACACAGCTGGCTATACACTTTCCATAAATAACATACTGAAAAGTCATGTAATATTTACATAGAATTACTTACCAGTATTATTAGTTGAGCAGTTTCAGCATGATAAAATATACGACATGCTCCCACGGCTTTCTTGAAATCTTTATGTGCATTTTCATTAGCACACCTAAGGAGACAAAACAATTTGTCATTTCCACAAGCAGTAAAACACAACATGTAATATCATGATCAGAACCAAGAATGTTTCAGAGCTGTTTATAGCAAAGACTGTTCAGAAACTGGGAAATTCCCATTCTCCTTAACATGGTTCCAGAGCTAACTTCTCCACGGACTGCATGTCATCACTGTTATCAGGCAAGTTTCAGTACCATAGGTTCCCTGTGAGTGCATCACCTGCACAAATCTAAAGCAAGACTGAACCTTTCACCTCAGAACTTGCTTTTTATCCTCACCCCAAAGGCTCAGCCAGGATCCCAGCCATTAGCTTCTAAACTAGCTACTCTAGCCATAGCCACTCAACGCCTTTTGTGGACCTGTAAACTGGCCTCTAAAATAGAGGTCAAGAGGTTTTTTTCCCCCCTCAAATAGAGTAAATGCCTTAAAGTATGCAAAGCTACTCACGCATCTCTCAGATCTTCAGGAACATCCACTGTGCACTTGAAAAAGGTGTTTTTCTTGACAGTTTTATTTTGATTCACAGGTCGGAGTCGTTCGTAAGTGACAATTTCATTGTAAGTGGCATCACAAGCAGCATATTCAATGACATAAAACTGTGAAAGAATATTTCTTAAATGGTAACTTCAGTAAGGAATAACAAAGATATTGTAACATTACCAGCAGCACCAAGAAAGTACAAAATATGAACATATAGAGACTTAAAACATAAATCTGAGTTAATATAATGCTTACAATCCTACAAAAACGAGCCTGGACATATTTCAGTACCCATCCGACATCTCAGTGAAGTCAGGACACCATATCAGCATAGTTTTACTCCCCCCAAAAGCATCTTTGATAGAGTTTTCTCATGCCCATCCATCCCTTTAAATAGCTACTTCAGTCCAGTTCAAGTTCCAAAACTCAAATTGTTTACTGAAGCTCTAACTCTAAAAAATACCTAATATCTAAAAAACACCTAATAGAGAAGCAAAAATAACTCGTTCTTCACAGAAACATCTCCTCTGCAACAGTTAAAAAAAATAAACACAACAAAGGCAAATCCACTGATTCAAAGGGCAAACTACCTGTGAATTACATAAGATCAAAAGGAAAAGAAAAGTTCAATCTTTTTGATAGGGACTATCTCACATTCCAGAAGGCAACAGAACTAAGAAGATATAACAGCTACTGATAATCTAATCCTACGCTTCCGCCCAACACACAGAAGTAAAAAGAAGTTTGTGCACACAGTATCCCAAAAGCCTGGCTTTGTGCTAGGGTTGCAGTGTCCTCCCCAATCCTCCCTTTCACCTGTGTGCAATCTAGGAGTGCAGCAGTACTTTATCCTCTTCCTCCTTCAAGACTGGTATCTGTTTTTGCCAACAGACATGACTTACTCAAGTATCAGGGAAAAGTAAATCACTATGGTTAGGACATACTTTTCCACCTGCTGTTTTCCAATTTCAAACTTTAAGTTTAGCTTAGGCATCATCTTTCTACTGACAGTTTTTAAACAATATCAGCTATTAGACATTTTTGGTTTTCTTTTTTTTTTTGGTTTTCTAATCCCCATTTCCTTTGGTTTTAGGAATCTAATATAGTAGAAGCATCAACACAGGACCCTTGCTAATATGAAATTAAATTATCTTCCTGTCATTTCACAAAACAAACCTTTAGTGAGCCTGCATCAGACACTGCCATAGTTCTATACACTAAAATGTCTGAATCTACAAGTTACTTGCAAATGCAACTCTTAACAGTGAGTAGTAAAATACAAACTTGATATATGTAAAAGCAAATCAACCAGTGTCTTTCCACTACACTTGCCAGAAATACATATACAAAAAAAAGAACCCACAGCAACAAACATAGATACCTACAGCATCTTTAATTTACGCAATTTAAACACCGACTATAGCCACAGCTGAAACGTACTGCTTAATTTTTATCATCAAGTCAAAATCACACAGTAGGTTTGTGAAGTCCTGTTCTTAACACACACATACAGTCCTCCAAACATTAAACTAATAATAACGAAGCGACTTGCTCAGCTGTTAAGACACAACCCTCAGCTGTGCAATGCAGCATGGGTCATTCCAAAGTCATCTCAACTTTCAAGTATGTTTTGTCATGTTTTTGGATTGGTAGTACTTTTTTTACTTTCTTCCATCACAATGATCTTTCACGTTTTCTGTATTTAACATAGGAGCATGAAATCAGTAGGTTTTAAAATAGTTTACCTCTCCTTTCATCATTCGAACTTTTGCCAGCCACCAGCCACAAGGTTCTTGGTCATTTGCTCTAGAATAAACCTGAAGATGGAAGCAGTAAGAAACATTGAAAGCACTTGCTTGCAAGTGTTACAGAGAAAGAACATCCCAATTTTTCTAATTTTCATTAAACTGGAAAAGGATACCACAGGTAAGTAATTTTTGTATAAATTATCCAGGCACAAGCCTCTTGTGCAGATTTTTATTATTTTGCACTCGAAGGACTGCGGAGAGACTTCCCTTGCTCACACTACTGACAACTCAATAGAAATTTCTAAAGGAAGGTAAAATTCTGGCTCAATCATTATTCAGGGGTAATTTCTCACTAAATTCAAACACTGTCTTCACACTGAAAGTTTACATATAGAAGTAACTCCACAACTAAGATTTTTTTTGTCCTTGGCTTATTTGCTGTACCTGGGACTACTTAAATGAACCAAGTCATCATATGACTACATATTCCACATTTAACAAATAATATCAAGTTAAAGCAAGATCTGCTATAGAACAGATGACTTCTGAAACTTCCATTTTCTACATCTTCTGTGAGTTTCACTTACTCATACACTTCTGGCAAGCCAGTAATTTGCATGCAGACTAATCAAGAGATTTTGCAACAGCAAAGAGGAAGAAAATAATCCTTTACATTTAAACCTCTAACAAAGGCAACAAATAGCAGGTATTCCAAAGAAAATAGCAGGAAACCCCAGCACCTATACAAGACTGTTTCTTATATTACTAGCCTAAAACTGTAATAGTCTCCTAAAGAAAATAATTACTTGGATTTTAACACAAGTAAAGTGAAAAGTAGAAGTTAAACTAATTACTAAAGATGCTACAATGAGCTGGGAACAGGACATGTACCTTTCAATTTCCTGGTTTAATACATCATTTGTAATTCACACTGCTTCTCAGTAAAGTAGTACAATTCACACAATTTCCTAACAGATTATACCAGATATTCCACCTGGGTTAGAGCTCGTTATTCCAAGAGCTTTATGATATCTTCACATGAAAACATTTTCAACAGTTACATTCCAGATCAAATATTAAAATTATCCAGTTTTGGTTCTGATTCTGCAATATTCTCAGTAATTTGAAGTTTTAGATTCTGAGAACGTTACATTGCTAATTCTGTGAAAAATGTGAAGTGTCACAGTTTCACCGAAAGCCTCATAAATCCATTACTAGAGACACGCTCCATTTTACATTTTCACTTTGCTAAAGTACTTACAATCCTCATCACTGCCTTCATGGACAATCTGTTATGTGTCAGGTCAGTTCATTAGGATAAACTCACCTCCACTTCATCTCCTTCACCAATTTCTTTCTTAATATCAGGGGGTGGTGGTAATCTGACTTCATTAAAGGGTACCTGGCGCTCTGGTTGCCAACTGAAAGTTGAAGAGACATTGCACATTATTTCTAGAACCTTCCTGTTGTTTTCTTAGTTTTATTTTTAGGTTCTGAGTTTTGTTAAAACTCACTATTTCCATACTGTCAAGTCTGTTTCTTCATTGCTAGAAAGCAAACTTTATAAGTAAAGGAATAAAAAATACCCTGTCAAGATAAAAATAATATCTAGGAAGATATTTAATGACAAAAGTTCTCAATTAATTTAAAAATCTGACTTGACTGAGCTCACTAAATGGTTATCATAAAATCACAGTTAGATGATGTAATTACAGTGCTACTGTTCCAAGTCACAAAGTCTTTATACAGATGTAAGCTTCTCTTTGCAGTCCACTGTGGCGTTCAGCCATTTCTTCACCTCATACTTAATATTTCAAGGACTTATCATTGACGTCTTAAGTATTCCAGGAAAATCTAACTCTGATCATTAACAGAACTTCTACCTACATACTTGATAACTCTCCCCGTTAAGTGTCTGGGAGACAGATTCTGTTCGTAACGTACCTTTGTATCTGTTTATCAGTACCAATTATTACTAGGCATGCAAAACTAGAATTTTACCTTCTTGCACAGAAAGGCTACTTGGTTTACCATAGCTGATTCTAGAAAACATTCTACTTGTAGACATGTATATCTTAGGTGCATTTTACAAAGACTACTGGAGCATCCTCTGATCTCCTGAAATTCCTTTCCCTTCTACTCTGTGTATATCACAGGATATCATCAGTTGCTTCTCCCTCTTTTAGTCACAAACACAGCTGAATACTCTACAGCTGAAATAAAAGCAAGAGAAAAAAACATCCCTCAAAAAACTCAGTAACTTAGAATACCTGAGGGACTTTGACAGGAAATCTGTTCAAAGCACTCCAATATCCATCACTTTGCCCATCTTAAAGTTCGTATCAGGTACGGACAGGATCCAGAACCAACTTGTAACAGTAACCCTTACTGCAAGCAATTTTTTCTTTCAATTACTTCTAATGCAAGCAGCCAGAGCAGTTCAAGGTAGTCCAAGTCTCAGCACTAAGAGCACAGGGCATTTCTGCAACTCTCTACAAGATGGACACATTCACACATTTTGCAAAAGACATCTTAGGCTCAAGTACCTCAATAAAGATGTGAGATATCCATATCGTTTTGCTCTAGCCATCATTATATAAGTTTTTCTTCTAGTCATAAGGTAACTTTGAAAAACAAAAAAACCCATGAAAATCATGGATAGATTCTGTTCAGTTGGAAGGTATTTTTGCCACAAAATGTTACTTAAATGTCATTCTATTTCTGAGAAACTGTGGAGGGGCTGGCAAAAAAAATCACTTGCAATTCAGTTGCCCTGAGTGACCCATAATGGTCACTAAACTCAGGGTTTGGGTTTCCGTTCCCCTCCCAGCCTTTGTGAAGCTATTACTCTCACAGATGCAAAGGCAAATAGTAAGACTTGAGGGCAAAAGACATTCCCTCAATTATAGGGTATATAAAAATCCAGTTTAGAAACAGCATGAGCGTAACAATCATAACTGAACAACAGGACCAAAAAGGCTGCAAACTCAAATGAGCAGCTTAAAGTTCTCTCGAGATTTTCAATTGTGCCTTGTAGTTAAAAAACCTACCAAATGGGAGCTTACAGAAAGTTACAGCTACCCTTGAGATGCTCTTATTGAAGGGACCTCTCACCTTCAATGAAATCCGCTTGAAGTTGCAGTAGGCTAATTTTGGCTCCATCTCTAGTCATCTAAAGGATCTCCATCCACTAAAGCAGATTGGTAAATAATGATGTAGCCCTACCAGCTGAAAGGCACTTTGGTGTTTTTTTATAAAACAGTGAAGTAGTGCACAGAAGGCTTCATTTTCAGAATATGAGTCAAAGTTTTGATGGGAAAAAGTCCCAAACTGGCACATTTCACTGCTGAAATGCAAGAAGATGTTTTAAGAAATGACTTGTTGACTGGCTACAAATTACCTACTGAGAGGATCTGCAAGAATTGACACCTGATAGTCAGAAGGATTATCCCAAATATCTGGCAGAGCTTTTAAAAAGGGAGGTGCTTTTTTCTTACAGCAGAGAAGGCTTTCAATATGGCTGCTTCAAAATATAATCGGCCTATATGAAATCGCAGTTCAAGAAATAAATTTCTGTCTTATACATCAATAAAGATTTCCAGTTCCTGAAGCTTCCTTCATTCTCCACCTCCTAACCTCCCAAACTGTCTCTTGAAAGAATCAAGGGTGTCTGCCCAGAAATTAATTACTGCTGTGGCCACAAAATCATCATTAGCAATCTGTGCAAGTAAACCAACTTTAGGAATCTTAGCTGTAAATAAAGACTGGTTAATAGCAGAAAACACAAACTGGTAATTTAGACTGTATTTAGCTGGTTGCTATCACAATAGAATGATGCAGTCAGGACAGGACACTTGCCAGCTTTGGTTCTACTAAAGCCCTTAGGAATTTAGGTCAGTAGAAAGGGTTAATAATTTATCAGATTTACATTACAGAATAATTTGACAAAAACTGGCTACACACTTCCTGATAAGACCTATATTTGGTCAACAAAACACTTGACATATGTTGTAGCCCATCCTTTTTTGGAACATGGCTGCTGTGGCCAGACTTTGTGTAAAACATGTGGACGCTTAAACACTAGAAGTGCGTTCACGAGCAATTACACCCCTGCTGTGAACCAGAGGCACTTCCTTTAGCTTACTTGGTCTCTGCCATGCTTTGCAGGCAACAAGCCTTCTACCTTAAAGAAAAGTAATATGGAAGTTGAATATGAAACTAAAGATTGGTCACTTCTCCTCAGACAATGGATAGCATGAAGCACCCAAATTTGATGTGTTTTGTTTGTTTTCTCCCCCCCCTCCTCCAAGTTTTAGGGTGGGGGTATGAAAACCTAGGACACAGTAACAACTTCCATAACCACCTCAATAAGTGTTCGTACAATTTATGGTTTCTGTCTCATCTTCAACCTATTCTTCATAAAAGAATCTAGGGCTAGAAAACACAGGTTAGGAATAAAGACTGGACTTCACAGGATAAACCCTAGGATTACTTCTTCTCCCTGCCTCTAGGATTTATTTTTATACACCTGTACATACGCATACACACATACATGTACTCACATACGTATACACACCCTAGGATTATAGATTTAGGATTACAAAATACTGTCCATAAATCCACTTGCATGCTTCCTAATATTACCTTTATTACCCAGTAATCTTTCTTGAAGCAAGGCTCAAAGGCTAATCTACAAGTTGGTGCTGTTGGTAGTAACAATCTTTACATCAAAAGCTGACACATTTTTAGGATCTCCACCTAACAACTGTAAAGGAAACAAGAAAGAGGATGTAGTTCCCAGAATACCTTAAATTATCCCAGGTAATCCATGGTGTTATGAGTCTGAACGCTGAACAACACGTATACATTTGTACTTTACCATCCCATGGATTATCTTTGACTTGCCACTAAAAGTCTTTAGTAGCACTGCTGTGTTTATCTATTAAATGAAGAGGGCTTCATGGATAATTCTTTCTCCAGATCTGCTTACAGATTTCCACTCTCTTCTACTACAAGAAGTTTGGTCTTTAGATTGGATATGTACATATAATTATTTTCTTAATAGTTAAAAAGAAAAATCAATCACCATCAAGATACTTCTATCTACTTCTCTGGTTGAAAACCCTGATCAGTATTCCTCAGATTAGATGCAAAGAGAATTGTTTATTTCATAGAAGTACTTCGGTATTTTCCATCTTTTTCTGCTTTAGTACACGATTACCAGGCCTCTGCTGCTGCTTCTTATTTCAATTAAATTTGCTCTAACATCTATGGGCATCACTAAAGATATCAAAAAATGTAACAGACTGTGCAACTGATAAGCTGAATTCTGATACAGCAATTCAAGAAAGTAGTTCATGGAGACTGTGAAGAGAACAGGAAGCCTGTACTTCTAAAACTGTATCTTGAATGAAATCTCCCTCTAAATGTCAAAACAAACAAACAAAAAATACCAAACCCATAAAACAAAAATAACAACCCAATATGCAAATGATTATTTTTAATAAACTACTTACTTGTTTTCAAATACAACTGTGAGCGAGTCCTCATGAACATCTTTGATAAATCCCTAAAATAAAAACATTTTCATTACAATAACGTATGAGAAGTCAAAACAAGGCAGCAATTTCAATACATCCTGAAACAAAGCCAAACAGCAGACCACCAGTAGTACTACAGTTCCAATTTAGGAAACTTCCAAGATATAATCCCGCTGTTCGCATGAGGTGGCTGATATTCTTAGCTGGCTATTCTAAGAAATCCAGTGCTCCAAATGACTGCTCAATTCGGACCAGCACTTTACAGTTGAAAACTCACTAGAGTTCATTATTTTATCTACAGGCATGCACAACTATTTTACAAGAAAAAAAAGAGGTCCAGGGCAATCAGTATCATTCACAATATAATGTCAAATAGCTGTGAATTGTGCTATTTGCTATTTGCTTCTCAACATGAAACTGAATCCCGAACAACCGTCCTTCAGAACAGTATGACAGAAAGTTTGGATAAATTCAGTGATACATAGAGCTAGTTATGGTATCACCCTAGAAATACCAAACTGGGGACTGTATGAGGCCAAATAACTGCAGGAACTCGCAGGAATACAAAGAAAGAGTGCAATACCTCACTTTTTTTGTGTCACATTTTCATGGTCTCAGATCGACTGAGGGGAAATCCCACTTCCCTTTCTTTCCTTTGAAAAGCAAAGAGCTTCTTTAGGGGGCACTGATTATGTAAAAAAATTAAAGACAAAGAACAACCTGATAAATGCACTTGTGCTCAAGTATTTCTGGTGAAATTAAGTTCCCACATCTCTTGCTTTAAGGAAGGCAGGCACATTTTAAAAAAAATCAGATAAAGGGCCAAGAAAGACCTTTCAAATTGCTCCTGCTTTTGCTTTAGTCTGATATTTGCCAAAGCACAGGGCATCAAGCAGGATGATGGAAATGGCCGTAAGTTGCACCAGGAGAGGTTCAGACTAGACATCATGAAAAACTTCTTCACTGAAAGGGCAGTCAGGCACTGGAACAGCTGCCCAGGGAGGCAGCTGAGTCACCATCCCTGGAGGTGTAGATGAGTTTCTTAGGGACATGGTTTAGTAAGGGGACAGGTACGGTTGGACTTGATCTCAGAGGTCTTTTCCAACCAGATCATTCTACGATTCTATGAACTGGCAGTTTTAGAGGAGTAAGAGAGTTGCACAGCTATGTTAAGAGAAGTTCCAGGAAATCTGCTGAATGGATTATATCCACTTAAGAAACTGCCAACTGAGGAGAACGAAGAACGTATCAACTGTGCAAGGAACAACTAGCCCACAGGGGTATCGTGTATCAGCTCGGGGAAAGATAAATTTTGACACAGGAGATCCCTCAATGTAGTGACAGAAAGGGAGCACATACTGACAAGAGATGCAAAGGGCCTATATGAAAAAAATCTCCCTTTACTTTAACTCTTACTTGAGCAATGCTGTGAAGGCATTTGCTCCAAACCTGTTTTCTGCTCCCTGAGCTTCACTCAAAACCATCTGCCAGAAACACAGAACGCTCGTTCCAGCAGAAAGCATACTGGTAATCCTGAACAAAGCAGACCACCAGCAATCACAGAAACCTCCTCAATTAACCACCTACTGTGTTCCTAATAAAATAAAACCTTTCAAGGGCTGTCCTGCCACTGCAAATCTTCCTTTGAAAGGCAAGCAAGTGAAACAGTTGGCAATAAAATACACCTGTAATCAGGGACTTTCAGTTTCAAGAAAGTTTCTGGACAGGTAAGCTGGACAGGAACACTGAAGTTACGTTTGTTTGAAGATGCAAAAAAGCATACAAAATTCTACTGCCTGAACTATGTGTCAGCTAACAGAGGTAAAGTAGAACTTTCGTAGAATTTATGTAGAATTTATTTTTAGTAGAATTTATGCTACCAATGTTCCCTTTATATATGTCCCAACATGGGGATGAATTAACACGTCATAAAATGCAGGAGATAAAGAGCTGTTCTACTACAATTCATTCAAACTCTATCCAGGTACAAATAACCAAGTCACAGTGCTGTGCACCAAGTTTATGCAGTCCAACACTGTGCTGAACAACAACTTATCAACAGGAAGCAATATTTACAGAAAGAGACTTAACGCCCTGTTATGAACGTGTTACGGACAGCCATTTATCTGCATTCCAAGAGCCTATGATTCAGTACTAGTTTTTGCCTCAGTACGCTGCTTTATTTCACAGCTGAACCTTACCTCTTATTCTCACAGCACTCAACATGAGGGGAAAAATATGTATTTCATTTCTAAGGTCAACCTATAGTAGCTAAAAATTTATTCTGCACATCTGAATTCAGTTACCTTTCCTTAAAAGACAGAACTTCAAAATCAAGAGAGGTTCAGAATCAGGTACCAGAAAACATCTGAAAAACATTCACAATATAAGGCTCTGCAGAGTTTAGAAAATTCTGAATCCACTGACTAGCTTCAGGTTTCCATAAGACAAAAGAAACAGAAAAAAAATAATCCCAATTGTACAAAATTTCCAGGATTTCAAACAATTAGTCCATTACTAGGTAAAGCCTGGCTTTCTGCATAACAGCACACACACGTTTAATATTCACAACTTATGTTCAAGCTAATGTCCTGGTGAAGAACAGGAAAGCTCAAGTGAAACAACAATGCAGAGATATGACTATCTGCAGACTAACAGCTGACACCGCACAAACCTCAGCTGCATAAACAGAAACACTGAATACTTTCTAATAAAATCTAAAGTACAAATTCCCACAAAGAAACTGACTGTTTTACACCACTATGTGGTTTCAGGAACTCCTTCACAAAAGGAAGTCCTTCAGTTCAAAGTACTTGCACTGCTTTTCCCATATGAGAAGATAATGCAGACTCACAGCTCACAGCCGTGTATGCAGAAACTCACTTGAAGTTATCCCAACAGCATTTGCAGTTGGCATTCTCAAACTCTTTCACTCCTTCCCTGGAGGTGTTCAAGAAATATGTAGGCGTGGCACTTCACCACATGGTTTAGTAGGCATGGTGGTAATAGGCTGATGGTTGGACTTGATCTTAGAGGTCTTTTCCAACCTCAATGATTTTATGAAAAACTCAAAATCAAATATAGTGTTTATTGGATATGCACTTCAGGCCACAAATGGACATATGTAAAGCACTGAATAAAATGACATAATTATTTAAATAATTATATTGCTGTGAGGCCTGAAGAGTCTGATCCGTCTAAATAAATAAACACAAGGGTGAAGGAGTAACATGAACTAAAAAAATCAAGTATAAATCCTTCTACCATTATCAATTTCTCTACAGCTCTGGGGAAGAAAACCCACTTACTGAGGCACAGAAGTCTAAGAACTATTATAGATTGTATCGGCCATCTGTAATACAACTGTAAATAATCAGGATTAAATTTAGGTTTTACCTACAGTTTCATAAGAAATCATTCCATTATTGCCAAGAAACATGCCAAAAGTATCATCAAAACATTTGTCAAAAATTCTGGCATACTACTTTCCTACCTACAACCCTGACCTTGATTGTAAGTAGGCATTATCAGCTGTCACTTACAACTCCAAGGTAAGAACACAGAAATACATTTCACATGTGTTAGGATGAGATTCAGCATAATTTTTAAAGATCTATTCCAAAAGCCCAGAGAACTGTTTTTTTTTAAAAAAAGGTTTTACAAAAAAACTGTGACACTAAGATATTCTGCAATACAAAGCAGATTTTTTTTTTACATTAGAAGTTGTATTAAATACTGTAACTTCACAAAGATTTCTTCAGAAAGGGTGTGATGAACAGAAAACAGAAAAGTAAATATCCTGGTTTTCAATTAGGAAGTTGGAAGGAGTTCTTGGTCAGTGAGGTAACCTATATAAATAGATTTGTACGCTAAGTTTGCACCAGTCATGTCTATACTGTTTCAAAAACATTTTCTACTACATTAAGTAATGATGTGTTTTAACTTTTGCTCAAATGAACAAGGCACTCCATTAGTGAAATTTAGTTTAGCAATGTTGCCTAAGATAGATAATGCCAATATCTAATTTTGAAATGTTCTACATTCCTTATATGTATCCTCACTCCAAACAGCAGTGATGAGGCAGAGTTAAGAGGAGACCACCAAACACATCATTAATAAATATACTGGCATCAAAACCACACAGTGATGAAATGTATTATCAGCAAGTAAGCTTGCACATACCACTTGTGTGTGTTTCACACCACACACACAACTGCAGAGGGCAGGAAGGGAAGCAACACTGATGTGACTTCATCTTGTCAGACCTCTGATTTGGACTGTGCAGATATTAGTGTCAGTCACGCAGTTTAGGCTGTGAGCTGGATCTCTGGAAGTCCATGTATGACCTGCTTGCTGCAGCTCAGCTCCTGAGGCAGACAGGAGCCTGTACTGTACTACAGGCTACTAATGTCGTGCCTGCTCCTCAGGCACTGTGGTACAGACCTGTCTCTGCCACTCACTTGGCAGAAACCATGCTCCCAAAACTAGCACCGGTAAAACAAGTAGTATCACTAGGACTCTTGCCTAGGTTTGGGATCAGAGATGCAGCAAATATAACACAGGGCCATACTGTGATAAGTATGAACAAAAGGACAGGAAGATATGAATGGATGATTTGCCACCAAAATCACTGCAGTTGAGATTTCCTGATCTTGTAACACACACGCTTTCCCTTTTAACCTAGGTTTTGCTCGTGGATTTAGGATTAGGATTTGCTGATAACATAAACGGATCAAGACTTACAGAAACGCCCTTACAGTGAACTTTATGTCTCTGCATATATACGCACACTTTTTTTTTTAAATCCAGTCCTAGGCAAAGTCACAAGATCCATATAACAGGTAGATGCAATACAAGTCACCTCTTCATCCTGCTTTCTTTTCTGGTCCCCAAGTAGGAGAGTCCAATCTAGAAATGAAGTGCTGTTTTTTCAGCTGCAAACATTCTTTCCAGGGATAACCACTATGTTGGCTTTTAAGCCACACACCTGTCTTACCCACTGCTGAGCAAATTTCAAACAGTTAATGCTTTGGCATACGGTACCATGGACTGTTTCTGAATCAGTAACATAAAGGTCAAGAGGCCGATATCCAATTACCAATCCTTTCACTGCTTTCAGAAGCAAGAATCGTTAATATTTTTAACTAAAATTCATACACAACTGTTTCAATGAGAAATACATGAAATAATTATTACAAAGGCATGTATCCCTTGCTGACCCCCCAGGAAAATAATAATTAAAAAAAAAAATCAAAGGAAATACAAGGAACTGATAAAAGCAAGTAGATCCAGCATCCTGCAAAACACAAACATCATAGGCAGACATCAGGCAAGAAGAAGAGTCTGCATTAGTTCATCAGTTTTAGCAACCCTATTTAAATCTATGACATTACCATTCACAATCATAATTCTCATATAAATTCAAGAGTCTTTATGACAGTTATGCAAGAACTTCAGCATTGAATCCCCTAGTTTAGGCTTATTCATGAAAGTCTAAATGACTCGCATTACTGCTTTCTTCACAGTGCATTTCCAAAGTGAAAAACTTCTGAAAGACACCCGCCACTGATTAGGTACATGACAGATCAATAATCACTGCCTGTGGCATCTGCCTTTTGTCAACCTAAAAGAGTCAAGCAAATGACTGTCAACAGCAATAATGACTACAGATACTCCCTGTACCATTCAACCCAACTTTCAAGAGGTCAGTAACAACTTTAAAATGTCTCAAATTCCCCACCCATTAAGGCCTAATATAATAAATAAATGCTAAGCTGAAATCTTCAGAGAAGAAAAACTCATTCCAGTTACCATGTTTCCTGGCATAGTAACTGGCTACAAACATCTGTATAAGCTGTACTCTTAATGACAGTTCCCTTTTTTAACAGTTGGCAAGCCAGACACCACTCAAACTAACTCAGAGTTGTTTTCAAAGCCACTAATTAAAAATCAAAAATCTATTATACTTTCTATTAACACATAAACTTCTCACACAGAATTGTTCATCATGCTTTGATATTGCACATAGCAGACAAATGTCATGTACTTCTCCATCATTTTTTCTTTTAGTAATATTTTGGCTAGTCTCTACCCTCAAGGCCTACGCCAACTTCTGCTACCAGCACTTCAGTTAGGCCTGTTATCAGACCAACTGCACCTCTTGAAAGAAACCAAGAAGGAAGCACTCTGCAACCTATAAATTAAACGTGAAGTTTCATTCTAATTCACATTTTCATCTATTTAATGCTCTTGCACAATCTGAACAGCTACTACTCTAGAACAGAAGGAGTGTGAGAGCACCCAACACATCAGTCAGTTTTTCAGCACAGGTAAGGCGCTACAATGACGAATGCAATGGATCTTTCAGAGTTATTCAGATGCCACTGAAGGATTCAGGTTGAGGAAGCTATCTGGTGTTCAATTTATGTACCTTGGTCTCATTTTATTGTAAGGCTCAATCTATTTCATGCAAGCTGACAGCTGAATTCATGAAATAGGTGCAGAACCAGGGCTCTGATTTGCATACAAGCAAGTACACTGGCTGAAGGAGATACTTGATAAAACAGAACCTTTTGTCTCATTCTTGCCAAGAGCTGTACAGTCACCCTTCACAAATGGTGGGACCACAAGCAATGGGCACAAACTGAAACCACAGGAGGTTTGATATGAAGATCACGAAAACTCTTTTTAACTGTGCGGGTGATTCAGCACTGACACAAGTTGCCCAGGGAACTTGTGAAGATTCCATCCTCTGAGATACTCAAAAGCCATCTGGACATGGTCCTGGGCAACTGGGACTCTAGGTGCCTGAAGAGAGGCATGGACCAGATGACCACCCACAGCCTGTGCCCACCTCAACCATCTGCAATTCTCTGAATTCAGACTTAATGATCTTAACGTCAAATAGAATCATCATTCTGAAGCCACTGCTGTCAGATCAAGATGAAGCTGAGAATATTCAACTTGAACTCTCTGCAATCCACTTAAAGCCTGAAGAAATCCAGATATTTCTGGCCATTCCACATAAGAGAAATGTCTACGCTAATGTCCCAAAGACAGAAACTAACCTGCAATCTAGCACACACTTAGAAAGTATGAACTGTTCCGCTCTCAGTAAGTTCTCACCACACTGCTGATATATGCAAACCCTTAATTAGCAGGGTTCATCAAACATGTCCAATCTACTCCCTGTTCAATAAAAACCTCACCTTCTTTCAGAAGAACATGACCACTTTGAGCCCCATATCTGTTCTCTAAAGACAATGGGTGCTCAATATTATGATATATGCAAAGTCTTCTGAGATGCAGGGAGTGGCTGAACATTTGCTCTGGTTTATACTGGTACAGAACTTGGGATAAAACATAAAATAAATGCTGTCCTGTTCTCCAGATTATATTACTTACTTAAAAAAGAAGAATTTTTTAAAAAAGCATAAATAAGTTTGGAAATTTATAAATAAAAGATTAAATTTAGCCTTTAACATTTTTTGTACAGGACAGAGCATAAAAAAAATTATAGGGAGGTGTCTACCATAATCACAGTTACTGTCCACTGATGTGTGCACATGAAAAACACTGACTTTTCAAGTATTTTAATACAAAACATAGTTTTCATTACTAATTTATAGCAACCACAGTGTATACTTATAAATACACATACAAAGAACTCCCTGTTAAAACAGAATTTTACTAAGATGAACAATAATCAGGAAACAAAAGAACCTATAAAGAATATCATTTACCGTGGTCATATCTCCGCTGAAAACCCCACTGTAATGCTCCAACAGATTTAATCACTACATTTGTTATACTACGGCCAAGTTGCAGACCGTATTAAAAACTCATAAAAAAAATCCTGTCATGTAATTGCTTACACAATTATTTATTTCTGTTGGTATAGCAAGATCCTTCTCATCTCATTTACCATGAATCTGAATTCAGACTGTTTTGAGGGGAAACTTCAAATTTCATCCTATCTTTCAAATTCTGCTTTTCTCTTCAGAAATATTTTGTCACCTCCTATATAGTGCATGGGGCTTAGACAAGATAAGCCTGTTCTTATAATCTTACAAATGCTACTATTGATGCTATCAGTGTCTAAAATAGAATGCTTTCTACGTAAGATTGACACAACTCCCTCTTTTGCTTCAGAAACTTTAAACAAAAAGTTACCAGTAGTGTTACTTAGCTTGAAGATGCATGCACAACCTCTGCCTACCTCAACAGTAAGAATCACAAAATGGAGTCACTGACAC
This sequence comes from Dromococcyx pavoninus, assembly GCA_033558185.1. Classification (NCBI taxonomy): domain Eukaryota; kingdom Metazoa; phylum Chordata; class Aves; order Cuculiformes; family Neomorphidae; genus Dromococcyx; species Dromococcyx pavoninus. The sequence continues at coordinate 367,149 of JAUMJL010000004.1, read as the reverse complement.
ACACATTTCACTGCATTTAGTTCACAATAAAAATATTTTGAAATTGTGTTTGGTTGGTTTGATCTGTTTTGGGGTTCTTTTTTGTTTTCTGTGGGGTTTTTTTCCCCCTTGCACATGAACAGTGGATTACTCTGAGCTGGGGCTTTGGTCACTATGGGTCTAGGTCACTCTAATCTGACTTCAACCACCACAAAGATGCCAACGCTGCATTTAATTCCCATTTTCACTGATCTGAACACCATTAATGCCATTTTTAAGTAAAATTTCTGCTTTTGTTAGCCACTGTTCACAGGGCTGGAACACATGATGGTGCTAATCCAATCTTGACAACTCGTACTGACTTAGCAGGAAATGTCATCACTGCAGATTTTAGATCAGGCTTATTGTAATAAATTCTGTGTACACAGATGCCCTCAGCCCAAGAATTTAGTACACTCCCTAATACTCCCATTAGTCTTACATTCCTCTTAAGCAGAAGAAACAACTAAATCATGGTTTATAAAGTTGTCCAAGACCACAAGGTAGAGAACGAAAAGCTAAAAAGAGTGTCTCCAGATTCTGGGCTTCCTAAGGGGCTGGGGAAGAGGCACACCACACCAACCACACCACCCACCCAAGTCTATTCAGAAATATCCTGTTCTAAATGCAAATGATTCTAACATGGACTTGTTTGATATTTCAAGTCCAACTAAAAACGTATCTGATTTATTGTCAATTGACTTTGGTAAAAATTTAAAAGGCTTACCTAGCAAGGGGATATAGCTTACTCTACTACATTCTTTCCTCATAAGAGTATCTCCTATTTGCCTCTTTTAATAGACACCCACTTGAAAGAACTAACTCCTTAAGTCAGCTGGTTACAATCCTTTCAACACCAACTGACTTTACATACTGTACAATTTCTACATGACTTCCAAGCCAAACGCACAGCTGCACACAGGAAATTCAGGAAAAGAAGGACAACCCCCAGCGTAACATTGCATGTGCAATACCACACTGCCTATGCGGTTAGGTACAATAGCTAAAGACAGTCCTGAGATTAAACACTCCCAGAGCACAGCTCACAATACTGGCTGGAATCAGCCCTCCTGGAAAAGAAGACAGAAGGCTCTTGCCATAAAAAGAGCTGGGATTCTTAAACAACTGAAGCCAGGCTTAGGGGAAAATGACTGACAGGCAACAGCTGACAGTATTTTGCATTGATCCTGTAACATCCTGACATTCCAGGGAGGGTGATGGTGAAGGAAGCTTTCGGATGACATAAATAAACTCGAAATCTTTAAGGCATTATTTTAAAATACTTTATAATTACTATTTTCGGCTCGGCTCGGCTCAGCTCAGCTCACCCCATCCCATCCAAAGCCCCTACTTCTTCCAAATATACCCCCGCCCACTCACCCTTCCCAAGATGAATGCTGAGCAGATCCCCACGCTGTGCATCACCTCCCCCGCTCTTTCTTTCCCACACAGACCTCCCTCGGGATCCCTCACCAGCCCAGCCCGCCTCCGAGCCCTCTTCCCAAGCCCCCGCGCCCCGCTCCATCCGCCCCCCCCCAACGCCCTTCCCCCTCACCTCCCCCCCTCCGCGGGTCCCGCCCCGGCGCTCCCCTCAGGGCCGCCCCCCGCCCCGGCCGGGCGCGCAAGCCGCCGCGGCCCCCCGCGCTGCCCCCGCCGCCGCCCCCTCCCCGCCCCGGTACCTTGTAGAAGGCCCCGTTGGAGCCGCGCACTTCCACCGTCAGCTCCTCCATGTTGCGAGCGCAAAGGACGCCGGGACGTGCTTCTAGAAACTGTCACCGCGGGGGGGAGCGCCGCCGGCCCCCCGCCCCCTCCGCCCGCCCCCCGTGGCGCGGGGGCCGCTCGCGCGCCGACCCGCCCCTCCTCCCCCCGCCGCGGGCGGTGGCTCAGCCCACGCCGCGGGCGAAGGTGGGGGGGGAGTGCGGCCGGCGGAGCGGGACGTTCCCTGCGGGCAGGGCAGACGGCCGCCGCCTTCTCCCCCCCCGCCCCCCGGGCGGGAGTGGGAGCGGCCGAGCGCGGTGGAGGTGTAGCGGAGCGCAGGTGGCTCGGCGGCCGCGCCTTGGCCCTGCGGTGGCGTCGCGGGGAGCGCTGGCGCCTCAGGGGGAATGCGGCGGCTTTGTGTCGTGTGTGTAACTGAATAACGATTCAGCGGGCCGGGCCTTCAGGGCCGCCTTCCCTATCCGAGCCACCCCGGGCGCCCTGGCTCACCGCCCCGCGCAGCCAAGATGGTGTCGTCCCCCGCCCCGCGGTCACGTTCGCATCGCTTTGTCCCTGTGTGGGCCGGCTCGGGGCGGGCAGCGCGCACCCCGCAACCGCCCGTCCGACCCCAGCCCCGGTGCGCCCGGGCGGGCCCCGCCCCTCCGCCCTGTGCTGCTGCGGAGAAGGTGAAATGACTGCGCCGTTTGTGAGCCGCGCAGGCAGCCCCGAACGCTGCTATGAGCTCACCGCTCACATAAGCTTAGTCATGCACGGTGTGATGAAGGGCCTGTGTCTCTGCCAAACGCATATATTTATTGTAATAGCTTTAAATATCAATAACTGTGACTTCAAACGCCCTTTCTGCTCATCTTTCCCGTTAGATGTTAGCCCCAAATGAACAGAAATACATGATGGTACTGTATGCATGGAATGTTTTTGGTTTTAGTTTCTCCATGTTAGTCTCACGCTGTAGCCTTTTTGCCAGTTTTAACCATGTCTGTCAGAGTGGTGAGGATTTCAGATAATATTCCACTCAATAATTTCAGTCTTAAAGAGTTCTGAGAAAGCTGTCTGCTGGTGAAGGAGACTCAAAAGTGCCACAATCAAAGCCATGGGCTTGGCTTGTGTGCTGCTGGCTCACCCCCGTGCCTGCCAGACAACATGCAACTCCGATCATCAATAACTGTGCTAGCATTGCCCAGTGAGTAACTGGAAGGTATGGGGAAGAACTGGGAGGGTTCTGTTGGGAGACAACTGAAGATCATAGGTAGAGCTGAAGTTACAGGCTCTGTGGACAGTAGAGGCTTGAGTCATTGTGCTGGAGCATAAAGGGAAATGAGACACAAATTAACTGGGAAAAAATCCAATAGGCTCTGCTTGTTCCAGAAAACACCATGATTTTCCACTCAATAATTCATATCTTTCTTTGGCTATGAGGTAGTGTTTAGAAAAAAAAACAATTGTGATCCACTCTTTTCCCATGCTATGTACAAGAATATAGTCATTCTTGCATAATATTCTAAAGGAATGTTGGAGGATAGCTTTTATTAAGACTATTGTTTAGATCTTTAGAAATAAACTACATTTATTCGGTCAATGGAACCTAGGCCACCCATAGGCAAGACAGGCTTGCATGCAAAATGGTAGGTGACCCCCATTCCTATTGGCAATGGCACTCAGGACTTCCCAGGATAAAATACGAAACCTAATAATATGAAGCAAACTGTTGTGCTACAAACATTTTACATCAGAAGTTTTCATTGCCCCAAGATGGACTAGCCTGAGGTTCATTTATTCAGCTTCCAAGACACAGACTCTCAATGTCAACTACTAAAAAAAGGTGTTTGAGGGTTTTAAAAAAAATAAAACCAAACTATACATCAGCTGCTTGTCCTTAAGATTAAAAACAGAACACAGATTAAAAAAAAGATTGCTTCAGAACTGTGTGAGGTGCCTGGGTATCCAAATTTAAAAAACAGTGGGGGGGGAGGGGGGCAGTTCTGGTCAATAATGATAAGGAGAACTGGCTTGAGCCAATGCAATCTGCATGTGAAGTTTCCTGATAAAACTTGTTTTTTTCTGGAAGTGTGCACATGATAGTAGTTAAAGTGACAGGGCTGTTTACTGAGGCAGATTGCTATACCTAAGTGAAAATGGGGGTCAAAAATGGTTATTATTAGATTTTGGGCCATAATAGTTTGCAGCACATCACCCAGAGTAATCTAAGACAATCTGTTCTAAGGTTACTTTTCACTTAATATAAATTAGAAGTAACTACTAAATTGAATTACTTTTAAGTATTTAGTGAAATAAAAAAGGGAGAATCTCATCTCTACTCAGTTTAGGGAATCAAAAGTCTTCCTCTGGTAGTAGCTACCTAGAACTTTTTTACAAGGCTACATCATTTTTCTTGTTTTCAATTTACAACACCCACAGAGAAACCGCCACCTACATTTCATAGAACTGTGCTGGTCAGGGAAATGCTGTGAGTAGGTCTAGTTGAACCACTCCATCCTATGTTGAAACTGTTCAGCAATGCAGGAGGGAGGACAAGTTTCATCATGCCAAAGTACAGTAAGCAAGAAGTATCAGGAGTCTGGGGCCCTTGGTTGGAAAGAGCAGAAAAAAGGTTTGCTTATTTAAGTGAGCAAAATAAAGGGAGAAGGTTTAAACACTGAAGGTTTATGATTGTTGTTTTCAAATACATCGAGGCACCCAGTGGGGATAATGATCAATGAGACTAAGGCTATAAAAGGCAGAAAACAAGACTTGGAAATAGACCCCCAAATAGTTATAGGCTAGCCATTAATAAATGTAGTCTGGAAATTGCAGCTTAAAATAGGAGGTTGAGGAAGTTTCTGGAACAGCCTTTCAGAATGAAATAATGAAAGTTAATAAAGCTTGCCTACTATTATAACGGAAAGAGCATTTTGATGGTGATATTTCATTAGCAATATAAACCATACTTTCAAGATAGGAGACCTGATAGGAGACTAGGAGTATTGATTCCAACAAATAAACAACCAGTCCCCAACCCCATCCTTCCAAATGGTGGTGTCCAAAATTCAGGAAGTATATGGACAAACTGGAGAGGGTTCAGGAAAAAAACCCACAAAACCAAGAATTGAAAATGAAACTCACAGTGAAACAGTATCATAGCAGAGTTTTAATATGTTGAAAGAATGATTTTGGTCACAATCTGCAAGTACCCCGGTAGGAGAAAAAAATTATTGTAAGACTCTTTAGATTACTATTACTATTACTAGCAATTTTTAAATCAAGATTGGATATGCTCCAGTTTGTACAAAAATGGATTCATGGAAATCTTACCATCTGTGTAACCAAAGGTCAGAATGAAATTGTCATTCTGGGACCTTCTGACATCAAACTCTGTTAAACATTCATCTTATCCAAAAGCAGACAGATTTTAACCATTTTCAGGGACTCAGGCATGAATGAGACAACTATGAAACCAACAACATAACTCCTAAGAATAGTGATCTTTTAACTAAGATTATATTTAGTTATGAAAAATTAGACAAATTGATAAACCATTTAAACTACTGGTAGGCCGAGAATTTATTCCTGACAAATTATTGTAGTTGTAAACCAGAAGTGTCATTCTCACAGCCCGCGGGCCGAGTCCAGCCCTCCACCTTCTTTTATCCAGCCTGGCACCTTATTTCTAGCTGTCGGCAGTGCCGAGCTCCTTGCCCTTATGCTCCTGCCATCGCTGGGCACGTGTGCAGCGTGTGACACACTTTACACTGCAGGAGCAGGAGAACGGAGGGAGCTGTGAGTTTGACAGCCTTGTTTTAAACTAATTACTTCTCACTTCCCTGCCAGTGAACTTCAGTGCCTTTATTGATACCAGAACAAGGGGTATTACTGTGTTTTACTGAACCTGTTCCCTACTCTCAGTAAAATAAAAACTCAGAAACATATTTTCTTAGCACATTTAGTAATAAATAATTAGGCAAAAATCAAGCTCAACTAAATTCAGATTTGTGCCTTTACTTACAAATACAGAGTGTAATAACCTGGGTCTCACATTCCATTCAGTGAAGGGAAATGCTGACACTTCGCAACTTGTGCCATAAAAAATAAAATCATGCTAAAAAATAGTCTAGCTTTGCTTTAAGTGAGTAAAAACCTCTTTAGTTCACTTGCTTGTTCTGAAATCTTGGCAGAAGGCTGATACCTATGAGAGATGTCCATCCAGAGGACTTCCAGCCTTAGCAGCACTTAGACCCTTTGCAAACTAGAGTGCATATTCTGTCCTCAGTGGAGCCAAGCATAACAGGTGAACATTTGAAGGACAGTGCTAAATAAGATGATATCCACCCTATGTCTTACCAAATTACAAAACTACATTACAACTCAGAAAGTCTTTTCCTTTGGAAACTTCATGCTTCCCAGTGTGTGGGGTTTACTCATTTACGTGTATGTGTTATTTGTTCCATGTATTCTACTTTAGGTAGCGAAAGGAAGTTTGAGAGACATGTAAAATCAATGCCAACAGACTTATGCAAGTAGAGTGGGGTATCTAACATTTTGTGGCACAAAATTGAGATTAAGTTACATGGTCTCAATACAGATTGTCAGGTTAGGCTGCCACTGTATAAAAGGCCAGTGGTTTATTGTAGAAACAGAAAGAAAATTCCTAAAGAAAAGTTTGTGTTTTGTTTTGTTTATTTTGTCTTTCACTGTGATTTTTGCAGTATTTGAGCACTGAAATGAAGGAGAATACCAGTTTTTAGCAGCCTATTACAAATGCATTCTTGAACTTTACAAAGGAAGGAATATTTGTCTGGAGGTTAGCTGAACTGAGAGTGCCATACCCAGATACTTCTGCAAGTACTGTAGGCAGACACTGCTTCTGAAAACAGGATCCACAAAAGGTGTTGCTAAATGAGTGTCTGTAAAAACATTTTTGTGCTGTGCAGTTTAAACCCCTCTGTGTGATGTGGAAATCAGAGAAAAAAGAAATCCAAAGTGTTCCTAATTGCAAATAAACATTTGTAGTTGCTGACACCTATCTTGAAAGGGAAAAGTCTTTAGAGCTACTTTATTTTGTGTGCATTACAACTGATAGCACTCACATTTATCTGTCTTTGCCTAGATACAATGAACTTAAAAGGGTTTACACTTATAGGCTTAACCCCCCCCCATGTTTAGTAGGATATAAAGTGTTAATAATCCAGAGAATGCAGTACGTGTTTATTATTCCATTCTACTTCCTGTTATTGCAGTCTAAAAAAGAAAAAGTCATCGAGCTAATTAAATTATATAAGGAAGATGTCAGGAACCAATATTAAAAGAAGAGTGCTTTTGATTACAGTCTGTATGCTGAAGTAATGATGAGTAATATGATTCAGGTTTCATTTGTTCGAAGTCCACAATATAATGTGTATGCTCAGCAAAAGAGAAATATACATCCAGGCATCAGGCTACCATGTAAAAGTAATTTCACACTGAATGACAACATATGAACCTTGGTTTTTTCACACTGGATGAAATTCTGGCTTACCATTGCTTGGTGGTCTTCCTATTTTTGTCAGTAGCAGCACAGGGAAACTAAACAAAAAGTTTGATGTCATTCTAAAAGCAAAGAGAAGCGCTAGACAATGCCCGCTGTAAGTACAATGTTCGTTCTGGCACAATGCAAAGAAACTGCAAAATCATTTCACTAAAATTTTAATGAACATAAATGAGAACACTGTGGTTTAATGGACTTTATGCAATGGTCGGAACTTCATCCATTTACAACATAATTTTTCATGGGCTTGGCCTGGTTTAGTAATTTTCATTATCACTTTACATCTGCTTCTTTTGCATACTAGAGTGGATGCAGCTGATCAAAAGTAACCTGGCTTGTGCTTGACTTTATTTCAAGCCCAAAAGTGAAATGCAGTGAGCACCAGAGAGAGACCTCTGTGGTAACGTGAAGTCATGGTGAAGTAATGGTGTGGGAAGACCTATTGTTGTATTCAACAATAAATAAAGGGGAACTTTGTTACTTTAATCACAGACAGTGACTTTAAGAAATTAAATACAGAATAAGGGATTAAACATGCACATATTGATATTTGAAAGACATAGCTAGTAACTGATTCCATACAGATACACATTACCTGAAAGTCTGCTTTACTGTGAGATACAATGAGGCAGAATGGTACAGACAGAATTTCAGCAAAATGAGTTGTCAAGAAGTTAAAATATGTTTTCTGTGGCTTTTGTGATTGCTCTCTTAACTGAGATGACCTTTCTTTGGTACACGTGTTCCAGTTGTATCACAAATGCCATTGAAGAGGGTAGGATAAAATCTGCACTCTTGCCTTTTTCTTTTTTTCCATCTTTCTAAAAATACCATTCCATTAATAGCATAGTATTTTCCCAGACTGCGTATCTGTTGAAATGAAAAAGGGAACTCATGAAGCTACTTTGGTGATAAAGTAGACAGTTCTAATAAATACAACAAAAATGACCATCCTTTTGATCTAATCAATAATGTTATTGTGCAAGTGCTCAGGACGTCCTGTCTTTGGCATACTTTTACTTCGGATTTCACCAGTGACTTGTTGCCACAGGACTCATCATCTGAGCCCTAAAACCTGAGGGTGCTTTAACCTGCTCTTTCCACAACTGTATATGCCCATAAACCTCAAGCCCTACACTCTTCCTGCTGGGCTGAATGTATACTTCAGGAAGGAGCTCCTCTGCTCAACATTTAAAATGCTGCTTTAGGCAGTGGAAGAAGTGGCTAATTGTCAGACACCAAATACATTAAGGAGCCAACAAAAGGAGGAGCTGAGGAGGATAATTGCAAACAGATGAAATATGCAAGAAAAGAAATACAAACAAGGAGGAGACACAATAAATAGAGAAAAGAACAGCCAGAAAAGAACAGCAGAAGGAAGTTCAAAAAACAGAGAAAGAAAGGTTCAAAATTTAGGCTTTGATGAAGAAAGAAAAGTTTGATGAATGAAATGCTGATAAATAAAGATTGATGAGGTAAGAGGAAGATAGATAAAATGGGTGATAAATGAGGAGAGGTAAGAGAGAAAGAACCGTTCTTAGGAGATACATAAAAATATGTGGTTGTCACCTGTGACATTCATATGCTTTTCCTCACTAAAAAAAAAAAATGGAAGAAAAGATGATAGAAGATGTCAACACTATAAACCCACAAGACTAATTCATATCTAACATAATGTTTACTGGTCTTCGGGAAATCCAACCTCAAATCTATTTCTTGCCAACTTGGAACAGGAATTTGATTGCAGTTCTTTTACTGTCTGAGGCGTGTGAGCATGTCTGTACCACACAGTCAATGTTGCATCACGTGAAGATATTGGACTAAACTCTGAATGAGTAGTGTTTGCATGGGAATCAACACAGCCACATAACACAGCATTGCAACCAAGCTAAGATACCCTACCTTTCTGTGGGGTGCTTAGCCTCTGTGAAATGCCAAATAAGGATGGACAAAGTGCTTCCAAACTACCTTCCTAAGGTAGCTTGTTCTGACATCCTTGTACATTAGCATATTGTGAAGATGTAATTTCAGCTTTTTCTATTGAAGCTGTTTCACTTCAAATAAATACTTCAGTACTCACAAAGGTACAGAGCATGTTAGAAGGACACTTTAGATTTTGAACCAGTGAATTCTTGCATACTGATAATAATCACAAATACAATGGCTTTTTCTGTATAAAATAAAATCATACTTACCAAATCAGCTTGCAGAACTGGAAACTTGAAAAAATCACTAGTTCCACTTTATGGAACCATTTTGAACAAGTTTTAATTCACGTGACAAATGTTTTAAGAATTGAACATTTTCATCATTAAACGACATTTTATTTTAAATTAATTTTTAAATAAAATGTGTTTTCTAAATGCATAACAATAAAGCCTGATGTCTTAGCTACCCATACTTGTTCCTCTGAGAAAGTAAAGTCCCAAATACCCTAAATTCCACACTCTGGAGCAATTTAGGTCTCCTTAGAGATCACAGTTTGAACTACAAATGCAATAAGGGCTGCATCCTGCTGTAACTGAAATCCTTCCTAAGTCTCCTTCTGCTTTTCAATCTCTCTAATTTTTCATTAGATCAAGAGTCACACATTTTTGTTGGCAGTAAAGCAATTCCAATTTGAACTGCCTTCTGTCTTCAATAGGAATTTTCCCAAAGTACAGAAATAAAAATGTAAAACTTTGCTGTGTTTCATTACTTTCATTCTTTTGAACATCGCTTGTCTGAAAGCTCTGTGTGAAATTATTAGAAGGTTTTGAAATGCTTGTGAAAGTAGATGCATATATGGGACTCAAAGGGCCTTATTTAAAAAAGAAATTTGCCAGTTACCTAGATCTCTGGTTGGTTATGCCCATTCAAGGATACAGAATCCATCATTCGTGTGATTATTTTTACATCTGAACTTTTTTTTTTTATACTTGATAGACTTGAAACTTTCAGGGTCATTTGCCCAGCATGTAGTTGAATGTCCTGTGCTATAGATTCCAATTAGCAAGACCATGTTCAATGGTCCTACACCACCAATGCTGTCTAACTGCTTTCCACTTGGCTTTATATGTTTCTTCTTTGTTGCAGCTGCAACCAGGTCTATCCACCCTTTGATAGAAAAATTTCAATTACCCCAGGGAGAAGCTTTTAGCTTTATTAAGCATTGAAGTCTACACATTTGTTCTTCTGTTGAAGAGCAGTTCAAAAGGAGAGTTTCTGAGGAAGTAATCTGTTAAATTAGGATAAATCTTGTGGACTTTCACTGCTCGTGTTTTTCCTGTAACCTGAGCCCAAGACTCTGCCAACTCTATGTAGTTAAGCATTTCTTTAACACTTTTAGCCCCTGATAGATGTTTCTTATGCTTTACAAGTAAATCGCTCTTCAGTGTTTTTTGAGACTGCTGTGCTCTCAGCATAAAATTGATGTCACAGAATGCTGGGTAGCTGTGCTCTAGCCTTGATAGAAAGTGACCGAAAACTGTTCCCATCTGGTAGCTTCGTATTGGCCTCTAAGTAAACTAATAGTTTCCTTTCTCAGATGATGGGTGTCAACGCATCATCTCCTTGTTGCCATGAGTAACCTTAGTTATCTAAGAAGAAGCGAGGAGTGCATACACCAGATCTCTAATCTGCCCTCACTTTGTCATGATTGGCCCCTTCGAGAGTGGGGTAGCCGAGTGACATGGGAGAAAGCTTACAATAACTGTAAGTCACATCTCTTTGTGGATAAAAAAAAGGAGCTTCTCTTCCTAATGCTGTCAATCTAGTATTTTACTTCATTGATGGGTTCATTTACGCAAGTAAATAAGGCTGTCATTTAGGCTTTTTAATGTTTGAAAATTCCACAAAAGTTTCACGTCAGTGATTTGAAATCGAATCTTTCATTATTGTCTCTATCTTGCAAATTAATTTATTACTGCATTTGAAGTCCTAAATGCCTCTTGAGAAAGCTGAGCATACAGTCTAACAATCTAACCACAAAGACCAAACATGAGTAACACATTTAAAGAAGATAATCTTTCAGTTGTATGGAAATCCTGTCACTCTTCCTTTTCTGTTTAAGCTTCATATAATAAAGCCTTTCTTTCTGTTTTCAGAAAAGTTTAGGGGTTTCCTCACTCATCCTTGTTCTGTGTGGCAGAGAAAAATGGCGCATTAAATTGAGTCTGTGAAAAGGGCACGGAACTACATGAAATTAATATCACCAAATTAGAAGAACACTGGAGTTCTTGGATGGGCTCTATTTTTCTAGGAATCCTCAATAAAGGGCAAGGAGTTCTCCAAACCCATAGTCCTATGCAAGTCTGAAGCTATGATGTGCCTTTTTTTGAGCACCATCAAGTAACAGCCACTATCAATTTCAAACACAGGTAGTAGAATTTACATAAGCAAATCTCATTTGGCTAAATACTGCCCTATAAATATACATATTATAATCTGTTATTAACACACAAGATTATATAGTCATAATACATCAAAATACTACAACTGGGGATTTTGAATGAATTATCACTCTTCATTCGTACGCATCCATCAGAAGACCAATATACCATCTACATCTCTCTTACAAGACACTTAGATCCTCTACTGCCCCTCTGGACAGAGGCATTTCCCTTTTTTCTCAGACACTCAACTAACAACAGGTACTTCCACTAAAGCCAAATCAAGCAGAACAAAAACAAAGAAAAGAAAACCCCCAAACTGTCTGATCTTTCTTAGCAAAACACTGTTTTGTGGGGCAATGAAAAATACCAAGACCGAGGAAAAATAATTAGGATCACAGAAATTAATTTTATTTCAAATTCCACAGAAGGACTCCTGTTGACATCAAAGCTTTGGTTTCTCTTTGATAATGAGATTACATGTCATATTTGAATTTCTACATATTCTTCTCTACAGAATAGATGTACCCATTGTCTGCCAGTGATTCTGTAAAAAATTCTATCAGTGTACAGCAAAGGATATATTTTTTGTTCCACTGAGTTTGGAAAACCTGCAACCCAAGACCTGACGACATAACCCTGGAGTTGAAACTCTCGCTAGAGCTTGTTTTCCAGTGTTTCACCATATTGTGCATGCATAGTATTTCAGGCTTTCACTTCCAGTCAGTCAAGATCCCTGCCTTTCAAATTTCAGCTTGTATTGTCTATCCATTTTTATTTGATACATTTGTAGACACATAAATAATGAAACTTAGTGAATTATTCTGTTGACAAAACAAAAAATTGGAAAAATTGTTTGGGCCTGAAAATGCAGCTGGAAAACAGATAAGCTGGAAGATAAGACTGAACATAAAGAAAGGGTTAAGGAAAAGCAATATCTCTGCCTACCCCCTTATCAGAATAGAAAAAGCATCATAAAACAAATAGCAAATCTTACTTTGATACTTTCCATTTTCTGAGTAGTCTGGTAGTACAATCTGCTGACATTTTGATGTGTAACCTTTTTGGAAGATGACTTGGTAAGCTGTAAGAGAGTACAGTCCTTTTGAAACTGTACTATGCTTGGGTGCCAAGTCACTATTCCAAAGTTCAGGTATAAGTTGCTGAATCAGTCATTGCTAATACCAGTGTTTACAGCATTAAGAGAGAGAAGGGACTGGAGGAAAGTCTTGCAGGTGCCAGATAGAGAGAGGTCTATATTAAGACTTATGCTGAATTGTTATTTTTTAGTTATCAGCAAACCCAAAGAATCTGCATGCTCAGCTGAGAACATTATTGGTGCAGCTTGTTCATGCTTTAAAGATAACAGTTGCTTTCAGTATGTAATGTAGATTTTTTTTTCTCCTAGGTTTGAGCTCCTCAGTTCAAAACATACTGCTCAAAGTTGGTTATTAAATAAGCAGTGATATTTTTGAAGTTTACATCAGTGTAAAATCTACTGAATTTTCTGGGATTTGAGGTGACTCAGTGCTGCCTGTGTGCATTGAGAGGAAAGGTTTTTTTTAAAAAAGCATATAAAATCTACTAAGTGGAAACCATAGTGTTCATTAATGCTGAACCCAAGCTGTGAAGTTCAGCAGAACATAGACTGAAGAAGATCATCATCACAGTTAGGTACATCTGACCTGTAGCTAGAGAAGGCCAAATTCATTCTCCATCTGTGAAAACACTACAGTCCATTGTGGTCTAGCGGACAGCTCTTATGCTGGAATTGGCCCATTAGGTATTTCTGTCCTAGCTGCAGCCTCTCCTCTTCCCTGCCCAGACCTTTTGCCTACTTCTTCCTCCTCCCTTCTGCAGCAGCCTTCTCCAGAAAATCGGGTCTAGTGGCAGGGACTTCCAGGGGAAAGAGCAGCTGACTGATCAGTGAAGAGCATCGCTGCTGGCACAGTGGAGGTGATAGTTAATTGCTGAGATGAGCAAGGTACTGCTGTCTGTGCCAGAGTGTAGAGGTTAAAGCCTGCTTGGCCAGAAGAGCTGCTGCCTGATGAGGCAGTGAAAGTGGCTTTGCTGTATGATAGAGGGAAATGAGAGCTGCTTGCTGGGAGAGGGGAAAATGGGGTATAAGTTACAGGGCTTTGTAAAGCAGAGATACAACTCACACCTACCAAGACTGCACATCTCTGCTTTGCATTATCAGACAACAGCAAATAACAAGTGAAGACTTCAAATGAGCAGAACAGCTCTAACAGAAACTTCATGCTGATCAATTCAACAGGTTATTTGTTTCAGCACAGTGCTTTCACCCAAGTGGTACTTTCTCTTCCTGACACAATGATTTATAATTTTATTTGTGTAACTTTTATTCATGGACTTCTAATGAAAGGATCTGTCATTATCATCTGTACAAGGGAACAGTTCAGATTACCTGCACAAAAGTCCTCCTCACTTCATAATCTTCATAAGATATTAAGCAAGCATCTCTTTATTAACTAAATATTAGCTGGAGAATTTCTCTGCTCTTAGTGATATTTCCAAGGCACTAACATTAGAGAATGTTCACCAGAGGCAGATCGAGGTGCTGGTAAATCACTTTCTTTAAGATTTATGGTTACCCAGTATAGCCTATAGAGTGAGACTGTGAACAGGGGTGCCTGTGTGTTAGAAATCACAGAAATGATCTACAAAGCATAAGGAAAAAAAACAATTTAAAAAGCGCTAAAGACCACTTCAAAGAAGCCAGATTCTGGTGCAAGGGTTCTGTGGCAGTCTCAGCCTGTACTTTTAGCATCTCTAGTCATTGCCTCGTTTCAGTAAACGAAGACACCTCATGCTTGATCATTATAGCAGTTCACAAAGCAAGGAGTAATTTACGTTTCTCTGGCTAACGATGGTACCTCACAGGCTGAGAGGACCACTTCAATGAAGTGGCATTGTATCTGCAAGCCAGGCACTCAGGGACATGCAGAATATGTTTGTGTCTTAATGCATTTTTGCCTCTCCAAAGAAAACATACATTCTGTAGCCTTCTTGTATCATTCCTTTTCCTGCATTACTCCACTTCAAGACATACCTTCAGTCCTTTCTCCATATAGCTAAACAGCAGGCCAGACAGTAGGTAAGGCTATTATAGCCCTCCTTTACAGAAATACTCAAAGTCATTGCAATTAAGAGGAAATAAACAAAATTATGAACTCTGCTGATTAGTCTCTTGCAGTATACAGCTGCTATTCAGCTGACAAATTAAGTGGTGGGTGGAAAATAACACAACTAGTATTACTGAATCTATTAATATAACTACAGTGAAGGCAGCCCTTGCCCTTATCCCATCAGCACCATTAGCTGGCACCACCTAATGGGATCTCTACTATCAAGAGCTGTCCAAGCCTTAAAAGAATCTATTAAAAGCAGAAAAGGAATAGAGAGATGTTACCCAGGTGAAGGATACAACGCCCTTACTTTCACTGTGCTTTTTCATCCCACTGGTAAAGCAGCTTTGTCTGTGAATCTGGCTGTAGCATGGAGGGCGTAAAAGAGAAAATGTGTACATAGACATCTTGTAAAATTAATGCCACAGTGTTAATAGGAAAAAGTACTATTTCCACAGAATCACTGACTCCTCAAACACCGCTCTCTCCACACCCCCCCTCCGCCCCAACCCAAGCAGGTACTTCACCTCTCCTTCCAAGAGACTACAAGAAACAGAAGGGTTGCAGTCTTCAGTATTTGCTTTTCCTTTATCTACTTTTATCCTTTCTTTTCCTTGGCGAGAGACATCAAAAGTTTGCACTTGGCGATGCATTACACTGCCTCTCACGCAGTCTCTGGTGGACTCTTTTGGCCGTAACAGTAGTAAAATTATGCAGGCTAGACACCTGCAACAATCTGCTTGCTTTACTTAAATAATTCTCTGTAGAATTTTATGTAACCTGACTTGGCAGGTAATGATTTGAATATGAAAGTATTCCTGGACAGTTTGAGCTTTTCATCCAGTTGGGACTTCGTCTCCATCAGGAGATAAAAAAAAAAGGGGAGCTAAGGTTGGGTAGTTCCACCTCCAGTCCCTCCTAATTCTACCTCCAGATCAGCCTTCAGCTGAACTGGCATCTACAATGCTTTCTATTCAAATAATATTCAAAATAAGTTTTACCAAAAATTTGTATAAACTAAAGCAGGTGCCTTTTTTTCACCGCTGAGTCCTTTGACCATACCTGGAAGTCCTTCTGAATTGATACCCGCAAAAACTGTAATTTAAAGACTGAATACATGTTATGGTTACTGTTACTGCCTCCTCTTGCAAAAGCTGTAATTCTGCTAACATTGCAAAGGCAAGATTCATGGCAGGTAGGCACAGGCACTGGTTTGTAAGGATCAGTGCACTACAGCCAGCTGGAGCTGTCATTTACCTTTTCTGCACATCAGTTCCCCATTAGTAAAACTCAGAATGCTCCAAGGTTGATAAAATGTAGCCTTATTAAGATGTGATTTACCTCTAATTGCACATGATATTTAACAATCTTTGATAGGTTTTTTCCTTCTTTTGTGGTGGGAAAGCGCCTACAGGAAATTGCATTTCGACCTCTCCAACTTTAACCTCCAAAAATTTGAAGGAGCTGCATGTTTGGCACAGTGTGAATACAATGAATCTTGTTTTTCTGTATTTTGTGATGCTGCTGCCATCTAGAGTATAAAGGCAACACTGTGTCAGAAACACCATCAGCAGCATTTAATTAATAGGTTTAGTATTAACAGTGAGTAAGTATAAGCATAATCATACATTTTTCTCTATTTTGTTCCACTGCTGCCACCTACAGTTATAAAACAAGTATATTATTTTTCTAACTACAACTGTTTAATTAGTGGTTATTTATATTTGCAGGTGTTACCTTACTTTTCCACAATTTTCTCATTCTTTGGCTTGTCTCTTTATCCTGAATGCCAGTAGAACTCAAGTTTTGTAGCTAATGTTCTAATTTAAAAAAAAATTAACAAAGTGGTTAAGCCAAATAATTAATTTGTTGCAATTTTAGGTTTTTAAAGGTAATCTTCAAATAAGAAAATATCTTAGGTTAACCTGACATTTTTTTCCTGGTTGCATGACATCATTAATCATAAAAATTTGCCTTAATATTCATAAGAGACTCCCTAATCGTAATTAATAGGGAAAAAAATAGGCTGCCATTGTCACTAACAATGAGAGAATGAGAGACAGCTGCTGTTACTCCTGTAAAAAAACCCAAGATTATACAGAACAATTTTTTCTTCTTTGTGGCGCAGAAAGCAACACACATGCCTTGGGAACTGTAAAACAATCAATAAAAGAAAATAACGAATAATAGGTTACCAAATCTGCAGTGACTAGTGCATGTGTCCTCCTTGTGTATTTGAAGGTTCAAAAGAAGTCTCCTTTGATGCCTAGTAGGTAACTACAGAAATTCCTGGAAGAAATCCTAGGTATTCTTGTTCTTTTAGCCTATTTAATTTTTAGACAGCTTTGGATGACTGCACTGGAGGTAACAGCAACCCTCCAAGATCAAACATCCACCAAATCTTTACCTGGATTGTTCCTTCCTCTTTGCTGATGTAATCACTTTCATTATCCCTCTTCAGGTGGCCTTGACAGCTTACTTTGTTGGGAATCCTTAGCTTGTCATGTCTAGTGGAAACAGTAGCACTTTCTATATCTTTGTTTGACAGCTCTATTACTGTGCCTCAAAACTCAGGAATTTAATACATAGTCCTCCTCAATATCTCTAATGGCAAATTTCATGAAAAAAAAACCCTTTTCTTGGATTTTGATCACAGAACTTTCTCTAGCTGGCTCTTCTGGGTTCCTAGTTCCTCTAGCTGTGCCCCTTGCCTTCTTTCACCTTCCTATGATGTAAATCCGATGTCCTGGTTTTGTCTTTTCACACTACCTTTATGAAGAGTAGTCTCAGCGCTTGTCACAATGGCTTCACCTTAATAGCAACATGAAAGTCACGCTTTCTTCTGTACATCCTCCAAATAGCTCACCCCAGGAACACTGCTGCAAATAACACAGGTAGCCAAACGAAGCAAGGTTTTATTCTCAGGTTGGTGTCGCTTGTCGTTTTTGGTTGAACATGGAAACTTTTGAATAATACATCCAATCAATTCCTCAGTTTCTCAAAGAACAACCTAGGCACAAATACAGAGATATTTACAGAGTTAAGCAGAATCAAATCAGAAAGAAAGCTAAACAGGGAATATACGAAGCTCATATATAGAGCTGGCAGAACCAGAAGCTTCAATATATTCTGTAATTGTATACAGATCAAAGCTATTAACAGCATGCAGTATAACAACAAAATATATCTTCTCTGCTTGTCTTCTTACTGTAGGAATAAGAGAATTAACAATGACATGAAAGGTACATCTGGGAAGAAGAGCCACAAGAGTCCAGTATGTATAAAGGATGAACAGCAATTGGTACAGGGATGGAAAGAGCTCCTGTTAGGACAGATTCCCAACTGGCAATGTCTGGGCACTGGGAGAGCATCCATCGTGTCTGCCACAATGGAGATGTGCACTTCAGTGCGTTCCTGAAAAATTAATAGATCTGGAAAGTGGTGGATAGGACCTCTGCAAGCTAGAAAGTCAAATACAAAAATGGCTTAGTGTAAGAAAAGGCCTAAAAAGCAGTCTCCTGAAGTATTCATCACCCTCAATAGCGTTTACCATATAAGATCATACGGGAAAAGTAATCCCATGCAAGATTAGAAATAGCCTTTGTGTTAAAGGTATAACAAAAGCATTGGAAATAGGCTGTTGTTCTCTCTTAACCTCAGCTATATCTGAATAGTGATAAAAAAAGATGTGTAAACTGCAAAATCACTATTTCCAGTAGCTATTACAACCTCTCGCTCATGCTGTCTATATCCTAGACTATCCTGGGTTCTGTTGAAGGAGTTTCTTCCTGTAAAATTGACCCAGAGTTGATTATTACATGACTTTTAAGAGAATGGACTACCTGTTATCTTCAGTTTGAAATAGGGGTCATTTTTTGTCACATTTCGTTGGGTCTGTGCTGGCAGTAATTTAGGACACCTTCGTTTTGTTAGGTATTGGCAACATTATTCTTTTCCTTTTACCTCTAAGTCTCAGATCTAGTAATTCTAGTAAGTGATACTGTCAGCTTAAGAAAAAAGTATTATTTTTTTAAAAATCTATTTATGCTCATTTTTCTTTAAGTACTTGTGACCATAAAAGCCAGGATGTATTCTGCTTCCACTGTTTTAACAGAGAATAACAAAAATGAGGCAATTGTAACTTGTAAACCATTATCTATGAACTTGCATGGAATCCCATCTTGGCCAAATTATGATAAGACTTTGTTATTCAGCATATTCTATTATAACTCAATATTTAAAATGAAAATTGATCAGAAGATTGCACCACTGCGAGACCATATAGCAGAAAGAATCATTCTATAGAAACTTCTTGAGGAGTTTTTGTGTTTGGTAAGACTTAAAACATAATCAATAATTTGTTTCTGTAACTTGCATAAGTTTTTTCCCTGTGTCAGTCCTCCTTGTGGCCTATCAGTCATACTGTCCTCAAGCTCCAGCCTGCGTACCACATGCAACTGACCGTTGTCCAGGTACCTCAGCACGTAACGGTACTCTTTAAAGGCTCATCTTGCTGTGTGCAACTGTTCCTTCCCTTTTTGTGCTCTGATGAAGTTGCCAGTGAATACAACTTCTGTGTAGTTAGTATAGTTAATCCTTTTCTGACATTTAGTCCCTATTATGTGCAGTCCAGTTTGTCTCTTATATTTTAGGACTAATTAGTTTTACTTCAGATAAGCAGTTCAAAGATAATTACTTATTCTTCTAGAACCCCAAAGATTCAGGTCATGGCGTTTGGATGGTTTTTAATTGCTGGGCTGGGTTAAGGCTAAAGAGAAAATTTGGAAAAAGGTATCTACTAAGAATAATGTAACCCTTCTGAACCTCCTTTCCTAAGTTGGTTCTACTCAAACTGATGGCTTTTTTTTACGTAAAATAACAATACTTCTGCATTTCAAAATGCACTCATGGTATTTGCCACTATCTTTGGATCTTCATCTTGTTTTTTCAGCACCTTAGTAGGTGTCTGAATTTATTCAGTAACTATTATTTTAACCACTTAGCTTTCTTACGGTGTTAACAGTTCAGTACAATGGAATTTATATCAATGTGTTACCTTTTGCTGAAAGCATCCAAAGAACTTAACAAAGTGCTTAAGAGATTTAAGAAAAACATTTGAATGCTGATCAGCAGACGAGGTTTGCTAATAGTTGATAATTTGATAATTTGATTTTGCAGCCTGCTCTTCAATCCAAATTCATACATGATCCCTGTTGCATTGTTTCAAACGCTATTTTCATCTTCTTGCACTGTGATTCAAAGTGGTTCAGACATAAGAGTTCCCATTCTGTTTACATTATTAAACAAGCATAGCTTTTGCTTTTGACAGTAAGTGGTCAGGCTCATAATGCCTCTAGTAATTATTGTTCACTGAATACCAATATTTATTCTGAAATTTACACCCAGGAACTAATCAGGTACCAAATCCTGCTTTGAAAATGTGTTTAGAGCCTCAGAGAGAAACGCTCCCATGTGTATCACAGCTTTGTCCTCAAGCTGTTTGTTCATATGTGTGTTTGCTCCAACACCTTCATTTTTCCTGAGTGGTGCATGCTTGCGTTATATAAGCAGCTCATACAAAGCAGAGAAAGGCAGTACAATTTATTAGACCAAATACTACAAATGGGAAAAACACAAGCTTTTCAGTGCATATCCCTGTCTTTGGGTTTGAAATAGACACAGAAAAAATTAAGCTGAAGTTTAATACAATTATGCCAGCTTAGCTAGAAATGCTATTGCATCCCTTTTCATGGAGCAGTTTTGAAATATTTTACAGTTGTCCTACATCTATGAAAACCAATTTTTGCCTCTTTTTAACCTTTTATTAACTCCTATTGCCTGTAGTTGTGCCAAGTAACATATTTCTGATGAACACAGTTCAAGCCTATAACTGTTTGCCAACACTATCATGTGAAAAGGAGACTTTTTCAGTCACTCTCAAAATATACAGTCAATTTACTGAAATAATTGCTTTCATCTCTTTATTATTTTCACCATAAACATTTGGTCTCATCAAACTTATATTATATAGATTCCTTAGCTGGGTGTGAACCATAATGATTAATGATCTTATCCAACAGTTTTTTATAAAGAAAGTATTGTTGGCAATGATGTTGTTGACCAAAGGAGTCTTGAAACACATTCCCGCTAAAACCACTGTACAGCAAATCACAATGTTCCAGCTCCCATCCCTGGGGTTACCTCAGTACTTTACCCCATGACTGACTGTTGAAAAAGACATTGTTGACTGCAGTGGGTTGAAATGTAACCACTGAACTAAAGAATCACAGTCATCCATCCTTTCTCTGGGTAAGTCTAAACTGCACAACCTCTGCCAAAGGGCTCAGTCTTGCCTGAGAGGCAGCGTGATGCACAGGCTGAACGTTAGCCATCTGGAGAGCTTTAAAGTGTGTACAGCTATAGGTTGCACACATCTCCAATGTCAGACAGCAACCACATGGAGCATCTGAAGAAATTTCAGTAACAAAGTCCCACTTTGAAAACAAAGCCCTCTGTAGATTTAATTCTACAATAGTAGATTAAAAATTCCACCTAAGATTTTTCATCAAACTAGCCACAGCTTTTACCCCAGATTTTATCAGAATTGCACATTTGATTTTTATTGTTGGGGATGTCTCACAAAGAAGAGCACAGTTTAACAGTAGGCAGCATGGAGGGGGTGTCAGTACCCACATTAGCTTCCAATAAACTGCTACTGCAGAAAAAATTGCCTGATGCACTAGTTTAAAAAGTCACATCTGTACAGTTTTGTCTAAACAGGGGATCTTCGTGGGGATAATAATCATTTAGGTGTCCCAGCATATTTTCTGTTGTAGGGAATTTTATTCTAAAAATAATAATAATTTTATTTCAGAAAAAATACTTTTATCTAAATTACTCCAGAATAGCAAAAATGAAATAATAATTCTTGGGTGGTTAGGCAAGCCAATTTTAAAATGTAGCCAAAGTGTGAGTCAACAGAATATACCCCAAATGAAGCCTCTGACATTCTTGAGGTGATAGATCAATTACTGCAGTGAAAACACGGAAAATTCATTGAAGTCCTGTGTTTTGATGGCTATTTCCCATGCTACTAGGTATGTTTACTGTACCATTATCCTAATGTTATCATTATTTAGGTGTGCTATAATAAGTCCAGAGACTTGACTCAGGCCACACCGTTAGGCACTGTTCAAGGCAATGAATGTGGCATTTCCTTCCCACAGCAACTAGGGAAACCAGGAAAGTAACAACAGTAATGTAGTAACTTCAAAAGGTGCTCATATGGGGAGTCATCCACTGAAGTCAAAATTTTTAGACCTGAATTTAGAATCAAATGGCTTCCATCCTTAAAGAAAGGCTTTCCCCCTATTTCTCATTTCTTCTTTCTCTGTCTGATTTCTTCGTGACAACACAAAGATGAATTTGCAAAATTACGGCCATTTCCATGGCAACAGATTATGATATTATTTTGTCCACTGTTGCAACAAGCCAAACAAGAAACCAGACTGCTGTGACAAGGAAGGAGTAGGAGCACTTTATAACTTTAACGTTGCCTTTCTAAAATCATTACTTGTTGATATGATAATCCATTTCACAGACATCCTCAATTATTTCCCCGCCCGGGCCATGACTCTTTACAGAAGTTAAAATTATGAGTTAAAGGACTGATAATAATAAACGGTAAAGACAACAGAAAGTGTGCTGCTGGTTTTGGGAACTGGACTGGAAAAGGAAGCATGAGTGTGATGTAAGTAGGTATTATTATTAGTGATTAATAAAACTATAAAATAACTTGATCCCATGTGATTTACCCAGCATCATGTACTTGACCTCTGAAAGATCTGTCATGGAACTGATAAATGACAGAATTCTTGTGCTACTTTTTAATAAATTACCATCCAACTTTAATATTCTACTGACTCTTCAGGTTTGCATCTGCCCAATAGGATGAATTCTATTTAGAAACAGTGACTTTCTGTTTTCCTTAGGAGAGACAATACTTTTCAGTGTTATGGGGTTAAATTTAAGATTTGATTTAAAGTGCAAGGTTAAACTGACAATGAAATTAAAAAAAAATAGAATAAGGAAAGAAAAAGAGGAAAAAAGAATACCTCTTCCTTGTATTAGCAATGTACTTGACTGTAAATTTTTTTAGTAATATAAATATTATCTTTAAAATTGTAGAACTCAGTCCTGCTGGCATTGAAGCCAATGGAGATTTTGTTTCAATCATCCTCACTGCTAGGTTTATATTTTAAAAAACATTTTATTATAAAGAGATATATATTTTAAAAGTGCCCCTTTGATAAATGGCAGCAGCAGAATGGAATCTTTGAATAAGCTCTTTGAAGCCTGCAGTTTTATGAGCTCAGTGCCTTCAGAAGCTTCTAAAGTAGTTATAGACAAATGGAGATAGCTAAGGCTTTGCACGCTTACTTCAAACATAAGTGAGTGACTAACATAAAATTGTAGTGGCCATTAAAACTTCAAAGGAGAAGTGTGACCTGAATATTACTTGTCATAGCACAGGATTTGTTACTGGAAGATTTGATCAACTTTTTTTAATCATAGTATCTCCATCAAATGCCAAGATCATGACTTAAATAAATTATTGTGTCTCAATTAAAATTTTATTCTGGTGATTTCACTTCTTATACCACTGAAAGCAAGCACTGGCTGGACAATCATACAGTGATGGCTCCCCCTCCTGTGTCGTCCTGCTATCTTGTTAAAGCTGCTGTCCCCATAATCTGTTCTACCTTCTTCCTACCTCTCATGGTGTCTTTGCTCAGAAAGCCTCTCCTTCTGCTGCAGGACATAAAACTACTCTCTTTCCTTATAAATTCCACTTCACAACTCACCTCTCCTCCAATATTTCTTCAGCTATGACCAAACTTTCTAGCCATTCTATAGATAGTCATACAAATACTTACAATAATCAAGAAGATTAAGAAGTCACTGTTGGCAACTGAGCTGTTGGTTATTTCCCCCCATCAGAAGTGCCGTAACTGTGTAAATTGATAAACCTTTGAAAAAATCTAGTCATTTAGTAGTCCTGTATATATTTATCTTCCCATTTTTTGTCTACTAGATGTCACTGGTTCCTTTGTCAAGTCCCGTTGTATCTCTTTTAGACTATAAGGTAATGTAATGACTTTAATGTAATGACTATATGTAATGACTTCTTTAATTATATTAAAGAAAAAAATTACAAATACATGTACATATGCAGTGATAGTAGTGGTGTTAACATCTTAACAGTTATGCTTCATTCTCTGGAAAACAATCAGAAACAACCAAAGAATCCGAATGATTGATCTTTATATATATTGAGAAAGAAAATAATCTGGCCTTTTACTATTTCTTTAGGCTTCAGAATTAATTGTAACTTTTTGTAGATCCTCTGTTGTTGGATTAAAAAAATATGACCTGTATTTTACCCTGTCTAGATTTGGATGATCAAATCCAAAAGTTGTTGCTTACTATTCATCCAAAAAGATTGAAAAAAATGTGGGAATGCTTGTTACTCATCTGGAAGGCTAACATTTTGATAGACCAGTCCCAAGGATATGTCAAACAGAGTGTGCAACAACTGCCATTGAGGGTGAGGTTTGGTAGAGAACAGCCTGGGAATCAGCCAAAATGAACTTCTCCAGAATCTGTAAATCCTTCATTTTTAAGTATATTGTTTAGAAAATTACATGACGCATGGTTGCATATACTGTTTCAAAGAAATACGTTAGGAAGCCAAAAGTGTAGCATATACAAGTGGTTTTAAAGCAGAATTTAAGGCTTCATATTGCAGACTTCGGTTCCATTACTGCAGGAAGCTTTCAAGGTCAGCTGAGGGCTCAAAAAAGTTTTGAAATCTGCAGTCCCCAGTTTAGAAAATATAAACTGTCTTTAGAACAAAATAGGACCTGTCTGTCTTCAAATGAATTCTTAGCCACTCCCATTAGCTGTAAGAAACCTTTTAGCTCGCCAGAATATCTGCAGGAACGTCAGTCATAGTTCTTCTAGCTACAAGCAATGATAAATGGATGCATTTCTCTTATTGTTTTAGCAAGCAAGGTTCTCCATAATTAGGAGAATTCAAATGCAGGTGCAATGGCACAAGTCCCTAAAACTGATAAATTGTAGGGAAAAGTAGTTTAGGCAGAACACTCAAAATACCAAGCTTTTCAACTATTTATTGATAATAGTATGTGGATCCCAACAGAAAGATGACTATGAATTTGATAAGATGTAATGTAGAGTGAACACTAATTATCTTATACCTGAAAAAAAATAGTACTATCACTTTGAAATAGTTTAAAACTATCCCATGTGCAACTCCTGCTTATTACATTGACTTTAAATGTCCAAGTTTAAAACAAAGGTGCAAGTTTCAGTTCGTTAATCAGAAACTGATCTCCAGAGATAACACAAATAACACATAGTAAAGATTGAGTCACTAAACTCACATTCTTATTAGATTTAAAAAGAAAAAGAATTTTTTTATAAAGCAACTATCATAATAGACATTCTATGAGAAAAAAACAACAACTAGCAGCTTTGAGAAGCAAATACAAGCAATCTTTTAAAAGTACATTCATGGGGCAAAATACGATGAAGTCAGCCCCTGTGGCTAAGTTGTCAGAAAGCTCCTAAATGAGAAGTAGGAAAGGACTCCCTGATCAACGGGGATTTCTCTTCTTTACAACTGCATTTTCAATTTTGCAATCAAGAAGCTGACCTTTTCCATTGCTAGAACTTATGCATTATTTTCACAATTTGGTTTGCATAATGTCAATAGTAAATTTAGATGAAACTGGCAATCATGGAATACATTGTTGCTTCTCTAGAAGAACGTCCAAATCCCTAAAAATTAAAGAGAAACGAGCTTAATCACCCCTATGGTATTCTGCCAGTAGGCAGTTTCTTGGCTGGTATTTACAAATATCATCTTCAATCTGCTATAGTAAATACAAACCAATGATCTAGTAACACAAATGCAGCAAACAAATGGACCACAAGGTTGACTGCCCTAAGTGTCACAGAAGAGAGGCATTGAAAGAAAAGTTAGCGAAAAATGCCCTAATAAATTACTTATGATGAAGAGAATTTTGCAGGTAGAGGGAACTCTTTGATGTTGCTCAAATGAGAATTTGTTTTGTGAAAGTACAGCTCTGCATGCATCTATGCATTATAGATTAGGTTATAGCATTTTCAGTTTCTCCACGACGGTATATTTAGAGTTACCCACAGTGACTGCTCCAGTAGAAAGTGCTGAGAACATAAAAATTGCCATCCTGGACTGAATCAAAGGTCTCTTCTGTCGTTCTGTCTCCTGACAGTGGCAAACAGCAAATGTTTAGGGAATAGTAAGGATAGGGCAAATGTAGACAAAGGCAAATTCCCCTAAAAATAGCATTGCTAATCTCTAAAAAAACACTTGGGGAATTGGAAGAGAAAGGAAATACACACTCCACTTATTCATTGAATGTGTGCTTAAAAGAAGGTACTGAAGTCCATGCAACTGGCTGATTTTACACTTATATTAAAGGTATTAAAATGCCAATAGTAGGCTCATAAAAATAAATTAACAGCCAGTAACGGTAAGCTTTTGCAGAACAGGCCTTTAAATTATAAATACTTCAAGGAGTCTGTCTTCCTGACTGCAAGATTTCTGGCATGCTCTTTAGTTTGTTTGTTCTATAGATAGTTCTTGGGGCCTGATCTTCTGGATGCTCTACTTGGTATAGAGCTGGGAGCACAGAAGCAAGAAGTATTGCAGTCTTCAAGAATTGGCTACAGGCTCACTCCCAAAGTCCAGTAACCTTTCTGGAAATCAGAGGATAAGAGGGATTGCTATAGAGTAGTATCTGCAATTCTTCCCCTCTGCCCTGCTCCAGTTACCACTCTATACTACCCAGTAGCATGTTTCACTGGAGGTCTGTGAGCAGTCAGTTGGCCACGTCTATGTCTGCCTCAGGGTGTAACTGCTATGAAATTCTATGGAACAAGTAACACACTTCCAAACCATTGTTTTCCAGAGGATCCCCAAAGAGTAGAAACAAGGGACAATATGTGTTCTCTGAGCCTCATAGTCATCCAATTTATAGCCCTTTACACTTCCTTTCTTCTCAATGTAGGAACCCAAGAAGAGGAGAAATAGCACAATATTTCATTGGCAGCATCTGTTTATGACAATTTTTTATTTTAGGTATATAATATATCCAAAAGTTAATGAATTACTAGGTCATTTGGAATCAGCTATCAGATTGAACCATCTACTGGGAGTTATTGCTTTAATAACAACTCTTAGAACCTCATTTTTTTAGATCTATGAAATAACTGTGTTGTTTCAATAATTCATCGCTTGATGCACCCATTTACCTCCTTCTTATGCTTGAAGAACAACTACATACACAAATACTCATAATTAAAGGAATTTTCCATGGAGATTTGTACTTTCCAGATACTCTTTCAGACATCTCTGTATTCATTTAACAACAATATGCACCTGTATAATAGGTGTTATATTTCTATGTGTGTGTGTATATACAGACCCACAAATCCATAGTTATGTAAATATACATACATGTAAATGTACAGAGATTGCTTGAGATGCTTGCTTGGGCCATGCACAGTAGCTTGTGTTGATGTATAATGAAGCACCACTAGACAGAACAGTCACTTGTGGCAGGTAGCTAAGAAATTTCAATAAAGTAAACTCTCAGTATTATCAAAATTATACATTTGGGGCTGTTAGCATGGCCTAGAAAAAGATGAGGACAGGCTCATCTCATTAAATGAGAAGAAATAGTGGAATTAGCTTGAATCTAATTACAAGCCACACTATCTAATGTAAAAACATGACTGTTTTTTCACTCCCATTCATTTTGGCTAGTAATTAGTTTTGGCCTCTAAAATGCCACCCTTTAATCATCCAAACACAGATGTGATTTGCCATGCAATTTAATCTTGCTTTAATGAAGAACTAATGGACGCATCGCAAATTACTTTCCCTGTTGGAGAAAAATTCTATTTCCTGCTTTTCAAAAGATCAAGAGTATCTTGTGATAATAGCCCAAGCGGCCCTGGCAGCCTCGTCGCACAGAGCAAACAAGCTCTTTTACTCAACTCCCAATTCAATGGAGAAAAAGAGGCTACAATTAGCAACAAAGCAGGGGAAACGCGGCATTACAGCCGAATCACTTTCTGCAGCTCAACCCCCAGCAACCACTGCCTTGTTAGAGCCAGGTCTAAAGTGTCAGGAGCGAACAATGTGCTGTGATAAATTACTCTCTTCAAACAGCTGCACTGCTAATTTTCAATTATACACACAAATGGCTCTCAGATTGGAAGAAAATGGAGTGCATGGGGAGAACAGTAGTAGATTTCCATGTTTGTTTGGTGGTGAGTGTGGAGGCGGGAGAGTGACATCCTGAAAAGAAAGCTGTAGCATGTGGAGTCAGTATTTCAACACCAGATGATGAGCCCTTGCAAATCTTACAGAACCTGGTGGCTTCCTTTTCATATCTTCCCTAGGCTGATGGAGAAAAAGAAACAGAACCAGTTAGATCCAGTTTTAGAGTAAAAAGCTTTGGCCATTGGCCACATCAGTAGCCTTGGCAGCAGATGCAAAAGAGCTAAACAACTTGGAGACACAGATTTAGATCCCAGAAGAGCTGATTCCCTTTCTCAGCTTTTCAACAGAAAGACAGTGGATTCCATGTGCTTCTTTAAATGAGAGATGTACTGAAGTACGTGATCCCATGGTTCTGTGTATACACTGATCATATGATGTGTTTGGTGGCAGCACTAATTTCCCCACAATGAAGGTAAAACTCATTGCCATACCATCAGCTACTGTACCACATCCTGATGCTGTTGGATTCAGATGACAAACTCTACAGAACCTACTTGGGAAAAAGCGCAAGTGAAAATAGGAGTTTTGTTTAAGTCATGATTCCTTTTTTTTTGAGCATTTGGGACGAAAAAGGCAATATGGAGGAACAATTAGGATTGCTGTAAACAAGATGTGGCTCAGCTTCAACAAATTACAAAGAATTGATAGTGATTTCTTTCTTGCATTAAAAAACTTCATAGTCCCATTGAAGTCAACAGGTAGACCACAATTTGGCCCAACATTATAAAGTCTTCATTGATAGGAAACAAGTAACAGAACTCTACAAAATCGAACGGCTTACACTGATCAGTTCAGTACAAGTTTTTCAAAAAAGGGAAAAAAGTAGCTGGTTTTCCTTGTATTGTTTTGCTTGACTTTAAATTTGATGAATGGCAGCACTGGAGGGGAGGAAAGGAGGCAGGGATAGTTTATATTTTTTTTACCTGCCCAAATTGAGGTAACTGTCTTTAAGATGTAATACTCAGATATCATTATTTGATTGTTGCTATCAAATTTGATGTCCAGAAAGTAAACATTTCCAATCCTTTTAAAACCTTGGGTAATTTTTACATTGCAATAAGGCTAGAGAGAGAAAAAAACAATTTTGGCTGACGGGAGTAAGGAATCTACAATTTGAAAATGGCAGTATGTTGCCTAAACCAATGACAAGGTTCCTGAAGGTCTTTATTTGTAGTATAGTGACGGCCATTTGCCAAAATGAAGCAACATCACTGTAATCCTTTAAAGTTCTGGTTCATAATGTTTTCTCTTTGCACACCTTCATTAGCATCATACTAACCCTAAGTTAAGGGTGAGTTTTGAAATAGATATTATGGTAGCTGCAGTCCTTAGCATCCCTAAGACAGTCAAATATGACATGTTATTAAAATGTTTATGGAAAGCGTTGGCAAAGTCATCAGATTCGTTTTATAAATAGCTATCATTTAAAATGAAATGGGCAAAAAAAATCTAGTTGATTTTAATACTTTTCAGCCTAGCTTTTTTTCAACTTCCAATAAATGCTAACATTGTGTCTCCTAATTATAAAGCGCATTACCATACAAAAAGGATTATTTTTAAATTTAAAAATGCCAGTCACAATTTAAAATTACTTTTTGCAAATATGGCTCCTCAGAGAAGCTAAAGAGAGAAGAGAAAATAAGGGGGGTTGGAATGAGAGGGGGAGAGAGAGAGGACGCAATATTGAATTGTAACAAGACACTTTTATTTTTTTGCTGAAGTGGGATTTCACTCCCTCTAGTTTATAATCGTTACAGAAATTTAAACCTCAAACCATTTCAGTCCGAGCTTATACTAAGCTTGTTAGTGGTTTCTGATGCTGCATATGATAGTGCTACAGCATTACCATAAATCAGCAGAATTAACTATGATCTTCAGAAGCATGCCTGAAAGTGGGTGACAGAAGTCTGCAATTTGGTGCTCTGAATATTATGATAACATTCTATATTAAATGTTTATAATCTACTTAGAGCTGAGCTTCAAGTATATTTTATATTTGTGCTTTACCCAATATTAGAAATCATGGGCTATTACAGCTTTCCATGCCTATGTTGTTTATAATATCCAAAATTAAAGAAAATATAAAAACACGAGGTGAGCAAGTTTGTTTTCTACCAATGCAATGTTATCAATATTAAGAAGTTAAAGTTTACCTACAGGTTTGAAAATTTAAAAGCACCTTGCAATAAATATATTTTACTCCTTTCCATTCATATATAAAATAATCTACAGCACTGACCGGATTTCAGAAACTCCATCCTAATACAATTTACAAACTCTCTGCTGGTCCTGGAGATACAGACTCAATTTTCCTTCCAGTCTTCGTAAAAGTAACATATCTAAATTATTCATCTAAGAGTAAATAACGATGATGATTTGTAGAGAATAAAATCACAAACTCAACAGTTTTGATAGCCAGTACAAAAATCAAGGTGGCTACATTACACAAAGAAATGTTCTGATCCTAAGCAAGCACGATCCAAAATTTTAAAAAAATAGCACTGCCTGTACTAGGCGGGGGAACCCATTTACTCCCCATTCCAATTGCTATGCTCCTGCCTTAAAAGAAAAAGAATTGGAGTAGCTAGTATTTTCCTCCATACATCTATAATTACAAATGCCTGCAGGATGCGCTTTTATCAAAATGCCTACAGATGAATACAATAGTCCTGCTGCATAAACAGTCCTGAGAGACAAGGAACAATATCCTTACTAACATAAATCCATATATCTCTGTGCATCCTAGCAAAAGTGGGTTGAATTTGCACCAGCCGATAACCTACCTTCATAACTTTTCAAGTAATTCTGAACATGAGCTACTAAACAATGCTGTTTTGATTGTTGAAAATTATGCTTAAGAGCAGCCTGCTTCAGATTTAGACTACCAGAAATATGAACTAAGTAGGTGAACCTGCATAATTTTTTTCAGAAAGGACCACATCTATACAAGCATCAGCAGGCTAGTTCCTGTGCTAGTTACCAGAAATGGAAGGTGAGACAAGGATACCTGACCAATCTTATTGTGTAAATTGACAATTTAATCCTGATTTTAGAAAAGTTTTATAATTAATGGACAAGAAAAGCAGAAGGTGACAAGTCCTTCCCTGTTTCTGTGCAATCTTCAGGCTCAAAATTACCCACCATCTACGGAGACAAATGGCAAACAGAACCAAAATGCAGACTCCATAGTGTATGAGTCCTATGTTGTTGCGCACGCCTGGACTATCAGCACCCTGTCCACATGCTCTCACAAGGCAGGTGACTGGACCAAGAGAGACATAAGGAGGCTGCTCTTTCAGAACATCATAGGGCAGCAGCCACAAGATACAGCAACTCAGTCTTTCTGTAAGTTAGCACAGTCACTGGGATCGCACTGACCTGTTCAATATGCACGGGGCTTTTTCTGATCTCAGAACTGACCTCACATTGCTGCTGTAAGGAAACAAAACCCACAAAACAATGCAACATATTTGTTAAAATATGGGAAAAGAAGGGAATTAAAGGTAAATATGTCAGAAAACTGGAAAGTAATATTCAGCACCTTGGCTTGGTAACTGATGAAAAGGAAATTCTCATCTGCAAAGATCATTTCATAAATTCGAACAAGGCAGCAAGATCTATTGATCTGCTGTGTAAGTGTTGGTCATGCAAGCTAGAGCTGCCTAGAGACAACCTAGTCAGCCTTTCAGTCTGTCCGAATCCCTTGGTTCTTTCACCCAGGCACACCCCACAATAATCACCTTTGGCAGCCATTGTCTAAACTTTTTTTGCTACTGATGGTGTTAAATTTAAACCAAAATAAAACTATCTGCCCAGTCCATGAATCTTCAAGATGAATTATACTCAAAAATAGGGACAAGTCAATATAGCAATATTCGCGGAAGAAGTTTTCACACATACATATCATAAAATGAAAAAGCACTGTATGCCGCCTCCTTCCTTAGCAAGATTGGGGTTTGTAAGTAGTGTATTTCATATTTGTCTCCTCAATATGTTCTCTTCTCTCCTAGCCCAGATTTCCTGCCTGCACCATACACTCCCCACTTGAAACTGCACGCAGATGCCTATGGCGTCTACCCAAATGGGCTGGATTTTGTCTTTCTAGAGTCATACATGGTTAAATCATATTGATTTTGCTGTGGTTCAGTACCACTACAATTACCAAATTACCTTGATTCAGCCTAACCGTTGTTTAACGTGAACTATGCCAACAGGAAAACAACTGCACCCCATAATATATGGCAGGTAAAAGAGAAGAAAATGTAACCTTTTTCTTCCATTACTTTAGTTCCTGTCTAGATTATTTTGAAGTCTCTTTATTTTTCTTTTTTAATTTTTTACTCAGGATACACTGAAGTGTAGATGAACACTCCAGCAAGTTGGTTTGCTGTAAGTTTTATTAGAGCTTTTCAGTTTCTTTAAGCTGCAGCATTTTCCAAGTGAAGGACGAGAGCAGGGATTTACCCTCATGACATCCACTGAAATATATTTTTTGTGCTAGTATGAAGACTACGAATTAGCATTTTGTGATGTTCCTGAAATTAGAAGCCCCATGAACTAACCATTTTATGATATTTATGCTTTGCTTCATAATGCATTCTCCACAGATGAATCAAAGGGCCAAATGCAATTGCTGTTGTGAGATAATAAAGCATGAAGTGGTGTGTTTGGAATTAAATTTACATAAGACGAAAGATGGTGGGAAAGTTTATGATGACAGTAACAATCGGTGAGCATACCGTGGTGCTGGCTTCTCAGAAGCTGCTCAACAAAATACCACATCATGAGCATGAATAATTAAAGTAGTATCTGGGGATTCAATCAATTTAAAAAGGAAGAAGAAAAGTTGTCCAATATTTTCCTGAGTTTTATGATCAGAGCTGTGTCTAGGACCTAAATGAGGGTTATTTCCCCAAAATAGTCTCATAATATTGTGTGGCTTGCAGGTTTTGCATTTGCCTCTCTCTCAGAGATGTGTGTTATAGTTAGCAGGTCTATTGGATTAACCTAGGCAGAATCTTGCTCAGAGCTCCTAGATTGAGATGAACCTACAGTTTCAGCCTTTCACTTTCCACCTTTCTACTCCATGAGTGAAACAGCCTTGTGCCCCTGACCCCTCTCTGCTGTGCCAGAAAGTCACTGGAAGGAGGCAACTTCTACCTTGCAGAATACAGTCCTTGCAATTGTGTTATACTGTGGTGCAGGGGCTTCTGCCTGTTCCATCGCCCAACACTTTATGCACCCTCAGAATGGAAAAGCACATAGTAATGATTACTGTCATTCACATATTGAAAGTATTTCACAGATATTAATAAGTTAGTATCTTCATATCATAGGTTCCACCTCATCCTGCTAGCATCCAGGGGAAACCGAGGCACAGAGAATTTAAAATGTTTCAAAACCAGCTTTTGTTTTCTGGAACATGTGAGGCATCTGGCTTCAAAGACTTTGCACATCTGCAGTTTTAAGAGAAAATTGTTTTCAAAGCATGTCAATACTCAGGCAATTAGACATTCCTTCAAAAAACAGGTGACACCACTCTTCCCAGCAGCACTTCCTACCTCGGGTCATGTACCTCTTTGATGGAAAAGGCAAGACTGGAATTCAGGATTTATCAACTCTTAAATCTATTCAGCCATAAAACCTACTTAAAATAGTCATTATTATCTACGAATGATACTTTTCAGTTCCGTTCCTGATCATGCTGTAGCCATCTGCCAAAGCAGAGGAAACCATAAAGACCATAGCAAGACATTTCCACAAAGAGGATGGCATCTCTATATAGTGGCCAGCTCGAGGTCTTACCAGCCTGAGGTGACAGCTGTAGGAATCATGACAAAATTCAGTAATCAAACTTCTGAAAAGTTTTAAGCAGTATCAGTTGCCACACACTCAGTTTTTCTGAAGCAGCAGCACTAGATTCCTCTAGAGCATGAAAGCAAATGTAATGGCAGGCAGTGACTATTGCTCCCTTCTCCTGCCTGCGCTGAACCACTGCTGACTGGGGATGGCATGCAAATACTGATGAGAGAAAGGGTGGAGAGGAACTCACACTTCCAAAGAGTTTGAAAAAACACTGCTATGTTCAAGTCACATATAAGCTCCACAGTGAGGGTGTTTCGGCCTGAATGTTGTTATGAAATATTGTCCTGTGGACAGTCTCACTGGAGGATGGGCACCATCAGTGGGCATCATGGCACAGCTTGTAACCTCAAAGTATGAATTTAAAAATGGGTTTCCTTTGGCTGATTTGACCAAAGGCAGATTTTTCACCCTGTGCTCAGGTTACATAACCTTTAAGACAATGACAAACCCTCACATCTTACCCATTAACGTCTCACCGAGTTTCAGAACACTCTGAAGTTGGAAAACGTCTTCAAATGTATGTTTCTTAAAGAGATTAGAAAGCAGAACTCTAGTTAGCTTTTGTCTGTCTGTTTTGCTGAAAGTATTATTCTAAGAGCATGTAGAAGATGAATGATCAACACTGAAAACCTTGACGCTTCTTTAAATGCCTTAGTTTCATTTTTTAAGAAATATGACAGCAAGAATTAGTACTGGCTCTTCTATTTCAATAATGGTAGTCATGTTGAAATGACAACAAACATCATTACATTTACATGCACATTTATATAGACAAAAATTGTCATTAGTTATTTTGGTGGAACATTTTACAATTTGCCCTATAAACAAATAAAATCTCTATAAGCTGTTTTTAGCCTTCAGCAGCATGTCAACACAAGCAACTTAGAGCTAGACTTACTGACACTTACTGAAAAGTATCTCCTTCCATTTTTAAAATGCTTAAGATTAAAAATATAGTATTTATTTTTCAGTTTCTAATAATAATACAGAAAAATTCTTTTTGGTTGCTGGCTGCAAATAAAAAGCAGATGGTTGAATGCCATCAGATGTTGTATATTTAAATGAAAATGGGGGAAAAATAAAGACATATCCATATGCATGTTTTGACTTTAATGTTCTAACTAAGTAGGAAAAAATATGACAAACAATAAGATGCAAACTGAGAAAAAAGTACACCTTCTTGTAGTCCATTTGCAACAAAAAAGATTCTAATGTTCTTCTACCATATTATCCACTTTCTCTGTCCTCACATCTGTCTTTTTTCTATGCTCTGATGCTGTTATAAGCAACTTATATTTTGTACTATACTACATAAGTCTTATGGTTAAGGCCATAAATGCTAGAGCAATTTGTCTACACAGGGTTCTATGATGCTGTGGATAGTCCCATACTAAGTTTCTGTGCTGGATGTTAGCATCATACAGAAATTAGCACTGGCCATATCATTGGACATGTACAAGATGACTCAGAATGGACAAGGGCTGATCTGGAATGAGAACATACACCTGTCCGTATATTTCAGCTCTCCCATGCTAGCAGGAGCCAGATCTCAGCAGATGGTGGCAAAACATCTGTGCACCTCTGTACGAAAGTTTCAGTTTTTTAATATTCCTTTGGTTATTTCTTCCCTCCTTTACACAGTGCAAACAGCAGCAAGTGATTGCAACAGTGAAGGACTTTATAAACCAGAATTTGTGTGAAGAGCCTGGCAACCTATCTGCTTGAATGTTACCCATTTGAATTCTAATAATTATCTTTTAATATACTAGCTGAGTCCATGTCACAACAGAGCCAAACTCTGTCCCTGTTTAGGCTGAGTAAAGGCTGAAGGAAATCTATTGACTTCAGCAGAACTATTTTGCATTTGCTTCAGTACGGCCGAGGCCAGCATTTTCACCCGAGAAGAGAATTTACAGTTCTCTTTAATATGAAACCTGTTTTCAATATTGGTTACATTGGGCCAAACTCTGCTTTTTAAGTAGAGTATTATACACCCAGATTAGCTTTGCTGAAGTAAACATAGTCATTCTACATTTATACCCATGCAGTTTACCTGAAGATTGTATTTTCCTATTTCTTAGGGCCTTTAGTAGTCAAGATAGCTCTGCAAAAGTACTGACTATAGATGACAATATAGACTTTGCTATCAGAGTAAACCAAGAAAAAAGTCATGTAATATAAAAATGTCATGTAAGTGTGACATACATGAGTGCTGATATAAGAAACCGAATAAGCAGTTGAAGAACAGCTGGACACAGTCACCTCACATGGGCCAGGGTTACAAAGGATGACTATCTCTGTCATGTGACTTGGGTCAGTGTTATTGGTTCCAACAACACAGTCATATCTTCCCTCTTTTTTGAAATTCAAATGTGAACAAAATATATTGTCAACTACAAAGAAACCGTACAAACTTATACGACCCATTAAAGGAGTAGTTGCTGCTACCTCACGGTAGCTGTTACTATTGCTTCTTGAATTAAAACAGAAAATAAAATGGAAAGTTTCACTTTGAGACAAACTACCCAGCTGTTCCCTCATCCTCACTGTAAAACATAACATAACATTAAACAGGATACAGATTTAGCATACCCTTTTATTTCTTCTCCTTGCCCCAGAGAAAAATATTGTGAGGCAAATGCCATTTATTGTTAAACAAGGTGTAAGAGTGGGAAAAGGCCTTATGGTGCCTTTGGGTATCATAATTAAAAGAAAAAAACTCTGTTAAGAGTTTTATGAGTCAAAAAAAGGAAATCTCTATTTGGTTAATTCAAATGGTTATAGCATATTTGTTACTGTCTCAAAATACTTTGAATAATATGTGCATAGATCACATATTTCTGTGACTGAATAGTGGAAATACAGCAAGTAGAGAAATATGTGGTTTGTTTCTCTCATCATTTAGCTTAGAATAACAATACTTTTATTTAGATTCAGTGTCTGGAGACGATGCAGGCGATAAGGCAGGCATGTACAATAGATTTAGTATCAACGGGTGAAATAACATGGGGAATCGTTAGGCAGAAGCTTTTTCTTAATCTTGGGGAAGGACGAGGGAAACATAAAACTAAAAAATATTCTCACAGGGAGAAAAAATCATTTAAAAGCTTGTCATAAATGAAAACAATTTACTTGTGCCAGTGTCCTTAAGTGCCACAAACTCTTCTGCTTCTGCCGCTACATTCTCTAATGATATTACTGCATATAGCACATCTCATCTAATCTGTTAGTAAAATCCTAAAGTCACTTATGTCAGTCTCTAATGCAAGCCAAATGAGTCTTCCCAGTAATAAGAAGCTTCGCAGAATTAGTTTTCGTTTTGCAGAAAATTGCCATTGGGGCTGGCACTTTTATCTAAAAATTTCACTCGTGCATAAGCAAAAAACTCATATATTATTTGGTTACATTCCATCAGTATGAGAAATAACATTGTGAGAATTCTATGCATGCTAATGATATATAGAAATCCACCTGCTTTCAGATAAAATGAGTTTAATTTTCTGTTGCCCACTGCCTGGTTGGCCTTTCATAAATTACTTATGCACAGCTATTATTAAAATAGAGGGAAAGCAAATTAGAAAGTCCTCATATCTCTCCACTGGATTTAACCAAGGCAGGGCTGTGACAGCTAGAGTCAGCGTTTTTGAAAAAATTCTGCTCTCTTGAAAATTTTTGCATCTCTATACAATTCTATGCCACTGTTGTAAACGTTCTGACCTGCCTTCTTACCAAATTAACCTAAATCCTTTCTATTTTTCAACATTAATGGAATCCTCTAGAGTCCTGCTGATATATATTAAAATATATTTATTGGTTAATTTGAATTCCAGCATTTTGTACCTCATTTCCCAGTACTTCTGTTATATCTGAACAGCTTGGAGCTTTAGCATTAGAAACTTACAAATTAAGATAAATACATCTGACAATTATCAGATCAAAACAACTTAACTTTCATTGGAATATATGATTGCAAATTTCCCTTCCTGATGAAAGAGAAAATGAGGACTGTCTGCTTGAAACAGTTAATTGGATTTGAAAGTACTGTACGTTTCAGCAATCGGTGCAGCTTTTGGTTGGTCAATGACTACTTGACCTCCTGGTTTTCCAACAGACAATTGGTTTTCATTTCTTGAGGGTCTTTTAAGTCCATAGTTCATGGTGACTTTAAGTTTAATTTTCTGTTAATGATATTATTTTGCTCTTTTAAGATAAAACTTTCTTGTGATGTGCTGAGCAGCATTGGCAATCCCATTACTGTGTGAGGAAGGACACCTTCGCAAATTACATTCTTTCAATATTGTCTGTATTGTTACGCTATTTCTAAATGTCATTTTAACACTGCATTTGTATTTCACATCCCTTTAAACTGATAGTTACTCTGTTCCTTGAAAAAAATACAAATATAGAAAAAAAAAATGCCATTGTGGTCACCTGTCCAGTCAAAGCTCCCTTTTAAGTAACTAGGTCCTGATTCTAATCAGCTCCTTGTTCAATGCTTTCCACTTGGGTAGACTGATTCCTGATTACAAGTGGTGTGGGTTACTTTGGGCCAAGGACATGCCCTACAGGTTTCAAGCTCAATCACTCCATTTTCAAACCCATTAAATTTGCATTCAGACCATATAATAGTGCATTAAGCCCGTCCACACAGCAGGCAATTTTCTAATGCTAACAACAATTTTGTCCATTGCTGACATCCGTGGCACTTTGCTAAACCCGGCCAATCAATGCTGGCACTGCTAAGAAGTCTCTGCAGCTCTCAGACGAAACCAGCTTTCCTAACAACTTGAAGCAATTATTTTGGAGGAGGTTTTAACTAAATTTACATAAAATGCCTTTTTTTTTTTGTTAATAGGTATTATTTTATTTTATATTGCATTCCCAGAGGGAACTAGAGACATACAATGCTGGCCAGTTCTCAAGCTATTGTTTCACTTCACAGCCCTACAAATCTAGCAGATACCTATCACCAAGAGGGGCCATCCTGCTTTTCTTCCACCTCTACTGCACCAGCTCCCACAGCGAGGCAGATCACAGAAGTAAACCAGGAGAAAACTATCCACTTTTTTAAAAAGGTTAGTTTTCTTATAGTTGAGTTTCTTTGGTTTAGCAGGGGACTGAATAAATGTCAGAGTTGGGTAACAGAAGCACAGAGAGCTGGCAAAGGGAAGGGAGAGCAGACAGCTCTGACAGGCAGCAGGTAGCTATCAGACTGCCTTAGGTACGATGTGAAACCAATCTCCCTGGCTCTCCTCAGCAAATTCAAACTCCAGTGAACAACTAGTACTTTCTCAATAAGGTATTTTAAATGTCCATCAATTAAAGCTGGCTCTAGATAGGTGAATGAAAAACTATCAGTAGGTGTAAAACTAGACATAGATTGCAAGGAAACTGTGAAGCTCTGAAAATCTGCTGGAACCAATGCTGAAAGTCTGGGCTCTTTATAAAGCTGAGTGAAAAAAAAAAGAGAGCATCAGCTGAATAGTTTGTTTAAGTGAGTTTGATTTCTAAGTCTTCATTTCATGTGAACACAGAATGAGCAGGAGGTGCTCAGCTTTGGGTTCTCTTTATGGCAGGTGGCACAGCATATAGTGCCATAGCTTTGGTGGTTTTCTGGCCTTGGCAAGCTTGCCCTACAGTGCTATAATCCCCTGGCCAAGCACTCAAGATCTTAAACTGAGTTTTAAGCCACTTTTATGCATGGCCCCCAGAAGTACTGTTTGTGGAGAACGAGCATGGGTCCACCTTCATGGGCAGAAAATGAAGAAACATGACCATTTCAGCTCTACTCATATCAGTAACTTTTACCTCACTCAGGGTAAGCGTGTGAGAAATCCCAACCAGAGTGCCTGGGACTTGGATTACAGAGAACAACTTCTCACAGCAGAATCTCATGTTCTTATCATCCCTAAAGTAATATTGATGTTATACATTCTTAAGAACGATTCCTGATGTTCTGTAGTAGTTGCTACTGCAGAGACTGGTTCTGTTCAGTAATTCACATTCCTATGTAAGTAGCTCTATAAAAATGGGATAAGTCAAACATGCCTTGTGCAAGGTATGTTATGAATCTCTAAAAATTTTTCTTGGATAGAACATACAATGCAAACGCAAACAATTGCACATAGTTTTCACTGGATTCCTAGCAAAAAGTA
This sequence comes from Dromococcyx pavoninus, assembly GCA_033558185.1. Lineage (NCBI taxonomy): Eukaryota > Metazoa > Chordata > Aves > Cuculiformes > Neomorphidae > Dromococcyx > Dromococcyx pavoninus. The sequence continues at coordinate 326,941 of JAUMJL010000004.1, read as the reverse complement.
TTTTTTAATTGCCTATAATACTTCTAGAAGTGGTATATTCACATCCAAACTTTACAGTTTACTATACAAATTAAGACGTCTCAGAATGAGTCACATGAAAGTTGAAATCCTTTCTAATATGAACATCCTTAAATTGCTTTACCTATTAATTTTAGAACATCTGCATTTTCTCTCATCTCTTACAGTTCTTTTATCTAATCAAGAGGACAGGTGGGTAACAGATTAAACACCACTCTTTACCAATATCAAAAACATTTAAAAATTCTTTACTTAGCTTCTCCGCAATCATTCATTGTTTTAGCTATAAATACTGTTAATAGCTACAGAGTGTTAAATTTGTCTATAATTTTGAGACTTTTAGACTGTACTTCCTTCATAGTCTCCAGAGTTGAAGCTTTTCACTCACTTCCCTCCACCCTTCAATGACATATGAATCCAGGAATGTTCTTTAATAGAAAGTATATGTTACAAAATTTGTGATAAAAAATAGCAGGTAGGGTGTAATACTGAGTTTCACGCACAACAACACATATTACAGGGTTGCACACTTGAATAAATTGAAATGCAAGATACAAAACGTTACAGAACACTGCTGTCCACAATATCTGATTATTCTTTGCAGTTTCCTATCCCTCCTAGAAATTCAGTATCTGTAAATTACATCATACATTTTGGCATAACTCTTACCCTATGCAGTCAAGGCCTAAGCAGTTCATCGAGAAGGGCTTAATGGAACACACATAATGCAAAGGCTTCAGTCACAATGATACAAATCACCTGTGATGAAATACTGTAATTTATAGCTTATATTATGGGAGCAGATAGGAATTCTGGTCAGGACCACACTATGATAGATGTTAGACAAACAGAGAGAAAAAGGTCATTCTTCCTGCCAAAACTGCAATCTAAATAATTTAAGTTGTAGCCTTATCTGTGAGCATAAGGCAATATGCTATATAAACAGCTTGTGAGAAATCCATAGACTGAAATACATTCTCCTAAAACAATGACAGATAATTTTGAATAATAATAATAATGAATAATTGCATTAACAACAAAACAAAAAGATCTGTTTCCAAATTGTTCTTGAACAAAACAATTAGAGTCTTCACTTTCTGTACCTTACCCAGATGCAGCAGACGGCAATGATAAAAGCCTGTCACGAATTAAAAAAACTTCTGAATATAAAGAACACCAAAAACTATAACTTCTTTCTGTGCCCTCTCAAGTACAGAATGTCCTGTGCACTAGTAAAGGACATCCTATGCTATAAGACTGTTGAAATGCTATAATTAAAGGTCTGTCAGAGTTTCCATTAAATCCCTGATTTTCAGGGTTTAATTAATAATAATAGTGAAAATTAATGTGAGTAGAATTAAAGCCACTGTCATAGCTCTACTGCATATTAATTCCTGATTTTAAGTCTCTACAACATGTGGGACTGATCCAGATGCCTCTCTTCAGGCAAAATTCCTATCACAGGGGAATGTCTTTAAATGTGAAGTTCCTCAATGGAGACAGTGGATATTTGAACATAGGGTGATCAGGCTCTGAAACACCTCTAGCATTTATATGGTAAGTTAAATGAATATTTGAGAAAGTCAAGCATTATTGAATCACATAAAGCTGTGGGAGAAATGTGATAAGCACAGTTCAAACTTAGACACCCCATCCACATGAACATTCAGAAGTCCTCAATGTATTCCCTCCCATCAATTGACTCAATGTGAGTTTATGCATTAATTTTAGAAATATTAACATTCTGAACTACTTCTAATTTTTCCTAAGTAAGAACTAAGGGATGGGCCCCATAACAGAAGATGGAGAATATATGTAGGTATTGGGAAATGGGCTTTCTCTGGAAAAACAAGAGTATATCAGATGTTCTGTTACTGAAACAAAAGCTACTGGCATTTTGGATTTGGGTGCAAATGTTTTCAAACTTTCCGTAAGACTACTCCTTGAATATAAGCAGTGGTATTTCACCAGGCAACACAAGCAAATTTAATCTTTCATATAAAAGGATCAAATAAAACTATTTCAGTGTGGAAGTCTAGAGAGGGACCTGGTAGAATACTAGAGGATATTCATTTCTCTTCGAAGTAAATAGTATTACAACTGAAAAATGTAAAAGCATGAAATTTTCTCAACACTGCTGTGAGAAACAGACCCAGAAATACCAGACATATGCAAAATACTACAGTGAAGGGTGAAGACAGTATGTTCAGAAGTTGTTAATAATATTTTGTTTCACATAAAAGCACCTATTATAAAAGATTTTTTTCCAGATTCCAAACTAATAGGTGGCATGATTTTAACTTATATTAAAAACCTATGTTGTAATGTAAATCTATATCACACACTTCTGTGGTTAACAGAGAAAAAAATGTTCAAAATTAATTGCTTTTAGGATTGATAAGTAGGTCAAGGAAGTTAACAAGTAAAAAATCTTCCTGCTATAAAGAAAAGTGGGTATTTACATAGCTAATGAAACCTATGCTACTTAGAAGCAGCACTATGAAAAAAACGAAGTCCACCTAATTAAAAATTCACATTATATCATAAATAATAAGCTGAAATATAATAAGGAGAGAATCATAGAATCATGGTTTGGGTTGGAAGGGACCTTAAGAATCATAAGTTTCTAAACCCTCTGCTATGGGCAGAGACATGTTCCACTGGATGCGGTTGCTCAAAGCCTCATCCAGCCTGCTCCTGAACACCTCCAGGGATGGGGGCTTCTCTGGGCAACCTCTGTCACTGCCTCATCACCCTCACAGTAAAATATTTTTTTCCAAATATCTAAGCGAAATCTCCCCTCTTTCAGCTTCAAACCATCACCCCTCATCCTATCACTGCACTCCCTGATAAAGAGTTCCTCCCAACCTTTCCTGCAAGGCCCCTTTAGGTACTGGAAGGCTGCTATGAGCTCTCCCTGTAGCCTTCTCCTCTCTAGGCCAAACAACCCCAACTCTCTCAGCCTGAGCACATAATCTGTTTTCAGTAAACCTGGATATGTATGCAGTACAACTCAAAAAGTGTGACAGAAGACAAGTAATCAAAAAAGCACGCTACTTCTATTGTGATCTTCTATCAGGACTGTCTTGGCATTTAAATGTGGAGATCCACTGTGGCTGCCACTGTGCAATTCATTAAAAGATGCAGTCTTTGATCTGGAGAATTTAAAAACTAAACAAAAAACATGGACAACATGTAGGAAAATGAAGTATTATCGTGGCTTTATCAAACTAGAATAAAGCCTATTGTTCCAAAGCAACCTAAACTAGAAATTTAACTCCCGGGCTCTGCCTCTGTCCTTTCCTCTCTATGTGTTTCCTAGGCCATTTGCTGAACTGGTTTAGTTCCCTATTCCAGTGTAAAACTATCCTCTCTGAACATACTTTTGCCAGACTAAGGAACTGACACAGATCAGTAAAGGAATTGACAGTTACCTGAGACAGCAGGGGGCATAAATGTGTGGCCAGGTAGGAGAGGATGGAGTGGAAGGGCTTGTGCTTTGGGACAACAGTCAAACATAGAGATTAAATAATCTACCTCAATTCACTTAGCAATTCTATGGCATGCAGCATGTGATATTTGTTATCAGAATAAGTAGCTATAAACAGATCCTGAAGAAGTTTAAGATGGACATTTCAAGAGACTTTTCAATCCCCAGAGCACCAAAAGTTTGTGTCGTTCATCCTGTGAAGTTAATATGGGTAAAAAATGTAAGGAGATTTTAGATGGAGCTTTGCATTATGTGAGATGGTTGACAGAGATGATAAAGGGTTATGACTTGAAAACTCAAAAACGTCCTTTCAATTCTATGCATTTTGAAATGACTCAACTAAGAGAAGCTGAAAAAAGCTCCTTCAAGTACACTGTATTGGAAGAAGTTAAGTCGAATGCCAATTCTAAAACCAGAAAAAAGATATTAATCCAATTCTATAACCCTTAGGAGCCCAGAATAGTACTCTCCGTAATTTACTAACGTCACTACAAACCAGGACACAAAAAGCAGTTAGGCTCCTGATAGAGACAAATTACCAACCAAAACCAAGTAATCCATATTATTAATCTAGAGCGTACCTTGTCCTGCTTCTGTAGTCTTTCAGAGTTGAAAGAATGAAGAAACCAAACCAAAACTTTGCATGGAGACATAGTTTGCTGTAACCCATATCATGTCAAAACAAGGAATCTCTCAACGAAATGGATAAAAACAGTAACTGTTTGTGTCTACCTATTGCTGAGCTATAAACTCTGTTAGATATAAGATGAGCATCACACCATTCTCCTTCTCTCTCATATTCTCTAATGCTGAACCCACATGACAAACACCTGGTGATCAAAGCAAAATCACAAACTGGATAATTTCTATTTGGATGTTACTTTTTGGCTCCACTTACTGCTGCAGCTGGAGCATTTCCTTCCAACAGCTTTATGCTGTTTTGTGAGCAAAGCTGGCAAAATGCCACAAATTTACGAGAAACTTTGAAGGGGCTTAGTGTTAAGGACTTCTACTTCCAGATCATTATGGCTTGAATCAATAACACTGCTACTCAACATAAACAGGAGTAGTGGAAATTTTATAAAGAAAAACCCTGTGTATGTAACATCAAAACCAGCACAAGGTCTTCTTTCCATAAGAGTGCAAATCACATTTAGAGTAAGGCCAGAAAGAAAAGCAAGATTAGTTTGTGATGATTTGCTGCAAAGTTCAATATACTATTTGCTTGGTAATGAATTTCAGTCATCATGTATTTCAGGCTTCATCAACAGGAGTGCTACACTGCAAAAAATATGATTTTAGCGCATTGGAACAAAGGAAAAAGAGCACAGAGATTATTATTTAATTTTCTGCAAGGAATAATTAGTAAAAATTATGATTTTACTATTAACTAAATTCATGTTTCTAATGCATATTAAATATAGAGTCAGAACTCCACTGAATTTTGAGTTCATAATTTTCATAGCATTATACTCATGGCAGCAGGTTTTTGGTTTTATTTCATTTCCATACCAGCAGAAAAAAATACAGTAGGCATTTTTTTGAGGAATAGCAACAAGGAAGATATAAAACTTTTTTTAATGTAGTTTGAGAAAACACCTTGCTCTGTCTAACCACAAATTCCAAAAAAAAAGAAAAGGAAGGCAGAAAAGATGAAAGATACTGCTGACAGAAGGAACATGGATTCAGGTGTATGAAATATTGGCTAATTCTGTGGTAAGATTTTGCTTCCATCAGAAATAAAAATGGAGAGAGATTGCTAAATGCACTTCCACTGCAAAGTGAAAAAGCAGTTCCTGGTATGTTATACCTGTAACGATGCATTTCTTTTTGTTACAGTATCATAGAGTATCACATAGTAATAAATAAAAGAAAACCAGCATCTTTGGTTGCGTCTCAAGCGATACTTCAAGGCACTCAAGACCAGCCATGCTATCCATGTAAGCATGGCTTCAGGCATGACCAGAGGAAGCCTAATGATCCTAAGTCCCTGCAGTGCCTTAGTATGTTGGAAGGCCCTTCCAAACACGACAGGCGTGCCCCGTCCATAGGCACTGCCAACAGCAGTTAGCACGGATGGGAGATGAAAAGCTCAGACAGCACATCACACTCATGGCTGCTCTGTGTGTGCTTTTTAAGAGCTGTGCAGACTAACAGCAACTGGTTGAATACATACAAGCAGTCTTCTCCTGGCTTTTGTAATGTATAAAAGTATGGCCCCAATTGTAATTAATTAAAGGATTTGTTTGTCAGGTCAGATTACAGAAGCTGTAGCACACAATAGGGACAGCTGGGTTTTGTGGCTCAAATTCCCATGTGATGTAAGAGTCACAGTACTACACAGCTCTCTGTCCCTCTCCTCTCCTCTCCTCTTACGTTTAGACTCTGGCTGCTTCTGCTTTTACAGCTGCTCTTCTCAAGTCCATAGCTATGCTTTTGAACTAGCAGGAGTAACTGGACATGCAGGCAAAGAACAGTTGCTTTTACCACAGGTTTTGTAAAGAACTTGCTGGGAATTCATCAAGAAAACTGTTCTCAGAATTGAAACTTTTCACAGGAGTTTACCAATTTCAGTGAAAGTTTCAAAGGGAAAAGTATCTCAAGTCAAAGGATTTCTGACAAAGCTAAGAAAGAGTACCTTATATCCCAGCATCCCGGTATATAGATACTAGCCTGCAATGTCAAGGACAAGCATTCAAGTGAACCTGAAACAGCATTTGTAAAGTTGTAAATGTAACTTTGTACTTCCCATATTGTTACCAGAAGCTGCTTGGGTGCACGAGACTCCTGGATGTTGAGTCAAGTTATGACACCATTCACAGCATCTTTCCTGAGACAGTCAGAAGGACAGTGCTGGTTTAACACCCAGCACGCCTAGAAATTTCAGTCTTAGGGAAGATGTAAATAACTTATCGTGAGCACAGAGAAGCAACAACTGGGAAATTGCCTAAGGACTGTGAAAGTGCTATCACAACATCTATTTGATACTGAAGTTACTCCAACAAGTTCACTGAAATTATCCTTACTTTACATAGGGGTCAGAGAAAAATGAAGCCGCTTGAACTGTAAAAATCCACCTTGTACATCTTATCATGCAAATTAAATTTAATCAAATAAAACATGGAAATAGTCCAAAGAACTTTCTCTGCGTGTAGCTGTAAGTCATTTAAGTCACTCAGCGAGACGGGATAAAGGCCATTATTTTTCACTTGGCCAGTTCATATTGTGACACTAGGAGAAAGGCAGTCTGTCAAGTTTTTGTCTGCACTGTCTGATTTTTCACCACACTGCTCCTGCCCTCCCTCCATTGTGTGAGGACTGCATTAGGTTTGGAAGGGCAAGAAGAGACTCAACCAGTGGGTGGAGAGGCTGGAAAAGGAGGACTGATTTACAGGAAGCCTGTGGAATCTGTCTGAAAGGCTGTGCTGTTCATGGTTGATATGTATCGATGTTCCCGTGCCGTATTACATGGAAGGAATCAGAAATAGGATTTCTGATATTTCAGCTGACATGTCGGGAGAGATCATTTCATGCAACTGACTGCTGCAACCTAAATTCAAATATTCTACCTACAAAAGGGATTGTATTTATTGTCATCTGTACTCCTAGGCTCAGAACCTTATTCTGCAATGACTGATACTGCAATGCAATGCACTTCAAAGAGCCCAATTCCCAGGTAATGCTTTATATCTGTAGGTGTACCTTACTCACTCCCCAGGGACATAAATGAAATATGAATGAGTGCTAAAGTAGCTCTGAAATCTATGTGAATGATAGATTTCTTTCAAACTTTGTAAAAATTTGGAAGTTTCGTGTAAATCAAAAATCAAATATCAGTGTTTTGTGTTGTTTTGATTTGTTTTAAACAAGGTCAGGAAAATAAAGAAAGCAACAGAAAAATATCTCAACTGTAAGTGTGGAGTATCAAGGTCACTGGCTATAAATATAAATAAAGCTGCTGCACATAAATCTTAAACAGCTTACTGCAACAACTAATATAACTTTCCAGTATTTACAAGATTAATCTTTTTAAAGAAAATTACAGGACCATAATATCAAACAAGATTATGCTATGTCTTATATAGTATTTTACTGTATATACAGCACTAACATGACAGCAAATATGCACTTAGAGATATCAAGTAACTATTGCTGGAAGATGGTGACATTGCCTACCAAATACTAAGCCCAGCAACAAGTCTTAGGACCATCTGAACTCTCCATACAAAATCTGTTATTAAACTCTTGATAGACTCACTGTATATCTAATGGTAAATGGATAATTTTTTGTGCCTGTGTAGAAATATACATTGAGTATTCCAGCTATAATATACAGATGTAAGATTTTCTAACTGTTGGCTGTTGAGGCAGTAGAAATTCCAGAAATACTACTATGCAGAAAGAATCCTTGGATCCCACCCTTGTGACAGAATGAAGGTACTTTCGCTAGGTTATATGCATTTCTAACACTCTTGCAATGATGTTTTCCATGCTGAACTCATGCAGTCCACAGTCTACACCAGATAAAATTTAGCATAGCTCTGTTGGTTCCGATGAGCTACGTGCTTTATACTAGCTAAAGGCTCTGGTTCACCGTCTTTAAAGTTTGTCCAGCATGAGAAACAGATCTCCCAGTAAAGGCAAGTAATATCACCACAAGAATCCAGCTGGTAGTTCAGACCAACAGGCACCCTTCTTCTAGAGCACCAAATAGTTATGGAAGTATTAAGGAGAAAGTTCTGCTCGCTAATAGTTCTAGGTAGTAAACCAAGCTCTCTTTCCCTTCCAAAAGGGTAAAACTATTTGGTTTATGCAGTATTTTACTGTGCCCAGGTAATGAGCCTGCACAAACCCATTGTAGAGAAGCCCTGGGTTGGCCCTGCAATTATACACCTGTGCACACATTAGAATGCTTTTGTCAGAAGCATAAGCTCCATCTCATTGTGTTGCACTGTGTGTAACTTCTACCCTCACTAACCTGTAAATAGCTACTGGTTGCAGCAAAGGGACCAGGCACAGGTTTATATGACATAAACAAAAGACCTTGGTTCTCTGGAGGATGTTCCTGCCCCTTTCTCTTCTGTGGCTCCTCAAGCAAAAGCTGTTGCCTTGACAACTCTGGGACATTCTCTGGCTCCATGTATGTCGGTAGGAAGAAGGCCAATTTCCTCCCACAAAAAAACAGAACTGCTAGGAAATAAACAATCAACAACTGTTCAGATTCCCTCAGTACTGCCAAAACAAGGAAGAAAATGAAGAATCTTATTACAGACACATGATGTTATAAGCCAGAAGCAGAAGGATTTAAACACTGAGGACTCATAAACACAAGTTGGGAACAGAAGAAACCACGGTTACTCAAGGACTCACCAAAACACTGGAAATGGCTATGGCTGAGGTTCCTCTCTTTGCTCAGCTTCCTATAATTGTAAGGCCACTGACTTTCCATGGCATTACCTTTCTTTACCATTACACTGTTCATAAAGAAAGTGATAAGAAATAAAACAATATAAAAATATTAAAAGGATCCATTTGCAGTTTCAACTATTTCTGCATATAACTTCTGATAATATTAAGTAGGACTAAATTTATTTCAAATTTTGTGCTCTATTTTTCTTTGAGGGCAGATCTTCAAGGAAGTATTACTGAAGTAAAAGAGGATACGGCAAAACTGACGCTCAGGAAAGAGATTACAGTAACCGTACTTCACTAGAAAGAACAACAGACTGTTTGTATGTTACACACAAAAAAACCCCCTATAATAACCCTGCCTTCAAGTTCTGGTCTTTCTGTATCCTGTAACTGAGCTGTGGCCTATTGAGCTATGGAATATTCAGCTGTGCAGTTGTTCTGTACCAAAATCTCACCATGACCATGAGGAAAATCACATTCATTGAATGTCAAAACTTGTATATAGAAACACAGGTATGCCGTTGTAATCTTTATTTAAATTCTTCATAACTTCAACCACTGTCATGAGAAGAGAAACCTAGACAAGAGAAAGCTCCAGGGAGACATTATAGCAGCCTTCCAGTACTTAAAGAGGGGCTACAGTAAAGATTAGGGAGGAGCTCTTTATCAGGGAGTGCAGTGATAGGACAAGGGGTAATGTTTTTAAGCTGAAAGAGGGGAGATTTTGCTTAGGTATTAGGAAGAAATGTTTTACTGTGAGGGTGATGAGGCACTGGCACAGGTTGCCCATTCCTGGAGGTGTTTAGGACCAGGCTGGATGAGGCTTTGAGCAATCTGACCTAGTGGAAAGTGTCTCTGCCTGTGGCAGGGGGGTTGGAACTTGATGGTCCTTCCAACACAAACCATTCTATGATTCTATGGCTTTTGGTATTTCTCTCTTATCAAACCTCCCCCTCCTATAAGGGTTATTCTAAGAACAAGCTATCTGTATTGCCAGTAGATATCTATGACAACAGGTTATGTGTCTCCTTTACCAAAATGAAATCAGTTTAGAAAGTATCCATTAGTAATTAGAGCTGGATTTTCAGAGTCAATAAAAGCCAGAAGTAGAGGAGAACCTACTGACTTTTTAATGATGCCAATAATAAAAAGCAACGTAGTTGGTATTCCAAAGAGACTGCAGTATATCAATAGATGCCTCTGCCAAAAGCACATAACACTACTGAAGCTCTATCACACATTTTATTTGCTTGTTGTATTTTGTTCAAGGAAAGGACAGACAAAGGCTACTGTAGTAACACTTCTGCCAGCAGTTAAATTTAACATGCAACCACATATGGCCAGGCTGCACGATACACCAACCTGCTAGTCCAACTAACAGCATTTTTATTGTAAGTTAAATGGAAAGTGGTTAGTGTAAGAAGACTCCCTCTACTGACCACTGACATTGTTTATTACATAAAATGTAATTGTTTAGAGAAGATTCCCTCTGCTTTGCTGTTAACCCTTCTCCCATTACAGTGTAGCCCATATGAACCACAGCTCACAGAAGCACGGAGAGCCTTCTGCATGATTGAGGGCAAGAACTTTGTAATGCACTACCTTTATCTGCCATATTTTGGCCTACAGCAGTAAATTTTGTACGCTTCTACTGACTACTCCCTGGAAATATGGTAAAGATGTGGTCTTTTATACAGAGATAAGGTACACAGAAATGATATCCAGAGAAAATATGGTAATAGAAAAGAACAGGCTCATGCAACAATGAGCAGCTCACAGTCAAATCCAAAAGCATTAGAAGATTTCAGGCTGTGTTGGTAGAGCACAAATCCATCTTGGATCAAATTATTCACCCATTTAGTGTGGTCCCTCGCTTGGCCTAGCAATTAGTTCAACTGTGGAATGCTACTTATGGGTACATTCACAATCCCTACATATTTTCTACAGCACAACTGGAAGAACTGGATACAGGCTACCCCACACAAACAAAATACTATAGCAATTACTTCCACATGGGTGTTAAAGTTGTGTCTGAAAATAAAAAGCAAGTAAAAAATTCTCATTTCTTCCTTTGCGTTCTGGGTAAAGTGAGGCAAGTCACTTAACCTTGTCATGCCTCTGTTTCATCGTCTTTGAGAGAAGGATCATACCACTGCCTTTATGGGACTCACTGCCTATTTTTTGGATCTGATATGGTCATAAATTTTCCTGTTATGTCTAACATACACGGAGCTTGGTAATTCTGTGCACACTTGTAGCACAATGCTCTCTCGTTATGCCATCTTAACCGGGAAAAACTGATCTGCTGAGCAAAACTCATTTAGGCAAAACAATACCCATGAATAAGGGAAACACAAATCTGGTCTTTAACACATTCTTGAGGAACTCACCTGAGCAGACTGAAGGTAAAATCAATGTCGCTGGATAGGCATGATCTGCAGAAGCAGGTTTTTTCATTCTGTTTAAGAATGAAACAAAGAGAAGGAAATTGCTATTCATAGAATTACAATATGAAATACTTGGGTTAAAAAAATTGTGGAAAAAAAAGTATATTTTACCTTCTTTTTTTTCTACCAGCTTTGATTCACCATTGCATGATGCAATTTTTACAACAACTTACAGTGAAATATTGCAATTAGTTTAATCCTGTAGGGATGTAAGCTATTTCACACATGCATAAATAAAACTGCTTTATGCTAAACAGTCTCAGTCTCTTCCCCAAAACTGTTTAAAGTAATTTTAGTTATAATCGGCAACCCCTCAGAATGTAATTATTCTATGACTGGTGATTTTGCAGTAAAGACTCCCTTCCTGTCAGATGGGTGTTAAACTGAAAGGTCATTCTGGCAAATAATTTCCATGATTTTATCTCCCTCTCCCCCTCAAAGTTAAGAGCTTGAGTTAACACATTGTGTCTTAAAGAAAAGGAACATATTTTCTTCTAGGGTATAATAAATGTATTACAACCTTGACCTACAGGAATAACTTCTGGAGGCAAAAAGTGCAGTCTGGCTTCTCAGAGTAAGTCCTTGGTTTTACTTCCAAATTTATCAGAAGGCTGCTAATCATAGCATCAAAAGGGTGATTTTTAACAAGTTTCATGCGTGAGTCTGTAGGTTTTGCTCATCTAAAGCACAGTTATGCTTTTTCTTTTGCATTTGCCTGCTTCCACTCAGTGTAAGCAGGTCCTTAGTTACCTTTCAGCTGACTAGTGTCAATGATAATAACAATACATTTTTATTTTTAGAACACTCACATCTAAAAGCAAGTTTGCTCTGCACACGTATGCATGCACACACAAATGTAAGTAATATCTGAATATTTCCAAAGGGCAACAAGTCCTTTTGGAATAGTAATGAATAGAGAAATCATCTTCTGCCCTGCATGAGATAGGTGCATTTCAAGATTTTCCTGTATAGCTTCCATGAAAATTGGCCCCTAAGCAAGGGTGTGAGTCATTGATGAATACAGCTCTAAGGCTTCACGCTGTGCAGCATGAGCTGTAAAAGGCATTAGAGGAACACAGGGGAGGAGGAGGAGAGAGAGAGGAGGTTAGGAGGTTATTAAATAAAACCTAGTAATGGTTTTACATGAACATTTTCTGAAGAGTGTTTTGCAAACGCACATCCTAGCCCACTGGGCACCAGCCAGACTGCTGGCTGCTGTGCCCTCTGTGGGCTGATGCTCAAAGGGGCGGCACAGACCCTTTGCCACTGGCAGAAAATAAGCTTTTGTCTATACTTACAGGAGCTTATTGTTACAGCTACCCTAGCAGTCTCTTAGTGAAAACTCAGGTTGTAAAAATTACCCTACGTTGGTATGGCTTATAGTAATTTTCCAAATGAATATTCCAGAAAAAAAAATGTTATTTTTTTTCCTCTTCTGCACCCATATCCACCACACAAAAGCCTATGCCCAGAGCATTGTACCAGCGAGTCACAGCACAACTATGCAAAAAGTATACAACAGGCCAAAGAGTATCTATTGGTGATGAATTTAAACTTCATCAAACTTCAGAAGTATTTGATTTTAATTTTTGTTTGCCCTTTTTCTCTGACCAATATATTAAAATTACTCTCAATTTCTATCATTCACTGGTTAGCCACAGGCTATAAGTAACTAACTGATAACACATCAGACCTGGATTATGAGCAATCTTCATTTTTATGCAACCGTTTCTCCTGTCTAAGTCAGGAGATGCAGGTTTCAATAAGACATCAGATTTTTAGTCAATACATGTCATCGTTGTGCCAGATGCCCCATCCTTCAGACTTCTTTCATGTTCTCACCTCATACTGACTTGCACAGTCCCCTCAACCTCTCTCCTCATTTTTCTTCTTCCGTTGCGTTAGCAATCTTAGTGCACCCATCTGAAAGAAAGGCACAACGTGTCCCATTAAATACCTTTATCAAACACCCTGTGACTGACAGGAAAAGGTTCACTTATGAAATTTATTATAAACAGAGATTAAATGATGTGAATTGTCTACATTGGTTTAGTTGTAAATAATCAGGCAACACTTTAAAAGAGTTTTTTTCAGTAGATGGCTTAGATGTACAGTCAGGGAAAAAATGTTTGCCTGCATTCTAGATAAAAAAAAAATCACTTGTTAAAAAGCAAATCATAACTGAAATTTTGTTTTCACAAGGATAACTATTATAGGAGCTTAGGCGTAAAGCCCAAGAAAAGAAAAATTTTATTTTTTTAAAACATGCCCAAGAGAAGTGATAAGGCTTTTAAAGACCAGAAACAATGGGTTTGCTTTTATGTAATTTGAACAAATGGGCACAGTGGATAACTGAAAATTCAATCCAAAAGGAATGCTAACAGAGGAAAATAGTTTGTCATGTTACAATTACTTTTGTTTCTCTAACAGCTTTAAAAATAACACACATTATTTAAAAAAAAAACAACAAACCTTCTGTGCCTATACGTGTATTTAAGAATAGGAATTTTATTTTCCCTTTTAACTGAGGAGTCAAAAACTGTTGTTAAAAAAAAAACAAACAACGAAACCCTCCTGAAATGCACAGGCGTGCAGCACCATCTGCTGGATTAGCACCTCTGTCAGCAGTTCCGCACTTACAGCATCTATCGCTACAGGCAGAGAATGGGAAAAGGCACTCAAAGAAAAGCATATTACAGAGATTTATTTAGTCAGGAACAAGCAAGAGAAATCAAGAAGTGTTCAATTTCCATGAAATTGTGAAATACTACTCTTTACTCATATACCACTTCCTAGTTTCCAGACACTGTATAAATGTCTTACAAAAGCATACGAACAGAACACTTACAATTACAAAAATCCAAAAGTTCGGCATGTGTTTTAAATAACTGCATCAAGATTGATTTAATCTGATTTCTTGCATGCATGCATTATGGTACATGATTGTAAATTACCATTTTTTCACTGGATGCTTGTCTTGCTTAGTGAATAGAACTGACTGTTCACCTAATAACAAACAACTATCCAATAATTTGCTTTCTTCTTCCCAGGCACTATGTGGTTTCACGTATTATTTAACACACAAGCTCTGCTTAGATAACACAGGATTATCAGGTGCTCATCACTGCAATGCCATATTGCATTGCAGATGTTAATTTAAAATCCCTTGAAGGTGAGTTGCATTTATTTTTCACATAGAGAGTGAAAGGAGTTTCTCAGTTTGAGTAGGGAAGGAAAGGGCCCCTAGTAAGTACACAGTGGTGCACCCTTGTAGCCTCTGCCGCCTTTCTAGTAGCTTGTAGTGTCTTTGGAATTCAACCCTTCCATTCACTTAGGGCACCTAGCTGCAGTCTGCAATCCCTGGCTCTTGGCACGCTACCCTCCAGCGGGTCAAAAAGCACAGTACTTAGCAGGCAGCCCTTTCACCTGACACCTTCCAAACAGCTGGAGCTTCTGCCTTGTTATCACACCATGCATCACCTCTGCACTGATCCCTTTTGTGCTTATCCCAATTTTGATACAGTGCTGAGAGCTGCTGGTCCCAGGAATTCACTTTGAAAGGCCAGCTGTCATCACATGCCAATCTTCCAGCAGTCTCCTCCACATACACTAGAATCATGAATACATCTATCTTAAGAAGGCTGATTTTTCTGCCTAGAGAAACCTACCCTCTTCTTACTGGCTATATATCTCACCTAATCTTTTATCCACCTGTGTCTTGTCCACATTGGTAATGTGGGTCAAATCATTCCACACTTCTCTAAAGACACTAACCGTACTCTGCACATTGCTCTCAGCATCAGATGGGCATCACCACTGCAGACTGTGAGAGCGTACAGCAATGAGATTAAAAGAGAGGACTTAAGCCATCGGAACTTCATACATCCCAGAGGGCAAACAGGAAGGTGACAGGAGGTTGCTTACTGCCAATTACTGCCTTGAGCTACCACATCTTCCTGCTGTTTACCAGGACTGCTAGGCTTGCTTCTTCAAAAATATTATTCAGCATATTTTAGAACAATCTGTTCCCCAGCCTGCCATGTAAGACAACAGAGTCAAAAAAAAATCTTCCTCATGACCTCTTTATTTGCTTCACAGGTAGCTTGAGGCACTGAACCCTGCACTGTTCCTCTATGTTTAAGAAATTAAGTTACATCTCATATTGTTCTTTATCGTTTTCAATACTTTTAAAAATAACTCAAAACTTTTCTCAGGGGGGATGGTCAGTAAAGTGACCAACAATCAAAGGCCAGCAATAATCTGCACAATACTGCAGGCTGCCATTAGGGTGCATCCTCCTCAGGTCTGACTTCCAGTGGTCTTCAGAGTCTTTTCTTCTCCAAAAATATTATTCCATAACATACGCAGATATCTAGCAAAATTAATGTCTCCTCCCATGGTCAGTGTTGCTACTATGGCATAGGCCCATGTTTTGTAACAAACATCACAGTAAACTCCTTGTTCCTCCAAAACACCTCCCAACCGTTTGTCAATGCTTCTTGCTGCTTTGCTCAGGCACTTCTAATTAGACTTTAATTAATTCCTTTAACATCTTTTCACCTGTGATCCCTTTGAAGGCAATATTCATTCAATCTTTTCAGGATGCCAATCTCTGAGCGCGTGATGCTATATCCTTCTTCATAGTTGTTTCTCGGCAGACACATCTCCCTCAGCTCCTTGTTTTCCCCTTTTTGAGAGTAGACTGGTGTGCCTTCTTTGTCTATGAATCATAGAATGGTTTGAGTTGGAAGGGACCTTAAAGATCATGCACCTCCAACCCCCCTGCCATGGTCAGGGACATCTTCCAACAGACCAGGCTGCTCAAGGACTCATCCAACCCAGCCTTGAACACCTTCAGGGAGGGGGCATCCACAGCTTCCCTGGGCAACCTGTGCCAGGGCCTCGCCACCTTCATTGTGAAGAATTTCTTCCTAATGTCTAATCTAAGTCTTCCATCTTCTAATTTAAAGCCTTTCCTCCTCGTCCTGTCACTCCTTGCCCTTGTAAAAAGTACCTCCCCGGCTTTCTTTTAGCCCTCTTCAGGTACTGGAAGGCCACTATGTAGTCTCCCTGGAACTCAACAGCACGGGACGATTTGCATCCCAGAAGCGGCGTTCAACAAGGTAACAGCCAAGTCTATGAAGGATGTGGTATTAGTGTTTATGGTCTCCCAAACGCATTCTCCGGCTCGGGAAACCCACCTGTTTGTCGCTGGGAGACAGCGGCAGAGTCCTGCCAGGAACAGGCCACTACCAGGCACGCTCCCAGAGCCTCGCTACGGGGTGCCGCCAGCAGCCGCTGGGCTGCCGCGGCCGTGATGCAGAGGCGATGCAGCCGGTGCTCGGGCTGGGAGCAGGGGGCAGGGGCAGGCGCCTCCCGCCCCAGCACGGGCTGCAGCCGGGATGGTGCGAGCGCAGATCCCACAAACCGCCCCCGAAGCTCCGCGCTCCGCTCCGGCCGCGCTGAGGCTGCGGGGCGGGGCGGGAGGCGGCCGCTCCCCCGCGGCGGGGCCGGGCCTGGGGCCGCCGTTGCTAAGGGGCCCAGGACGCCGGGCGCAGCCCCGCCGGCGGCCATGGACAGCGTTGGCAGCCGCTCCGCCGCCTCGGTGCCGGCCGAGCCCCGTCGCAACGATGGCTGCCCCGTCCCCGTGGCCAACGCGGAGAACAAAGCGCTGGAGGACAAAGTGAGCGCGGGGCCGCGGCCGGGGAGGGCCGGGAATCGCCTCCCCCGGCGCCCGGAGCCTCCCCTCCAGGGCTGGGCAGGGAGCGGGGCCGGTGGCGGCGGTGCGGGATCCCCATCGCGGGTGCAGCCCCACGTCCCGCTGCAGGCCCGCGCGTTCCCTCACCCAAGGTCGGGGCTTCCGTGAGACACGCGTCGTTGCGCTGTTTGGGAGCAACACAATGCACGCTGCTCACACAGAATCGTAGGATGATTTGGGTTGGAAGCTGCTCTAAAGCCCAGTTCCAACTAGTTCTAGTTCCAGCTCCCCTGTCATGGGCCGGGACACCTCCCACCAGACCAGGCTGCTCAAGGTCCAACCTGGCCTTGAACACCTCCAGGGATGGGGCATCCACAGCTTCCCTGGGCAACCTGTGCCAGTGCCTCACCACCCTCAGCATCAAGAGTTTCTTCTTAATGCGTAATCTAAATCTCCCTCCTTCCAATTTAAAGCCATTGCCCCTCATCCTGACACTACAGGCCCTTGTAAAAAGACCCTCTCCAGCTTTCTTGTAGGTTCCCTTCATATATCGTGGTTACCAAATGCAATGGCTCTATTTTTAAGTGGTTGCAGGTAATAAGCATTCAGTTAAAAAAAAGTTACTTGACCATTTTAACTCTTCAATAGCTGCAGACGATGCACAAACAAAAAGCAGACTTGCAGAATGAGTTGGCTGACTTTGAAGAGCGCATAGAAGCAATGACATCTCACTTGAAAAACGTCAGGCAGGAGTTCAGATTCACTCAGGTAAATCGCTGCCTCTGCCAAATCCATTTAGTCAGACAGACATGGAATCCAAGTGTCTTTCTTCGGCTGGTACCCCCATGTATCGTGCCAGTTTTGCCAGAGATTTATCAGGACTCTCACAAGAAACAACAGTTAAGCTTTGCAGCTCAGTGATATCATGTGATGGTCATTAAAAACTCCATCTGAAATCAAAGGACTGTACCTAGAAGAAAGCCAAGAAGGATAATTTTTTGAATTCTTTATTGATAGAGACTTTTGTAGATGATAAAAGGAATTTTGTCAAGGAAAATAAAGCAACAGTGTAAAAGAAAACCAAATTTATAAACTTTATAACGGTCAAGAGTTAATTGTGAAGTTAATTCATGGACATGAAAAATTAAGAGAGGTGGCTAAGGTGCAAGTCTTCACTTACCCTCTGAGTTAATTGGCCAAAATATGTGGTTTAAATTTCTAAAGAGTCCCAACACAAAGCTGCACACTTCTCAATTAAAAAATATATCCTAGGTGAAAAAGTCTTAAGAAATTTCCCTGCAGCTGAACAACTTTTTAATTTTTTGTTGTTCTATACTCGATTTTTAATCTGCACACAAAATAATTAATAGATTTCTTATTATACAAGGCAGAAAACTCCTGTTAAATTATTTTTGCCAGATAGATTAGACAGTATAGAGATACTGGTATATGCCAGGCTGGTGGTGTTCTGTCTCTGCACAAAACTATAAAATGATTTCTTTTGATGTGCCTCCTGAATCTGACTTAAAGTCACTGATGATCAAGAGGCTGAGATTTTGATTTTTAAAAATTAAGATTCTGAATCTTGGGTGAAATATCTTTGAATTGAGTTTCCAGGGCTATAGATGATTGATTTGTGATTGTCTGATACAATACAATGTGTGTGTCTGTGTATATATAATTTTTATAATACATGTATTTGAGATAATAAAAAAACCCAATAAAATTGCTATGTAAATTCCTGTATTAACATGGCAAAATCATACAGTCTCTGACTTGGGGTTTTGTTGTATGTAAAACAAAAAGAAAAGTGGTTTTGCTGGTAAATGCCTCTTGTTTATTGTAAAATGCTGGACTGTATTATTCTCTAGTCTCTTTACAGAGCCGGAGAGAATGAAATTGAAACTGAACAACATTTTAAAGCCCTTGCCGAGAGAGAACAAGGACATCTCAAACAGGACATTAAGCGACTGGAAGATGAAAGAGTTTCCTTAAGAGAAAAGAAAAACAGGCAAGAAGTAAGATTTAAAAATTTTCTAAGAGATGACCCATGTTGCAAATTAGATTTTGTGACCTGTCCTCACTTGTACTTACAGAAATAATAGGTAATCATAATTAAATCTTATAAGCTATAATAAATTATCTGGATGTGCTTTTCCCTGTGTAGGCAAATTGATACATTGGTTAAGGATCCAGGAACTGGGCCTTAGTTTGTGAGGGACACTGTGATGCCTCAGATCAGTTTATTATGTGGAATAAATATCATGCATATAGGTATCTCTTGCTAAAGACTGTCTTTTCTGTTTAAAATTATTTGCTTATCTTTGTGGTAACTTAGTGTCTTGTTTCTTGTTTAAGAACAGGATGGGTATTAGCTTTTCTCAAGTTTAACACAACGAACAAAATAGAAAACTAGCAATTATGTTGACAACAAGATGTATGAAAACTTGTAGTAGCTTGAACTGGTTGTTTCAATTACTATTCAAAGAAAATATTACACATTTAATATTAACCCTTTAATTTATCTGGTTTTATTAGAATACTATAAATAAAACCACTAAGAAGCTGGAAAACTTAAAACAGCAGATGAACTGTGACGAGGAAGTTCAGGAGAAATGGATAAAGGAATTAAAAAGTAAAGATGATGATACTATTACAATCCAGAAGTATGCACAACAAGATGAAGGGAAACTAGGAGTAAGTAGAAATGACAGCAATTTTCAGAAACAAAACAGCAAACCATTTTAGCATTTGAAGACTTTGTTATGTTATTGTCAGGTAAGATGGAGTCAAGATTTTGTACAACAGCACTTTTAAACTGGTTTCTACTTAGTCCAACAATGCAATTCCATATGAGGTTCATTTTCATGGTCAGAGAGAAAAGGTTTTACAAAAGTAAAAAGGCATAATTGAGGACATTAATCTGTTTACTCATCTGGGCAAAATCTGAGTTTGAGCTTTTCTGAGAAAATGCACAAATTGTCAATAAAGTCTAGAAAAATGTGCTATTGAATTAAGAGAGGAGATTTTTCCAAATGCATGCCAAATATTTTCCATTAGAACTGAATTTTTCAGTATTACTGAGAACTAAGTATGGCTTTTTCAGTAAAGCTGCCTAGAATAATGAAAGATGGTATAAACGGAAACTCCAGTCACAAGTTTATACTCTGAGGGTTAGTTCTCAAGTATAATATTAATTTAGAGATAAGTATCCCTGGTTAATATTCTTTTGAGCTTTTAAATACAGGGAGGAGAAAATTGATTTTTACTCATTAAAAACTTAACCCAAAAAATTTAGCTTACAGACACAGTTCCACTGATATAATTTATATTAGCAAGTCACACAGTATAGTAGGAAGAGTAAAGTAAATAGCTGATGCGGAGGATACCATGTACACATTTATACATGGTGGAGAATTACTTTTGCCTAGCTCCAGTCTGGTCCCAATGGCTGACAAGAAATTATGGCCTCTTGCATGACCAAAATTTGGGAGTCTAGATTCTCAGTGTTTTTGTTCCCTAAAACACAGTAAAATTGATGCCTCAGTACTTCTCCCCCTCCAATTACAGTAGATTATATATTTGTTTTCAAATACATTATATTTTCATATCCTTTCATTTTAGACATTAAGCCTTCAAGTAGAAAAGTTGACCATGCAAGCAAATCGGAAGCGCAGAGCTCTTGATAACGAGCTCACAGAAACTGTAACAGCTCAGGTTTGTGCTTAAGGTTCTTGAAGATACTTTGTAATATATATGATTTTTTTTAAATCAGAAATGATTGAGGTGCTTTCTTTTAAACAGATAGAGCTTGACAAGGCAGCTGAAGATTTTCGCAGAGTTCATCAGGAAAGGCAAGAAGTCATCAGACAGTGGGAGAACACAATACAACAGATGCAGAAAAGAGATCAACAGATTGATCATTGTTGCTCGGTAATACTGTAGCTGATCTGTATCAGTAAATCAACCTACTTTTGTAACTGTTGATAGGGATTCTGCCAGTTGCACGTAGAATGATTTGCTCTTTTAGATGTTCAACGCTCTCTGTGTTTACCTCTGTATTTTATTGCAGTGTTTCAAATTTCAGCTATTACTGAAATATATTCAGAATTTACTTTGAAAGCAGCATCTCTCTGTGTAAGTAATGGTGCTCTGCTTGGTACTATGCAAGGTTTAATTTTCAGTTTCCATTGCTGGAAAATGCAAATGCCAGTTTCAGTACATTCAGTGATCTAAGAAGCAAAAAGATGGAATGTTGTTTCTTAGAGTGTAAGGACAGTCAACTGCAAGGAGGGGATTCTGTGTCTGGGATACAATATAAAAAAGAAAATAGAACAATTATTATTGAAAGAATTAGCATTGCTACCTCTGTGAACAAATGCATGACTAACATTTATGTCAGAATTATGATAACTAATCACATTAAAGTTGAAACTTGGTCTGTAGGTACATTCTGCAAATGGAGAGAAGCAACAGCAATCTTCTAATAAAAAAAGATCCTGTTAAGCATTATGAGTTAGTATTAATTTCTAAAAGATATAGTCTGCATTGGTTTTGTCAGTGTCTTACGTGCAAATGGTACAATGGCAACAGGTACAAATGAAGTATATTTTATCCTCACCTTAGGCAGAAGAACAGAAGAAGGGTGAACTCAGAAAGTTCTGCAGAGTAATAGAACAGATGCACCAGAAAAAGCATGAAGAATCAGTGTAGAGAAAAATTTTATGAAAGTAATTCCAAAATAACAATGACTTTTTTTGAAGAAGGGAAAAGTCATAATTACTTGTACAGGAACACTCTACCTAAATCCTTAGGTCTGCTAGTATCTTCCTCCTGAAAGAATATCAGCTTTGTTTTGTTACCTATATGGGTATTAGATATACCCTGAGCAAAACATGGTATAAACAGGTTTAAGATGTAATACTAAAAAATGTATAATAATAGAAAATCAGTCAGAAGAAGTACTACTAAAGAGAAAATATAATGGTCTAAATCAGCTGAAATATTTTGGATTTTACAGTATTTCAGATCAGAAGATACCTGCAAAAAACAAACAACAAACAGATAAAAAACAACCAAACAACAACAAGCCCCAGTTCTGGCCAACCTTCCTTCTCTGGAATTGTCCTACTGATGCTTTTGTAAATAGATTTTTTTTAACATTAGAACTACAGTATAGGTTTTCCAGTAGCTAATCTTTTACTTAACCTTTCAAAATACGTAATTTTTACTAAATAGCTATAAATCTGTCAGCTAAACTAAGCATTGCTACTGTTGGTAATTTTCTTTTTACATTTCCTCCATTTCTAGTCTCTCTCAAGTTTTGTTCACATAGTGCTTTTTTTACCTATTCAATCAATCAAAGATTATTTTTATGTCATACAAGTTTATAGTGTCAAGTTTTTTTGAAATTATTTGAATATTTTGGAGGTTTCCAATCCAAAACAATTGTAGTATTTGGTGTTGTGATGTATTTGAGAATAAGCTAATTTATGCGTGATGTGATAACTCGGCTGTCTCACGCAAAAAGTAGTCTTAACAGCAATCTGCCTTCTGGTTGTACCCTTTATTAATCTGACACATCTGAACTAATGCAAGCAAATCTAAGATGTTTTTATTCTGATAGCTAATAACAGAGGTGAAACAGGAGATGAGAAAGAAAGAAATGGTGCTGGAAGAGAAGACTTCCTTTTTGGTAAATGAAACTCTTAATAATATGGAATTCAAAACCAAAATTTCTGTGGCTGAACGAGAAGCTACCAGCCTCCGAAATGAATATCAAACTCAGGATACTTACAGAGTTCAGCTGCAGGATGAGGTAAGGATGACCATACAGTTCAGAAAAAACAGACTGAAACTATAGCTTTTAACTCTAACTCTTGGCTAGAGGGAGGAAATACAGGAATAGCATTTGTTTTTCTCTGTATACTAAACAATAATTCAACAAAATATCTGGTTTTTTCAGTCTAGTCATTACTGGGATCTGAATCCTCAATCCCTTCATTGACAGTGGTGAGGAGATTAGCTTGCATTCGCTGCAGTGTGGGTATAAAATGGATGAATTTTCTTTTCGATGGTGTAACACTATGAAATGCTTCAGAAGGAGGTGTCTTGCCTTTAGTTATACGTAGACTGCAGTATTTTATGAAGATGAGAGAAAGCTTTTCCAGATTTCAAACAATTCCTATCCTGTGCTCTCAGAAGTGTTGGTAGCCCTTGCAGTCACATTAAAACTCTTGAAAAAAACCCCACACACTTTCACATGGCTTTCTAACCAAGAAGTTGGGGAATAGGGCTGCCCTGTGAACAAAGCCATGCTTGATGCTGTCCATAATTACTCCATTACTTTTATTTAATCTGCACTTAAAGCTAGGAATGAGCTGCATTGCTTAATTACTTAAATGGTTGCAGAAGTAATTTAAGCCTTATCGTTCTGTTGAGAAGGGATATGCTTGTATTGCCTGAGTAAGTTTTCTCTTAACAAGAAAACGGTAACACTGGGCTGTTCAGCAAGCTCAGCGATTTAAAAAAACCCAAACCTGCATCTGCTGTTGCCTTAACTTTGGATAGCTTTTCTGTAGCAGGTGGTTCATAAGCTGTTATCCTAATTAAAATGTAGGTAGCTCAAAGAAAGTGCAGGTTATTAGATTACACTTATCATTCATGTGAACTTCAGGTTTCACAGAATTGGTAAGTTTTCATCTTTAAGCTATGAGATTCTTGCCAGACATTTTTCATATAATGTGATAATGAGAACAGTCTCCCATTATTAGGTGTTAGAACATCTGTGGTATGCAAGTGAGAAACAAAGACTTAGAGTTTAGCTGACAACTTGTGACCTCCTTGTTTCTCATTCTGGTACAGAGAGAGACCTGCTATATATAGCCTTGATCAGGTTTCTCCATCTGTGAAAGTGAAGAAGTTAAGTGGTTCTGTGGAGACTAATAAACTACTGATTGTGAAGTATTCCTATCCTGTGTAATGAGTATATGCTCTAGTGTATTTTTTACCAAATTAAATGTCTGTGTATTTTTGTCACAGTGTTCCCTTATCTTAATCAAAATGATTTTATGTACCCAACAAAGTTTGAATTAGAAATATTTATGAGATAAGAAGGGTATCCATGTTCACAAAGAACTTCATCAAAGTCAGCCGTGCTCTGTAAAACTGTGGTTCCACTTAGACAGATTCTGTCAGACAAGAGTTGCATCCCACAGCATCTTCATAATTCACTCTGTATTCTTTATTAAGTATTTTGTCCCAGTATTCAGATTATTTAAATTAGTCTATTGACTTTACTAGCTATGCCGATGTACAGCATCTCAGAATTTGCAGCACTTTTCATTTGGGAAACACTGTTAAAAAGAAACAGAATATTTTCCAATAAATAGATCCATTACAATTTTAAATATCCTAACATGTACCAAAGTAAATAAGAGCTGGATTTCTTAATTTTGTAATTTATTAGCTGGATACTTTGAAATCCACTGTGGACAGAACTGCTACTGATCTGGAGACTTTGAGAACACAAGTAACCAATCTGAAGAAAGACATTCAGAAAAAACAATCTAGGTAAGAAACAGACCTTTAAAAATATAATTTGTAAAGATTAGTAGTATAACCAAATCCTTGAGCTAGCAAAGAGCCTTAAATAATGTTGATGATTAAAGCCTCCAACTCTGTGGTTACTTCACGTCCTGCATATTTTCTAGCACTGGGCAATTTAGGAAATACTCCTGGTAATCCTTGTTTTTAAAAGATATGAAAAAAATCAGTTAAGAGTCTTGTTCATCACATGTTAAAGTTTACCCTGCTTTATTAGGCAACTACTCAGTAAGATATGCTGCTTGGTTTTGCAAGTGTTGTATATGCAACCTACATTTAACTTGTTAAATCATGTCACTTTGTTTAGATTAAGCTTTCTTAAAGAAAAAAAAGCAAGTCTTTCTAATAAGCTGAAGCTTGTGACTGAGGAGAAACTCAGTTCAGAAGACAAATCTTTGAGGATGGAAGAAATGCTAAAGGAAGAAGAAAAAAATGTCAAGGTAAAATGTTTTTCATGGTTTCTACAAATGAAGATTCATTTGAATTTCCAAGCTTTATCTAGTAGAATGCAAGTATTAATATGACATTCTTCATCAAACAATAATGTGCATGAAGATATGTCAGTATCTCTGCTGGGAAAACTCTGGAGGAAAGTAAGTGGTGCTAGTACTTCAGAAGATGGTGTCCCCATTTATTGACACAGAATAGTGGAACTTTAATTGTACACATCAGATATAAAACTAGTATTCTGACTGCATCAGTACACTGAACAGGGCATTTATCTCTGACATTGGCTAAAGGCTACTTACAGCTTCTTGGCTAGACTGAAATAGAAGTTATTTACTGGAATGTGGCAAACATAAAGATATAGTAATGTTTTGTTTCTACTATGTAGCAACACAGAAAAATTTCAAGATACTGTATTCTACTTGAATCTTTTGGGAGTTCATGTCTTCAAACATTCTGTTTTATGGGCTGCTGAGGTGCAGGGGTCCTTGAACTTCTATCAGGTTTCCCATCAATAAGGTTGTTAAGTAAAGAGAGGTCTTTTCAGGATGACTTTTTAACAACGTTATCACTGAAAACATCTTGGCTTTAGTAAAACACCACCAAAACTTATAAACCTGCAAAGAGCTATGATTTTGGCAAACTGGAATTAAAAAAAGAAATTTGAAATCTTTTAATCGTAATTGTCTGGTGTAGTCACCTCTTCATTATTTTAATTCTGCTACATGATACTCTGATACATCTAATTTGTTGTGGACTATTAAATAATTACTAGCTCAGTTTAGATTTTATTTTCATGATGAATAAAGCCTTTTATCTGGGAAGGGGCATGCAGGAGCTGTAATAAGTCTAATAATACTTTTTTAATTCAAACCCCACTTCCCGTGTTGCACTTTAAGTATAGGAATAAAAATATTGTAATTCATTATCATCTAATGAAATGAAAGGACTTGTGAATAAATGCGATGGTGTAATGCAATAATCTGAACTTTCCTGCATTTCAGAAAACGTTTCTACTGTTTTGTCATTTTACTCCTAGCTTCTGACTGAACATGGTACAAATAGTTTTTTTATATTTTGCTGGACAATTGAGTATTGAATATGCTGAAGCTTTCTTTGTTGTAAGATGACCAGGTTAAATTACTGTGACAGCAGGTGTTCCCACAAAAGTGACAATGAAGCTGTATCCGTGCATACCACTAAATACTCTTTTTTTTCCTCTTGTTTTGTGTTGCCTGTAGCAAGGATGTGAAATAATCCCTTGCAGTAGACTGAGCATTATTTTCCAAACTTTTTAACTCCACAGGCATTAACTCTAGTTTTTAAGTATACATACAGAAACTAGAGAGGGGATGTCTTTCCTTTATAGTTTCTTAAATTACAAGCCTGCCTTTCTGTTTTGGTTTTTAAGATAATTTAAAACCAAGTTGGATTGATAAAACATTTCATTAAAATGAAAACCTTATTTGCTTCCCCTTAAGACTATTACCAGGGTGGCTAAACCATTAGCAGGGTTTCTCTACTTGGATCTGTGGCGGATAACCTAAGATGACATTGAGCTTGGCAGTTCCATGGCTTCAGGGCAATATTTTAACTAGGATGAACTGTTTTTGAACAATGTCTGTAATGTATTAGTCAGAAGCATGCTTTCCATCACCATTAGACACACATGGCTATTTGCTGCATCTATTAATTTACTGTGAAGAGATATTTACTGGAACAACGTGGATGAAATGTCACCATTTTGCACTTTAGTTCTGTGATGCTTCTCCTTCAGTCTGTGGCAAAACACTGTTGCACAGTGAAGCTTATTAACTATCTTATCTCTATTAATAAACTCACTTAAGATGAGAGAAACAATTTCTATTAAATAAATTAATTTAGATATGCAAGAAAGACTGAAATGAAGGTCAATTCATGCTCCAGTTTTAGTAGCCAAATTCATCCGTGTCATTAGCTTCAGAAATACAGCTCAGAATTGAGCACATGCATAAAAAACAGTTTACTTCTGAATCTAAATTCCTTTGTTCAGGCATGATCCAAAGTCTGCTGACATCAGTGTAAACTGCTACAGGCCATAATGATTTCATATTAAAATTACATCTGGTTTTCACTTCCTGAGTTTTGGGTTTGGAATTGTACTTACAACATGTTCAACTACAAAAAAAATCTGTTTGACAGAATGTGATAACAAACTCTTTCCCTAAGAGTAATCTTTTGCTGTTACTAAAGCCATCAAGATGGTTCACAAGCAAATTTCACAATGTATATGTATAAAATCAAGAACACGCACATTTTGAATCAACGTAGAAAAGTGAATTCTAAGGTGTTTTGCTACATTAATTTAAACATGCATCTTTGTACCAAACTTGATCTAAGTGTAAATTAATCTTTCAAAACAGGATTGTGATGCCCCATCACTCATTTTAGAGATGTAACTTACAGGAAACTAGCATGCTAAACAGCCTGAACTTAGGAAGGTCTTTGGTTCTTTGGGGGGAGGGAGGTGCAAGGAGAATTAAGTTGTTTTCCTCGTAATACTAAAATCTCATTTCCTGCACTGATTTAGGTGTTAATGGCAACTTGCCTCTGAGAATAAAGAAGTGATTTTGAAGTGTGTAATTGAATTTTCAAGCAAAATTATTCCAACTTACATAAGCACACATAGGTGCATCCATGTGCATGTATATGTTGAAGTTTTGATACAAAACTTTGTATTGTATTTCTCCAAATGTTCACATAAGCTAGAAGCAGTACGGAGGGATTTTTTGAAAGGATGGCAGAAATTTAGTTTTCTGAAAAGCTGGAAAGAATAGCATTCCTATAATGGATTCAAGTTTAAAGAAAAAATTACCTTCCCTGTAAATCAAAGACTTTTCTTGCCAACCATTTTGAAGACCTATGAAATTTTGCATTCCTGTTAATGGAGAGTAGTGAATTTTTTTAATCTTCCTATATCTGTTTAATAAAGGCAAATAATTCCTCAGAAATTACTTTCTATGTGATTAATTATTTCTTACTTTTTAATGATCAATTTGCCGTCAGGAAAAAGAAACAGAAATAAACCATTTAAAAGAACTACTTTTCAAGAAGACTCGAGAGTTAGAGGTGCTGAAGGACAAGGAGAAGTGTGTTCTAGCAGGAACTGAGGGAAGTCGATTATCACTTAAAAGTCTCAGAGGTCAACTACACAGACTTGATAGAGATGCATTAAACCAACAAGAATTAATGTATAACCAGGTAAAATATTAAAGTAGTTTCATATTATGATTGTTTCTTGGGTCTAGTGAGACTAAATTGCTTGAGTCCTGTAATTTTTGTCAAATTCTTACCGTTTTGGAAATGCCATGCAGTATAATAAATTTCTGTCTCCAGATGTATGGATAAAATTGAAATAGCTGAAACTTGCTATAGTATTGCCTACATTATGCACTTATGTATTTCATTATTTTTTGGATCTGCTGCTTTCCCACTAATTTCTCAGATCAGTTCTTTACTTTGATCCCTCTTAACCACAGACACCTCGGGGTAAATCTGTAAAGCAATACAAGAGGTACATGCCAAAATCCTGTTATTTACTAATTGGATTTTGTGCATATTTCCTATGCACCACTTTGAAAATTTGCTCTTTTATATCAGCATCCACTGGTAACAGCAAGATGGCAACTCCACTGTAAGCCTCCCTACAGCAGATTGTGCTGAGTATGCTTTGTTACTCTTCTAGAAGATTACTCCTGAACCATCACTGCACATCAGTCATCTAAGAATATTTTGCTAATGGGGTCTATCAGCCATAAATTATTATAAAACAATAGCTTAATTGGGTGACTGTCTTAAAGCCAATATTTAGATCAAGTTTGTATCTAGTGGTTTAGCTTTATAGGAAGGCTATAATTGCTTATCTCAGACTATTAATTCTCTTAAAAAATATTTTAACAGGATTTTTATATACAGCAAGTACAGAGAAGGCTGTCACGGTTGGAAGGAGAAGTTAATGCAGATGAAAAACAAGTCCTGGAAGCAAAAGTTGCTGAACTTAAGAAAACCTTAGGAGAAAAGAAAAATGCATATGATGTTTTACATGCACAGTACAAGCAAATTCAGGTAACTTCCTTGGAACATCAGGTCGATTATGTAGCATTTAGAAACATCAGTAAATTAAATAGATTTGGTCTTATAAATTAATAACTTGGGTTTAGATTAAAAGATATCTGAACTTTGTATAACCCATGTGGGAAACTCTATACGTTCCCTATAACTTATTTTTCTGAAAGCTATCACTGCAGAACCGAGGTACCTTAGCACAAAGATGGGCATTGAAGTGTTGGAAAGGCAAGCTTAGCTTTCGTTTCAAGGTGTGACTGACTGCTTCCAAATGTCTGAATTCATCTCTAGGACCACGTATAAACAGGAGGCTGTTACTCTGTGATGCTACTACTTGCTTTTATATTTTTCATAAAAAGATGAGTACAGTTGCATTTGAAATTGTACAAAGTAAATCACTAACTTGAAGGAACATTATTTGAGTTAGCTGACCCATACTGATATGTCATTCAAAAATACTATTGTTCTGTCTTTATTCTGTCTTTATTCTGTCTTTATTTTGCTTATACATGCTTGTTGTCTGAATTTCCACTATTCAGTGATCATAATTAATTCTTTAAAAATGCACTTACCTTTCTTGTAGATATGAAGCAGTCAGTTATTCTGTAGTCAATTTATAATTTTTCATAAGAAATATATTTGTTTAGAAAGAAATCAGCTACTTTTTAGCACATTTTCAAACCTCTTTCAAAGAGAAACCATACAAAAAAGTCAGGTTTCTAATAAAACATCACAACTGGCTTCTCAAGTGATCATAAAGAGAAAATTTGATTAATTCAATAAGGGGAGGAAACTTAAAGGAGAGCCCTTGAACTGGATGGAGATCAAGGTTTAATGGTTGGGCAACTGGTGCCCACACTCCAGTTTCGAGAAGATGCAAAACTTGAGCAGTGAGTATAATCAAACATTGAAACACACCTCCAGGATTTTATTCATACTCCGCACAGATGTTTTCATAAAGATGTACTATGAATATCAAAGTCATGGTCAGAGAAACCAGGAGATTTTTTTATCTAGACTAAAATATATTATTATATTAGAGTTACCTTATTGGATGAGATCTATATTGTATAAATAACAATTACTATGCTCCAAATAAAACACTAATGATATTAATATTGCAACAGCACTCAGCACCAGCACTGCAATGCTCTAGATGCAGTCTGCACAACAGCATAGGACACAAGATGATGATGATTCCTGGTTCCAGGACTTACATATCTGATTTAAAATTACCTGGTAGCTTTTGGTGCAACCTACATTCACCGAAATAAATATAACTGATTTGGAAACAGAGCGATGTCCATTCCATGAAGAGATCAATGCATAAGATTGGAGAAGAAGAGAGTGGTGTGCTGATGAAGATAAATGAACTAAAGGTTTTCAATGATGGATCAGATCAGGAGTTAAAAAAAGCTAAAGCCAATAAGCAGGTACAGTATTATTTTGCAACTTCGCTAATACAGGACATGGTTTTGGTTTTTTAAAACTTGATCTGAAGGCTGTTGTCTGCCTCCCACAGTACTACATCATTATATACATGTATATGGAAAAGTCTATCAACCTATAATGCAATCTGAATTAGAGAGTTGGATGAACTTTTATAAAGCCTTTCAGGAAACAATCTACCACCATGTAAATTGTTAGCAAATGAGAAATGGACAACATTTTTAAATGCAGAGCAAAATGAGTCTTATAATTTTATATATAATAAAGATGAAATAATGGATGCTTTATAATAAAATTGTCGACTTATTAACTGTTATAAATAATGTTAATTAAAATTATGCTTTCTTCATTTGAAACCTTTTTGGCATTTATTAGGAGATGATGGTCGAAGACAATCTCTTAAAACTAGAATTGAAACATTTTCAAGATACTCTGTGTAATAAGGCAGAGAAAGTTCTAACACTGGAAAAACAAAAATTGGAGTTAGAGAAAGCTGTAGCAGAAAGAACTGAGGAAATTAAGATTCATAAGGCCATGCTGGATTCCCAGATAAGACTTGTGGATCAGGAACAGCAACGCTTAAGGTAACTTTTTATATAAGTTGAACTTGTAATTGTGGGGACTTACTGAGAAAGAGAAGTATTTTACCCAAATTCACCAATTAGAGAAATTGAGGATGAAATAAATCCTGCTTGAAGTTACATACTGAAACAGTTGAGGAAAGAGGTCCCTTCTCTGAAATCCAGACTACAGCTTTAACCACTTGGTGAACAAGTGATTACTGTTCATTATGTTAGTGAAGATCCTCTACAGTACTGAGGGGAAACCTCATCTGCAGACATCTCTTAAGGGAAATGTCATGTATGCGACCCTGCATTTTCAAAACAATCAGGAAATGTGAGATCAGCATGTCTGGAGGTATGACAAATTGTTTAAACCAGAAGAGTACCTTTTAAAGAGGGTTTACTCCCAACTGCTTGATAAAAGTGATTTCTTAGATTCATACAGTAGGTCTGTTTGATTTTGAATTTTTGAGGGTTTTTTTTTCTGTTTTAACAAATGAGCTCTACATTATATGTCCTATATAACAAAATTAAATCTTCTGAACTACGCATGTACCCTCTTATAAAGCAACCACGTATGAAATAACTTTTCCATTCTGTAATAATCAGTGCAAAGCATCTGGGACAGTTTTAGGTCTGAAATCCCAGACTCCATATCCAGCCAAATATCAACACTTCAGCAGCTAACTGCTGAAATCTGGTAGGCTTTTTATTCACTCCTCTAACAACACCCCACACAATAGGAAATTAGAGTGATTTAGTATGGCTGAAGCTTAACTGCTCACCAGACTACAGATTTTGTGGCTTTTTTCCTTTGATAATTACACAGCTAAATTGATACTTCCATGTAATTTGATTTCGGGTTGTTGCCTACTGTTGCTTACAATCATCTAGTAGTGGCAGTATTAAGATAATACCAGCAGGGGGCAGCTTGTACAGCTGTAGCATTTAAATGCCAAACCTTTACAAAATTTTCAGGAGGACTGGGACACAGCCTCCCAGGATGCAACGATCTGGAATGTGAAAATAAATTTGATTCAGTTTAGAACTGAAAGAGAAGTGTAGGTAGCCAGAAAAAGAAAAGGACGACTATGGCTGGGAGAACACAAAGCAATAAAACCCAGCAGGAGCACAGCTGCTGCCCTTCCTGCCTCCTGTTACATGGGCAGGCTGCTGCAATAACACCAGTGATTTAAGCTGCTATGACAAGAACTGCCCACAAAACATTACCAGACAAACACTTTCTCAACCCTTTTATTTTCTTCCCCAAATAAATCAGTGCCGAAATTCAAGAACGCCTAACTAAGACTGATAAACTGACACACAGATATGAAATTCTTACCATTGCCATGATGCCACCTGAAGAAGAGGAGAAAACTCTTACCTACTATGTAATTAAGGTATTTCATTAACATAATTCATTATAATTCAAGTATTTAAGCTGTAGATTTCCATGGGCTCTATTCAAGTAACTAAGACAACCTCCTTGTCCACTGCTTACTTTCAGTCTAATTGTCTTAGACACCTGACACTTGGTTATTTAAATGATACAGCAATTTCACATGAATCTCTGTGGTCAGTCCTGATGTCAGTTGGGCCTTAATTTTGAGCAGTTTAAAAATTTCACTTCAGTCTGAATAATTTACAAAGTCACAAGAAGTCATATGGTAATCCTTATAAACTGACAACTGTTTATCATAGTCTCACATGATCTTAAATATATCTATCCTTCAGAGTTATTTTTAGGTATTTATTTCACCATATGGTGTTTAAACTTTGAAGAATGTCAGCTTTCCCCCTTTACTTATCAATCACCTACGCACACTTCAGCTTTTCATTGGGGGGAGAAATAAATCAGTCTTAATCCATAGTGCAATACCCCAATTCTGCACCAAAAAATTATTATTTTTGATCTCCACAAATTCTACGATTTTCTCTTAAAGCAAAATGCTTCTAGCTGTGATCCTGGCTCTGAAGTCCATCTTTTTCTCATTCTTAAGTGTTAAATTTCTTACAGTATTTCTGCTACTGTGAGGTCTAGCACAGCAGAAGACCCTCAGTAAAACCCTCTACAATCATGGAGATTTTCAACATATCAAAATTTGAGGGGCTATACAGTATCCTTTCTTTCACCAGCTGGCTGTTTCTTAAGTCTCACTGATCAGATGAAGGCTTTGAAGCCAGTAATTCTCAGACAAGCTGGACAACTTTTAACACTCTCTCAGTGGTTTCATGTAATGTACAATCTCAACTCTTACTTGGATTATGTGGGTAAAGAAAACAGAGGCGCAGCATGTGCTACAGTTTGCACCAGCAGTGCAAAGCATGGAAACTGTGTGAATACTGCTCATGAGGGCTTTGTGAGCTTAGATGGAAAGGCAGATACCTATAATGAAATGCATATGGATTAAATATCTCAAAGAACTTCCAATAGTGTAAATAAACTACCCCTTCCCATTACCTAGAAACTCAAACCTCCGTTCAAGCCTTACACCACAGGTAAGTATCATATCTACCTAAGATTTTAACCTGTAAATATTGCAGGTAGTTTTTTTGCTGCATAGTATTTTCAATGTTGTGTGCCTTCACCTACAGTATTTGCTTTATTTTCAGGCTGCACAGGAAAAGGAAGAACTTCAACGTGAAGGTGATAATTTAGATGCAGAGATCTGCAAGGCTGAAAAAGAAACTGTAGCCCTGGAAAACACTGTGTGTATACTTAATAACTGCAACAGCAATTACCGAAACTCTTTCAAGGAAGTCACTGAGACAAGTATGTAAAATAGAAATTGCTATTTGCTGTGTGTTACAGATCACGGTGTCACTCAGGAATATAATGGGGAAATGCCATGGCGTGAAAGAATGAATCGTAGAAAGACTAAACTGATAGCAGCAAAAAGGAGTGTAATTCACATGCTGCTGTGAATAGTTTAACAGAATAAGCATGGAAGGAAGTGCAACAAGGTGCAATTAACTAATACTTACATCTTTCTATCCTATTTATGTGATAATCTCTAAGCCTATACAAATTTTGTTAGTAGTCATGAGTGGGAACAGTCAGAAGAGACAAAGCATTGAGATGATTAAAGGTCACTATTGTGAGAAAGGAGTGCCCACTGAAGTGAATGGGTGTAGTGGATAAAACTTTGTAGAGTACCAAAAGCACTACCTTTCTCTGTAGTGATGCATCACATACAGCTACTAATTCAAATTACAGAAGCAGAACAAGCTGTGCAGTTGCTGGCCTTCTTGAGGTAGACAGAGCCAGCCTGGGCACAACACTGTACACACAGCAACTACAGAGGCAGCTGAGGTGCACGTACTCTAGTGATGAAGATTGATCCCTTAGCTACATCATCACTGTCTCCAGTTTTTACACAGAAGGGAGGAAAAAAGTAGTAACCTGTCATCTGGGAGAATTATTAGAAAGACTAAAACTTAAAACTGCACTATTTTAGTGTGGTGGCAGATTAGACTACCTAATTCACTTTGGATATTGGAAATTCGTCAGGATTCTGGAAAATATCTTCATCTGTCATTTCTGTTGCCGCTTAGAGTGCATAAGTCTGCTCTCCTTCAGTGAAACTTTCTTTGTTTAGCGTGTAAAAAGAATCACCATGAGAAATTAATTATAAATTCTAGAAAATATTTTATTAACTTTTGTGCCCTCTGCTGGCTCTGGAAACAGCTCTTTAATCATTCTCAGGAAGCCAGCTGCTTTTTTCAGAGTGATTTAGAATTAGTAGTAGAGTATTTAATAAAGCCCTTAAACCTTGAAGTCTCTGTAATTCTAATATAGTAATACTCTATGAAATTAAAGTGTAACTTATTTTGAAGTGAAAATTGAGTTGTATATACTGCTTGTCCAGCATTAATGCTGCCTCGTTGTTTGGGATCACAGGTGAGGAGTATGAAGAAAAATTGAAACTAGAGGAGGAGAAAAGGGCTTCTGATGAAAAATATAGATACAAACGAAGACAGATCATGGAACTTCAGAAAAATCTCCAGGTAAAATACAAGCAAATATTCTGGTCAAACAAACAAGGCTGCAGCAGTAGCTAAGTCCAAGCAAACCATCATATTGAAAGAATAGCAAATTCTAGACAAATATTCTCTTTTATAACCTTTTCTTTGTATGAATGGATATGATTTTTAGAATGTTCTACCTCTCCTTCCAAAACTTGAATGCTTATTTGAATTTGCTTAAATCTCAATGAAACCAGGCTTTTTAGTCACATGCAGCTAGAAGCTGCACATTGACAGAGGCTCTGTTCTGGCATCCAAGAAAGCAGCTGCATTTTTTGTGTAGTATACACTGAAATACTGTATCATCCTGTCTAGTACTGCAGAGTTTAAAATCCACACATCTTGTGTCCTTGGGCACCTAGGTCCCAGGATTCTTCTAGGAAAACATATTCTGTTTTATTAGCATTAAGGATGCTTCAGCTTAAACAGTATTAATTGAGCTCAAGAAAGTTAGCTGACTCTTCACTTAGTAGGCTGAGTGCTAAAGGCACGTAAAGCATAGCTTGTGTTCAGGCTCCACATCAAGGACTTACTCTTGTTTCACCTCATTATCAAAAAGCCCATTTGGCCCTTAAGAATAATGCCTATTGCTTATTCTGACACTGCAGGACATACACCTTACTTAAGAAACAGCACCTCTGAAATTAAACAAGAGGGACACACCATCAGGGAGTAAGTCCTAGGATATGATGAAATGTTAAGGCATACCCCTTCCTGTTTTTTTTTGTTTGGTTTGGTTTGGTTTTTGGTTTGTTTAAAAAAACAAACACAAAATAAAGTCACCCTTATGGAGATGATTTTAGTCATTCTAGTCAAAGGTATCCATCTCCTCCCATGGGAAACAGTGTTATTTTTCTTGGCATAGCTTGTCCTGTAAGAGGCACTGCAATAGTTGGTACTGTGCCAAGTAAATCCTTTGTAAAACACTGTTCACAGGCGCATCTAAAACTAAATACTTAAAATTACTTTAAAGGTACTATGTATACGATATCTAAATCACCTAGTGTTCTCTTTCTTTATCCAAGCATTTATCCACTAAACTATCCTACAGGAAGGAAATTTCCAACTGTGTTATCTTTAGCACTAATTGCTTAACCTACATTTAGAAACAAGTAGTAGCAATAACAGAACCTTCCACAAATACAAGTGAAAGGATATCAGAACTGCTTTATAAACTAAAATTACTGTTCATATGAATTTACAGAGCATGGAAAACAATTTTGATATGGTCCTGAAGCAGGAGGCCCTCTCTCAAGAGCAAAAGAAGGAAAAACAAGCTCTTATTTTGCAGCTAAACAAAGACACAGAAGAACAGAAGCCCAAACTAGAAAGGGTTATAAGCCAGGTTTGTATATTCATTAATGACAACTTCTAACTTTATAGTGATACAGTAGTGTGGTTAAAACCACAAAATTTAAACTTAGCAGGTTTCTGAAAGTGCTGCATTTTCACAATAGCAACACTTTAAAAATATTTGTGTTGAAAGTGTTCCAGACTATCCAGAGAAATTCAGTCTCTGAAGAAAACTAACACAGAAACACAGGAAGAAAGAGACATTGATCTTCATGATTTGAAAAGCTTCAACAAAACCACTGACAAATTGTTAGCCCATGTGCTAGAAGCAAATCCTGATTTAACTACACCCTTTCAATTGTACTTCCACCAGGTGAGCTTTCCAGTTAACTGCTACCACTGTCTTGATTGATAGCTCTAGTCTACCAATGAGTGTCTTTCAAGGGCAACTCCTAAATGAAACAATAATGGTAAAAAAGGAAAAAGCATTCACGTGCTTTCAACATCTCTTCAAATACAAACGATTATAAATCCTCCCTATATATTAAGTCCTAGTATAAAACCATTAGGTCTTTTTTTTTCTTTTTGAATTTTCTAGTCCAATTTAGAGCTTCCTATGATTGCTTCTGCTGCTACTAGACAAAGTTCTCGATCATCATCCACACAAAGCTCACTGGCTTCTACCAGGTAAGCGTTAGCAATGGCGTTTTTTATTTTGGTTTTTTTTTAAAGTGAAAGCTTAAACCAGCAAAATTAGTCCCTAAATGACAAATTCCTCACTCCTGAAGGTCTTCTCAATCTTGTCTCTATTCCCTGAACGCTCTATAAAAACTTTCTCCTTATACTTTCACCTTTAAGTTTACTAGATCTTTCTAGCACAAAATGAAGTTTATTTCAGAATCCATCACTGTGTAAAATAAAACAGTAATTACAGAATAATTGCACTTACTTCTGCTAACTGTGCTCTAATTAAAGTGGCTTCTCATTCTCAAAGCACAGATTTGAGCTCCAGCTACATTTTGCACTTGGTATTGCAAGCTCCCTTTTCTAATTAGATCAGGCAGATGGACACATATGCTTTTATTGATACCTTTTTCCCCCTGTTCAACATATATTCAACTAATAGTGCTTATAACACATTGAATCCATTAGGATCTAACAACATTCCCATGGGTGACTTAAATGATTAGGGGCAATATCTACAAAGATCTATGTAGGGGATCTTACCTAGACTAAACACTGCTATTGGGTGGCTTTATTGTAAGCCTTCATTAGCAGCTGTTTTGTATACAGGGATCTCTGTACACTAACGAGTAAATCTTTGTCTTTCAGGTCCTCCAGAAGCTCAAGTTCATGGCCCAGTCAAACATTATCACTCAAAGTCATAGATCTCAGCTTGCCTACCAACACTCTTACAGAAGCACCTGCCATTGGTTCACAGCCATCCAGCAGAGATAGCGACTCTGATATTTGTAAACGCAAAAAAATCCTCAAATAATCTTTTGAAGGCCATAGGAAAGGCTTCACACTAGTTAAAGCTTCTTAATTGATAAGTTTAACTTCTTTTTGAAGGTCTACAGGCAACCTTAGCATTAGTTTCTACCAGAAATGTATGTTTTAACTTTCTTCTAAAGTATGGAATATATTATCTAGGAGGAACTTTAGAGCATAGTTTCATATAATAAAATAAATTACCCTTTAAATACTTTCTCATTTTACTGCTGGAGAACTAAGCTATTAATTCACTTTTCTTAGAATGAAAAGGAGAGTTATCTTACAGGCATTAATTTTAATCAACTGATATCTCACTGCTGTCAAAAGTTTTAGATTACATTGCAACAACCCAGGCAAGAAAATGTATACTTCATTTCAAGATCTTCCTTGACTATCCATCAGTCATCTCAGATCATATCCTAATTGAAAGATGACAGCATATTATTAAAGACAGTAAAACTGTACTTTTTCTGTTCAAAATGACACAGTACCTTTTTTTGCAGCTGACCTTTATCTACAGAATTACTTAGAAAACTTGCAGCGGAAGTACAAGTGGTATTGTACAGTCTGCCAGATATTCATTCCTTAGTGTGTTCTATCAACCATCTTTGAAGAACTCATTGTAAATGGAGCATAACTTATTCCACAGCGATGCAATTGCTGCCTTCAAGCTGCTTGTGAAGCAAATACCTAACAACAAAACCCCCAAACAATACCCAAACGGTCCACACTTGAACTTACCTAAATGATGAACAGGGTTTCAAAACTCTATCCTCCTCCACATCAGTTTTTCTTTTTGGTGGGTTGGTTTGTGTTTTTTTTTTTCCTTACTTGGAGAACATTTGATGTATTTAATGAACACAATACATTTGCCTTCTCACAAACACTAGAGGGTTCCATTCGCTTAAGTGGCAAATACAACCAGCACACCAGTATGAAATATCTCAGTGATATTAACAAAAATCAAGACACAAAATTAAGAAAAATTAAGAAAATTTAATGATCAAATGGCCTATATACATTGATGGCACATGACTTTCATTCAGTTATCCTCTTTCTATGGCTGGAAGTTAAATTTGATACAAAATTATCAGCAGTCAATAGTACCCCAGGGGAAGAAAGAAACCAAACAAAACTGTTTGTTGTTAAAGTGCATATTGATGTGAGTTACACAACTAACTACAGTCCACGGGTATCAATGGATTTCAGCCTATCAGAGAATACTGTATGGGAACAACCCAAGTTAAGTGGACGCAAAACTTAGATTTTTAAATAACTGATATTTCATGCAAGGTACCCTTGCATCTCTTTCCACCATACAATCTTTACCTTAAGAATTCTCTGACATTCTGCAAGACAGAATAAATTCTGCCTCTCTATCAGTCTTCATATGCGTTTCCTCAAGAGATACTCAAATGAAAATTAATTTAACTACACTCATCAGAACAGCATTTTCTTAGGTACTTTACTGTTTTTTCTTACTTCCTTTTTCCCTTTCAAACTCCGCTATTTGATTAAATATGTTAACTAAGTTCTGGGGCAAGTTTCTTTTATTGCCGCTTTCACTTTGTGCTGTATCATTTGAAGACATTTCCTCATCTGGTTCCTGTGTTTTATCAGTCTCCTCGTAACTTCTTTTCCTGTTCTTATAGTCACTTTCATTTTTATGCCGACTTAAGACGTGCCTATCACTACCGTAACTTCTATCACCTTCACGTAAGCAGGTGCTAGAATATGACCTGTACTTTCCCACTGACTTGCCAGAATAGTCAGATCCTGCTGGAGACAGATAATACCTGTCTTGACCTGAGCCATGCTTTCTGTACTGCTCTCTTCTCCCCTCCACATCTCTTTCTAATCTCCTATAATAATGCATCCTGGCTTTTTCATCTGATTTATGATGTGAACCCCTCCAACTACAGAAAAACCTATCAGTTTTACCATATTTTTCATTTTTGCTACTACTTGGCAGAGTTCTGGAGCTACTGTAAGAATCTCTTGAATCTTCAGACCTACCTCCAAAAGTGTCTTCATCATCACCTGAAGTCCTTGAAAGAGAACAGTATCTGTCTTTCTCTTTTACCTCTGTTTTTGGATACACTGAGCTCTCCTGCTTTTCCAGTAGTTTTTCCACTTCGAAACTTTGGTTAAGAAAGGAAGCAGTGGTATCAGCCGGAGGCGTATACCACTCCTCTTTCCTAATCTCATCTTTATAATGGGAAGAAGCTCTAGATGAGCTTTTTTTGGAGCTGCGGGTAGACTCTGATCTATTCCGACGCTTTTTCCTATGTTTCTTGTGATCAGAGGAAGAGGAGGAAGAAGAAATTGACACATCTGATGAAGAATCACTTGATGATGAGGAGGAGGAGGAAGAGGAGGAGGAAGAAGAGGAAGTTGATACTTTCCTTTTCTTCTTCAACCTAAAAAATGTAATCGACATGTGAGATAATCTTCAGTATCAGGCAAAAATGATATGTAGCAATCAAGTCTGTACTCCCCAGAGTTCTGCTAAGATTGGACTGTAAGGCATGAACAGAAACTGAGCAAAATCCATAAAACAGTTTGTGACAAAAAGCAGCTTTCTCAGTTTCATATGGTATTACACTTTTTGCAAATACTTCACATTGCAAAGCATATTTAAAACAACTTTGCTTCCACATTTATCTCCATTAAAGGCTACGATCACTAAACAACACTACCCACAAAAAAAAATCCGGAGGAAGAGCAGCTTACCTAGGCAGAAGTTCTACTTAGCTTACTTTTGGACAATCTGGAAGTGCATTGTTCATAGTCTTATCTGCACTTACTGCCCCATAATCAGTACACCGAATATAACAAAGTTACCTTTTTTCTTCTTTTAATAGCTTACGCAGTTTTTCTGCACTTGTTTCTACTTTCTTTTCTTTCTGTCTCTCTTCTTTGGCAGCTTGTTTCTCCCTCATTTCCAAAGATTTCTTTTTTGAACCCAAGCATCATAAAAAAATTACATTAAAAATAAGGATTAACACGGGTATTTTTCCCCACATCCCCAAACCCATTCAAATGTATAATTACACCAGGGATGTTTTACCAGTATTTCCAGATAAAGAATTAATATTGTTTGGGAGTTTAGCATTGGCCATTGTGATAATCAGGTTTATATTAAGGACCATATTGCAGTTTTTATTCCATTTAAAAAGATATTTGACAGTCATTGCAGTGGTACCCGTGATCCAGCACACCATGAAGCACAGAGCCCAAAAGGTATAGATAGAATATGCAAGGAAAGCACAGTATTAGCAACATGGAGAAGCGGAAAAAAAAACCAACAAGAGAAAGGTTTGTGGGAAGATACCATTATTGTACAAGTAAAACATGGCAGAACCCATTTTAAAATGTATTCAAGTTGGCCACATTTGAATACAAACCGTTTTGTAACAATTTCACAGACCAGTTTGATGCATAGTTTATGTAAGAAATCATTTTCCAAGGGTTTGTTGGTGATGAGCAGCACCAGATGTCAGATACAGCAACAATGGTCCAATTCAGAAGAAAATGCATTGGAAAAAAACACATAATCAGTATTACAGGAAAATAAATTTCAGTGTTGTTTCAACCATTCTAGCACAACAGTGATAGTACCAGACTTACGCATTAAAACACATGTAAATGCAGAAAAGCATCTCATCAGATGAATAATCCTTAAACTACTTCAGTCTATTAGAGATCAGACCTCTGCTGCCTAGAGCCCAGAAGAGTAACTCTATTCATATTCTAAGTTAGCAGAATGTCTGATTATGGTTTTCAAAACTTAGCAAATATCTTAACAGATATAATAAAGGAAAGCCTTAATTGCAATTAAGGCTATGCACACCAACAAACCATAGCTAGCATCATGTATTTTATCTGCTGCATCAATGACCCATTAGACCAGAAAAATGCTCAAGGAGAGCAAAAAT
This sequence comes from Dromococcyx pavoninus, assembly GCA_033558185.1. NCBI lineage: Eukaryota > Metazoa > Chordata > Aves > Cuculiformes > Neomorphidae > Dromococcyx > Dromococcyx pavoninus. The sequence goes on along the minus strand of JAUMJL010000004.1, from coordinate 284,957 downwards.
TATTTCATACTTGCAGAGAATATCCTTCATCTTTTTAACTGAGACTGGACACCTCTTTCTAAAGCAGACAAATATGCTCAGACAAATACCAAGTATAGTGCTCAAATACTATCCAACGGTTTATCTACAATGTCGCTTAGCTTTATTAAAAAGATTGTCATATCTCGTCTTCCCCCTTCTTTCAACACAACCTGTCAGCATTATGGCTCCACCAACTGAAGAAGTGTCAATTATGGCCATCTACTACCCCAATCTATGTACTTTCTTACATGAAGAAGCATAGAATGGAACAAGCCTGTTCCTCAGTGCTCTGTTTTACTTTGATCTTCTCTGGAAGACAATACAAGCAAAGGAGGTAAATAAAAGAAAAAAGATGACAACTCAAATGTCAGCCCACCAGGGCTCACCGGGAAAACATGCTTGCAAAAGAGAGAAAAAAAAGACAGCAGAGGGCTAAAATACTCAAAACTGCCTTCCCACTCACCCTCCAGCCCCTGCTGTTTTCCTTTAAACCATCTCTTAATAACCCCTCTCGTGATCTTCTTGTGAGATAGCACTGACTGGTGTTACTCTTGCTTTTCCTAATTACTCCAGACAACAAGAATCTGGCTGGTACAACGGCATGCAATGCTCATTTGGCTTTCCTAAGTATTTCACACTTAAATGCTTGTATTTACAAAATGTTTTAGTTTAACATTTTTAATTGTGCTCGTGTAGTGGAATATTCTTATCCTTGCTTTAGCTGGCAGGGTTAATAGGCTTTGCTCTTTCCCTGACTCCACTGTCTGGCACTTCTTTACTATCCTGTTCAAAACAGTGCAGTCAACAAGAGGTACCTTTCTTCTGGTAGGTACAGCCATAATGCTCACTATAGAAGATTTACTGGGGAGAAGGGAAGCAGAGAATAAGACAAACTATAAACTTAAAACTCTCCCTGTTCAAAAGACTTAATATGATTTTTGATCTCTGGTTATTATCATTGAGAGCACTATATGAAGAGAAAGTAAAGAATCACCTGCATGTGCTTACGGAGTTTTGTTAAGGCCTCTTCTGCTTCCTGAAAAGTCTCATCCAAATGTAAGGCTTTTTTATAGTAACTCTCAGCATTTGCTAGTTTGTCTTCCTCTTCCAACCTAAAATTCATATACAGTTAAGCCACAGATTTTGACAGCATTTTTATTATTTTTAGGACTACCTTCTTATCTGCGCTATGATCCTACCACTGCATCTGCCCTATCTAATATCTTAGCCCACCCCACCAAAGAAATAAAAGCAATATTTCTGTCACGTTCTCCTAATCAGCAGCAGTAATACTATTCTTTGACTTTTCAATTTCAGTTTGTCTTCTTAACACAGGGCTTAAAAGATATCTATTCCCTGAATATTCAAAAGGATTTTCACCGGGACAGAGGAGAATGTGTAAACCAAGTACACAAGCAAGTGTATTTCCAACAGATTTTTTTTTTAAAGAAAACAAAACCAAAACCAACCACACAGCCAGGAGGGAAAGACGCCATCCTACGTGCTAGCCAGAACGGTATCAAAAATTGTAGCGGAAAAATTGTCCACAACCAACCAAAAAACACAATCCAAGACTTACTGCCCGCCTCTTTCTACGAGTGTCTGACAGAGGTATTTTCTTGCATTTCTATGGGTAGGACAGTTCTCCAAAGCAATTTCAAAATCACCAATGGCTTTGTTAAGACTTCCTTTTGTTGCATACCTAGAACAGAAAAGTTGCACGGATTTTAGAGATGTTTCCCTTTCACAAACTAGAAAAAACAATAAGACAAGCAGACTTACAGAGCTCCACGTGCTACCAAAGCTTCAACATTTTGTGGATCTATTTCCAAAGCCTTGTTGTACTCATTCATGGCTTCCACATGGCGCCCAACCTTAAAATAATCAACCCCAGCCTTCACACTGGGAAAAAAATATAGAAAACATTATACACAGTTAGCCTATGGAGATTTTATATGTTAATTACTCACAAATTATGGTTCCAAAAAAGTGACAGGTAATAAAACTTGACCTTGTTACCACATACTTAACACTGACATTTCAAACTAATGTGACATTGACATAACTCCACAACAATACACTGTCTTTAATCCAATATCTTAGGGCACTGCAGAGTATTTCTGCTGACAGCACCTCCACATTACACTGTTCTAATTTATGGAATTAATATTTAAGCACTTTTCTGCACAAAACTATGTGTGACCTACTACCATACACTGGAATAGGCCTAGTTACTTCCAAACCTAAAAATTACCATTAGATCAATAACACAAGGTGACACAGGTAGATGGTACACACTGAAACCAGTTCACCTCAAACATGAATATTTTGAGGTTTTATGTTTCATATTATCTGAACTTTTTCTTTTGCCAAGAGATTAACTTCCTGGAATAGCACTGATAGGAATTGAAATTCAGAACTCTTAATTACATACTTGTTTTAAAAAACAGATTTATATTTAATTTAACCTTAAAAGCAAATTTTTCTGCCATTTTTCAAAGTTGCAAAACAGTAGTGTTATAAAAAAACTACTTTGTTAGCATAGAAACCAGAAATTATGATGATTCACTCAGATTTTTTTTTTAATTCAATGGAAGTTTCTCCACAGAAAATATACATTTTTATGAGAAAGCTCTCTCTTCTGCCTCTTCCCCCTTATAGCACGTCCAAATACACTGTGTAGCATAACAGCAATAGTACCTATCTAGAGTTGCTGTTCCAAATGTAGCCAAGGAAATACCTTTCAAAGACAGCAAAGTGCGCTTGTTAAATCTACTGTTTCAGGCTTAAACGGCATGACAACGTCATTCAATACCCGATTATAAAATGGAAAACTGTGTACTTAGGATTGTCACAAATCCTGATCTCACCTCCTCAACAGGCCTGCATGTTATAAATATTCTAAGAAGTTCTCCCTTAAACGTGACGCGTTTTGGAATTTAATCTCGAGACTTTATCTTTAGGCACTTGGAAATTAGGGTCACTTTCAAGAAGCTCTTCCTGCTTACATGATTATATATACAGTGGGAAAACTGGTTTAACGTGTACTTTCTTTTAAAAAATATAACCTGTAACCTAATCTAACCTAACAACAAACTAATAAGAAAAAGGTCTGCATACCACTTCAAGGCCCAAGATTCAGATTGCTTTTTCCTCAATGCAGGGGCAAAATCTTCTTCATTGAAATTTTTCCTTTAAGAAAAAAAAAACAAACACAAAACCATGAAGTTGGCCTTCTGAGTGTACAGAATTAAACTTAAAATATGCAATGCAGGTGAAATAAGCTGAAATATTATTTATATAATATCTTGCTGCTCTCCCTCATTCAGTAATGTTCATTCATATTTTTGAAACCATTTCCCAACCCAGTCTAGAAGTGCTGAAATCAACCAGTACAGCTGCAGTACATTTAACAAAAATATACCATATTCACGCTTGTTTTGAGGTCTAACATATAGAGCTCACAAAACCAATCAGTGCATATGTTTGACCCTATTTTACTGAGGTCTATTACTAAGATAAATATTGTGACATTTCTCACAGAAAATATTAAAAGTCCTGCATTTCAATCCAAAGACACTGGCAACATCTAAGCAGTAAATTCCTAAAAGATTTGATATCAAACATTGTGTGTGTTAAGGTGTCTTGCTTATTCAGAGCAACAGAATTTCAAATGTAAATTTCTTACTCTAGAGGAGTCTGCTTTTAAATATTTAAGAACACATAAGCTGCATTCATGCAAATCAGAATGAAAAAGGTTTAAGTGGTCTAGGACTTCCACTCACAAGTCTATTTCAGTGGATTAGAATAATCTCCACAAAGCCATAGGGTTGGAACAATGTAAAAATCACTTACATTTGAAGACTTCTCATCAAAGACGGCGGATTTGATTCACTTATTCCTAGTTTTTCTGCTAGATATTCAACTAACGATGGATTAGCAAATCCTGGGGAACTATGCAAAACCTCTTCAAATGTCTCTCCTGTATTAGCAACTTCCATGCTTCGCCTTAACAAAAAAGCACCAAAGTGCATTAAACACCACGTGACAGACACTACACTCAATTTTATTATGTTTATATTTAGAATAAAAATGCCTATATTGATGCTTATTACTGCTGACAAGCAGTTCTCTTCTATAGGTGTGTATTTTGCTATTATTTGGCAGCCCCTCCTTTAGCGTAAATGAGCTTTTAAAATCTATTTTGGCACCCATCTAGGTATCTCCAGGACATTAAAGAAAATCAGAAAAACTGTAGATAGCTGTGCCCTTCTGTCCTGAAAAGGTAATTCAAAGGTAATTAAGAATTTCAGAATTTCATATTCCAGTCTCCCAAGGTCTTTCTTTGTTTCTTGGGGTTTGTTTTGGGGTTTTTTTAGATTTTTTTTTTTTTAAAACACAGTCCCACAGAGACTCCAGTTTTTGCTTTCCTTAACATTTTAGGAAAGATGCTAAAAGACCGCCCACACCCAACAGATCCAGAAACAAGTCTGTTCAAGAGATGAACAGCAAAAAGTATGTAATCATAGAACTAAATCAGAAATACCACTGACAAGTTTAAAACACATTCTGTCAAGGATGATTTTCAGATACGCTGAATACACTTAGCAAGGACAGTCGAATAGTACATTCTTACTTATAATGTAATGGGAAGTCATCTGAAGTAATAACGCCTAGTTTTGTGCTGGAAAGACTGGGTGGAAGAGCTGAGCTGTAAAGCGACACCGTGAGCTTCTCATGGTAACGATCAATATCCTTGATCGCAGCTACAGAAACAATAGAAGTCCAGATAAAATTACAGAAATGTCTCACAACCAAAACAAACAAACGACTCCTGACAACTTTTGCAGCTACTTGCCTCGAATAAGATCTCCAGTTTGATAGTAAGATAAAGGATCTCCATGGTTGCTTTGAGAAGGCACATCTCTCAAAGGACAAAGAGCCTGCAATACAAGGAAGCGAGAATATCATAAACAACATTAAAAGGGCTATTTTGTTTCCCCCAAGATTAAGCCAGAAGATTAGTTTAATTTTAATGCATATCATAGCCAGGATAGTTAACAGCATAGCTTAGTTTGAATAAAAATTTATGCAACCAAAACAGCTAAACTTCTCAACTCAAAAGTATTAAATATTGAGTATGGGTCACAAAATGAAGCATTCGCTGGCTCACCAAAGTATCACAAGCTGCCACTCACCACAAGATACCACTCACCACCTCAAAGTTCAGTTTCACCTTTGAAGAACACACCTCTCCATTAAAACATGCAAAAGGCAACTCATATCTCAGTGGGACCTTGGCCTCTTTGGGGGCTGGAACTACATGATCTTTAAGGTCCCTTCCAACCCAAACCATTCTACGATTTTATGATTGAAAAGCTACTACTTATCAAGAATGAAATACTGATCAAAGTTATATCTTACAGTGATTTCTATATCTGAAATCTCCCGTATGACACCACTTCCCAGACAAATCAACACCATGAAAAAGCCAAATTCACGAATAGAAGTAATCCTCCCAATCACGATATCACCACGTTCGATGTCTCGAAAAAACAGCTCTCTCCTCTCTTCCCTAGGAACCTCCATGAATCGCTCCAGGGGAGGCATAACAGCATAATACTCTGCAAAACATGAGACATTCAGTTACAAAACAATCAAGCCACACTCTGAAAATACAAAATGCTTTTACCGCAACTTATTTGTACTCACAGGAAGTTTATGCATAACCTATAAGAAGGCAGAAGCAAAGTTTTTCAGGCTGTTTTTAAAAATACTGCTAACTGAAGCGCAGTGTCCGTAGAGGACTCATGGGGCATTACAGGCTGGCCCCTCTCCAGACACCGTGCTTCACTGGCCTACCTTCATTTTCTTCAATCGTGTCTGAGAAGGGCCCATTGGGTTTCCACGAGTGAGCAAACAGCAGATCTGCTTTCTTGGCAATGAAGCGCTTTATCTCGGTGTCAATGCTCGCTGTCTCTTTCCTGAGGCAAAGGAGAAGCCGGTGAGAAACGACCCACGGCCCCTCATGGCCCCCGCTCCCTCCACCCCCAGGCTACCCTCGCCCCTCAGCCGCCTCGCGGCCCCCGTTCCTCCCCCCGTTTCCCTCTCCCCTCACCCGCCGGCCGGCGGCGGGGCCCCGCGGGGCGGCTCGAAGCTCGTCCCCGGCGGCGGCAGCAGCCCGCGGAAGTCGGGGTTGTCGTGCTGCTCGGCGCGGAGCAGCGACAGCAGCTCGGGGCCGTGGTAGCTCAGCGCCTGGCGCAGCAACTCCCGATCCATCGCACCGCCACCCGGCCCGGAACGGGAACCCGAGCCGGGACCACCGCGCTCCGCCCGGGCCTGACGTGAGGGCGGGGCCAGGCCCGCAGCGCCCCCTGGCGGGCGGGAGGACCGAGGGAGCTCCTGGAGCCTGTGTTTTTAAAAAACTGCGAGGTTTATAAAATGAATTACATGAATAAAATAAATTAATAAAATTAATAAAATTTAAAACTGAAAGGTAAAAATTGCTCAGGTGGCGAGAGTTCCCCCGGCTCGGCCGCGCTGGGAGGGGGCGCTGCGCCCCCGCGTGCCGATCCCGGGCTGTCGAGGGGCGGGGCCGCCGCCCCCAGCACCGCGCGGGGCTCCACGAGGGCCGTAGGGTTGGGGGGCCGGGGCGGTGCAGAGCGTTGTGGCGGGGCTGCTCACGACGGCTGCCTGGCTTGGGGCGTTCACAGAGTCATAGAATGACCTGAGTTGGAAGGGACCCACAGGGACCATCGAGTCCTGTCCCCGCACGGGACAACCCCGACACTCACACCGAGGGTCTGAGGGCATTGTCCAAATGCTTCTGGAATATTGTCAGGCTTGGTAACATGATTGCTTCCCAGGGGAGCTGTTCCAGTGCTTCACCACCATCTGAGTGAAGAACCTTTTCGTAATATCCAACCTAAACCTCCCCAGCACATCTTAGAATCATAGAATTGCTTAGTTGGAAAAGGCCTTTGAGATCATCAAGTCCAACTGTACCTGTCCACTACTAAACCAGATTCCTGAGCGCATCATCTTTTAGACACCTACAGGGATGGTGACACAACCACCTTCCTGGACAGCCTCTGCCAGTGCCTGAGAACACATTCAGTCAAGAATTTTTTGCTAATGTCCAATCTGAACTTTCCCTGGTGAAACCTGAGGCCATTTCCTCTCATCCTATCACCTGTCTCTTCGGAGAGCAGCCTGACACTCACCTTGCTTCAACTTCCTTTCAGGGAGTTTTAGACAGTGATAAGGTCTCCCTTCAGCCTCCTCTTCACTAGGCTAAACAACCCCTGTTTCCTCAACCGCTTCTCTTAAGACTTGTTGTCCAAGACTTCTTCCCTCGGGTCCTGTCATTGGTCACCAGAGAGAAGAGCTCAGTGTCTGCTCCTCCTTCCCCTGTGAGGAAGCAGCAAACTGCTATGAGGTCCTCCCTCAGTCTCCTCCAGGCTGAACAGACCAAGTGACTTCAGCCACTCCTCATATGATTTCTTCTCTAGACCCTTCAACAACTTTGTGGCCCTTCTCTGTGCACACTCCAGTAGCTTGATATCTTTTTTATACTGTGGCACCCAAAACTGAACACAATAATTGAGGTGGGGCTGCACCAGTGTGGAGTGGGACAATAACCTCTCTCGACCAGCTAGCAATGCCATGCTTGGTGCATCCCAGCACACGGTTGGCCTTCTTGGCTACCAGGGCTCACTGTTGGCTCATGTTCAACTTGCCGTCAACTAGAACCCCCAGATCCCTTTCCGCAGGGCTGAAGCGTGCTTATTTCAGAAGGTAGAGGTGCTGCAGTCCTGAGGAGGTAGCACCCAAGAAGTTCTCCCTTTGCACCCAGTCGGCTTTCAGATGTTTGCACTGCACCCTGGCAAAGAGAGTAGATGATTGGTTGCTGTGTAGGGCTGGAGCTTGCCCTGGGGGGACACAGGCCCACCGCACCCATAGCACTGTTCTTAGCCGTGCCCCTCTGGCATGCATCCCTTCAGATATTCCTGCACCTGAAACGAAGAAACGTTCTGTCCTTGTTTGTCAGAATGGCTGTACTGAGGCAAAGGGGGAAACAGGCACTTATCCTGGGAAAAGACAATGCACTGAGATGATCGTTGAGCCATTAAAACAGGCCTGCTGCAGGATTTAGTGGTTCGGTTTACTGGCGCTCCCTTTGGATGCTGAAAAGACACTTAACTCAGGAGGCTCTTCATGCTAATCATCTCTTCCAGCTAATGGAGAAAGGTGCTTAAAACCAGCTGGAATTAATCCATGCCTATTAGAAAGATCATAGTTCTTCAATCCCCAAGAATAATTTTTCCCTGTTATTGCACTTAATAATTAATTTTAAAAGGGGGGGGGGCGGGGAGCAAAAGAAAACCCACTGCAAATGGCATAATGTCACTGCTACCCTCAGTACAATGTGGAAGAAAAAATAGCAATCTGGCTGTCAGCAGATCGGTGACACAAACTCCTCCAGGAAGCAGCATGACTGGGAGGGCAAGGATCACATCAAAGATGCTGGTCTCAGAAGCTCAGTTCAAAGCTAGCTGGGATATCACAGATATAGCAGGCTTGAGGAAGACACCAGAAGGGCAAGTTTATATTTTAATTGTGTTTAATATCCCCCTGTTTTAATATAACAAAAGATAAAGGAGGCATCACACTTATCATGTACTGAACAGCTGTCAGGATTTTGATTTAAATTCCTGATCTACATAAGAGCAGGTGTGTACTTAGATTTCTGGTTACCATGGTGGAAAAACCCCATGAATGCTAGAAGGAAATTTCTATACATTCAAACTGATTAAAGACAGATTGACATGGAAAGGTTAATGTACTTGCAAAGGTGCAGTGCTGAAAGGGGGCCTTTCCTGGATGAATAATACTGCAAGTACAATGTCCTGAACTATGTTGCGGAATCGCAAATAATGGCAGTTTTATTTGAAGGAATGGTATTTTTGAGGAAGAGTTTATTTGTCTTTCTTGGCAAATACAAAGAAGGAGCAATAAAAAAGTTGTTCAAAGCACAAACTCTGCCTTTATAAGCATTTATCCACTCTAATATGCAGATACATACACTCACAAATTACAGGAAGTAAGACATTATGAATAAATACTTTAAGTGTATTATGGCTTCTGAACTTAACATATCAGCAAAAAATCATGGTGAAAGCTGAACCACCTATAATTATGGGCTCTTCTTACAGACATTTTCTTCTATTAATAGAAATCAATTGCATTCAGTAATTTATAGCATATTAACACACAGAATGTCTATTAATTGCCCCTAAACATGAGGGTTAACTTCATATTTAAAGTGATCCTTTCTTTAAGTTGGCCCAACAGATTCTAATGTTATCTTAATCAAGCAAACTAAAACCCCCATATAATTCCATCTTCAGAAATAGTTTTGCCAGAACAGGGTATGTGAGCATGAACTTATTTTTTTTTTTTCCAATTTTTCAGGTTACAGTAATGAGCTCAGAAGGAAAGCAAAACTGCAACATATTGTGCATTGTTCCACCTCAGCCAGGGCACAAACAAGCCTTTGCCATACTTTTCTCATGGGATACTGCCTGGATATCCACAGTGCTTTTAAAAATATCTTTATGTTTTCAGTGGTGTTTTTTTTTCTTTTCAGTTTTTGCTTGGTTTACTTCAGTTACCCAATAGGAAATATTTTTGATAAAAGGATATAGCAGCTGTCACAGGAATAATGCTGAATGGAACAGTATGGAATAAACCCAAGGGTATATATACAGTTTAAGAGATCCCTGGCTGGAGGAGGGGGCATGCTCCATGTGCTAAGAAATCATTAATCCTGTGTTCTATTGACATAGGAACTGCCTGGATAAATACTGCTTCATCCCATGTGCTAAATAAACAAAGAGAATGGGCAGAAAGTGTCCTGATTCTGCAGGAGAAAGTGATACAAATCAACTTATTGCCCTACTGGAAGAGGAGCATTCCAGATACTCTGAAACCAGACATGTCTGAATGAGTTTGATGTACTTTTTCTGACAGTTTAGGTCAATGCATGATAAAAGGCAGTTCCCAAAATCCATCATGCAGCCTGTAACTCCAACAATATGAAGCTTAGGAATTTATACCAAGTTAGCTTTGAACTCAGGGTCAAACTCACAGTGAGAGAGTCCCTGAATAACCCAAAAACTGATAGGCATGATAAAATTTCAAAGTGGATGTGTGAAATACTAAGCAGATTTTCATCAAACTCCAGTAAGCACAGTTTGTATGCAACAAGGTCAAGCTGCTTTTCAAAAGTTCCCAAGTATCCAATATCAGTGGTAAAGCTTACAAGAAAATCACATGGGGGAAAGGATTTTGTGTCAAGAGCCACATTTCATCACTGAAAAAAATATTAGATTCTCCAAGATCTTGCTTGTCAAATTATTATTTTCTGCAAAGTTTGGGCAGATTTGAGGTAAATTTTAGCCTATTGCTAATAGGAGTGAAATGTTCAAATAAATATGTTCTTTGGGTGAAGAAAGATGAAACTAATGGTACTAATGAAAATTAACATGTAGAGCTATAGTTCCAGCTGTGTTGTTGGATTTTTGCCAAATTGTGCCAAAAGCAATCCTGCTGCCCAGACTTTCTGTTAATTTATGAAGCATCAAAGGGCTTGTTCTAAGATGACACAATATCCAAGTTATTATTTTAGCTCAAGAATGATGAAAGGGAGTTCAGCACAAAATAATTGCTAGCCAGTCAGTTACTGTACTTCCAGGAAAACATTATCTCTGCAGGCATCATCCCAAATATGATGGAGGAGAAGTTAAATCAACACCAAAATCAGTGACAGAACAATCTGAGCTACGTCCATCCAAGCATTTCCTTTTTTAACAAGTTCATCATTAAGTCCTATTTTGTCATGGTCTCTGGCAGAGAGTGCAGTTTCAGTGACGTGTGCACTCACCTGGAGATATGCTGAGCACCTGCTTATGGTGCCACGGACCTTTGCATTTCTTGGATTTCTGGAAATGTGTAGAGAAGAATAGTCAGTCGCATGTGATAAATATGCCAAGACTGCAGAAACTACCCAGGCTCTGAATCAACAATTAGACCCTGTTGGAATACAACAGAAATAATAGTTAAGAAATGTCAATTGCGAACCCCCTCTGACTTCTGGCGATTTCTGTCAGACTGCAGGCAGTGGCACTGCTGAGCCTTTGTAAGGCTGTAAGCATTACTGCTTGTGCACTTAGTGCAGCGTTTTGTGCCTGCAGATTAGTGACAAGTGTTTGAAGGTTTCAGGTGAGACTGAAAATTTTACTGGAGAAAATGTTGGCATTGACTTTTTTTACCTACATATGAAAAAGCAGGCTGTCATGAATGAAGTTTTGCTTGTTTGACAGGAACACCAGTCAGACAACTTAGTGGTAATCATGACACAGACACTATGTATACACCCACCTGTACAGCTTGCAAGATATCTAGAAATACTGCCTACAGAGCAAATCCCGATGATACATGAGGGACTGGGCAGAAGGTATGCCAAGCAGACAGGTTGTTTTGCTTTTTTAATTAATTTTCCAGCTTCTCACACTCTAAAAACTGATAGCATCTACTGCTTTATAGCAAGGGAGAGTCATCCTGGTTTCTGAGTTTTAGAGTAAGTCCTTGTAACTCACAGTCAGCAATTGCAACTTTCCAGATAGCAGAGGAGATCATTACGTTCAAAGAAGATTCTGAAGTGTTTTCAAGATCTAAACTAGTTGAAGTCCTTCTTTTCCTAGTAAAACAACTTACCTCTTTTTGTATCTCATGGTCAGTTGCTCTAATATTCTATTTGTGCAGTATGTGTAATAAATACTGGCTAAAGAGCAATTAACAAATACTAGAAGTTGCTTTCTTAATTGCTCACAATAAATCAGGCATGTAGCCATTGGCACAAACTAATTAAAAGGCTCTTAACTTCTTTAAAATTTGTCATTGTTTAAACTACACTAAAATTAAGATGTTCAAATTGTTTTAATTAACTCATGAACAGTTGGCAATTTCACAATACAGATTAACTATCTCCACATTGGCTTCCATTTAATGCATGAACTTACCTTTCTTTAAATAAAAAAAAAAAAATGTATTGAAAAAGCGAGTTTTGTCCTAAGCAGGTGGAACTCTCATTAAAGTTGATAAGCTGAGTTGGTGTGATATGATTTCCAATTAATTTTTATCTCAATAATAATTGTCTGGAAATACAGTGAATGATAAATACTTTTGCAAATAGAAAGAGTATTTAATTCCAGTATTATCAGAATGGTATAATTCTGTTAACTATCAGTCATAATTAGCGACCCTTACATGTAGACATTCATTGAGCGTCCTGACAGATCGGATTTGTTTTTCCAATCAACAACCTAGAGCAGAGACCAAATGGAACAGATAATGCCATGTATATACGTATATGATACTTGTTTAAACATTGGGTGAAATCCTCACAGTGTTAAATCCATAAAACTGGACTGATTTGCAAGTAAATTAACAAGCCAGGAAAAAAAAAAATCTGCCCTAAACTTCATAATTCTTAGATTTATAATGTATTATTAGAATTTTCCAATTTGTATCATAAAACTTTTAAAACCTGTTGCCTTTTGGCTCAGTGAGTGAGAAAGAACTGCCACTGTTTATAATGGGAAGTTCAGTGCCTGTGATGGGTTTTGGACAAAGATTTTGAGGATTCCCATTGGCTTCAACAGGTTTCAGGTCAAGCATGAAAAGTCAGAAATCAGTCATTAAACTTTCTGTGCTTGTGCTGCTGTCTAAAATTAGGAAAGCATTAATCACAACACATCAGTGCAATCAAGTGTCAAAGTCCAGGCACTGTTTGGCTGGGGCTATTGAAATGTGAGTAATATACATCTGTTCTTGTCTTATGAAAGCAGTTGAACTCAAAAGCATAATCACAGGGAACAGAAGCTCTGAAACAGATGAAAACCAAAAGCAGAAAAGAGGAGGTGGCTTGAAATGTGGAAAAAAATAATACTTCTGCGAAAGATGTGTGTGCCTGAAGGTCACAATCCTGGATGTAGAGTAGAAGTAAGGGACCCATGTCAAAAGCACAGCGAGGGGCAGAATTTCTCTCTTTTTTTAAACAAATACAGCCTCTAATATTGTACCCAAATCAAATGCAGAAACAAACTAAAATGAAAATTATGCACTCTATTGTTCTCCCTTTCATAGCATATTCTATGACACTGATACCAAATTCTGTTTTTAAAAGTACTGGCAGTTAAAGTCACAGAACGGTGCTCAAGGAGGTTTCAGAAAACACAGAAGTAGCTTAGGTGTGTAAATAACATTGCAAGTTCTGCCCTAAGAACGGATGATAATTAGTAACCCAAATGAAGTTCTTACATATGCAAATGGAATTGTTTGCTTTTGTAACTAATTACAGATGTGACTGTGCTGTGTTGATTGTGAGGGAGGAATAAACTTACAAATTTAAAACACTGGTGGTTAAAACTCCCCTCTTGTAATTGTGATGATCTGATCCTCCTAAAACTGGCAAATATGTACACGAGGGACTGTGTGTACATGGGTAGGAGAACAGTAAGTGGGAGAAAGAAATCCAGATTTTTCCATCTGTACAAAATGGCACCATACTGTCTATAAAAAGACATCAACAAAATCCTTATAAGCACAGTTCAATCTGGTCAAGGTCGAATCTGTATCTTCACCAACAGTGAAAGTTAATTAAAGAAGCTGGAAGGAAATAGTGTAACACTATAATAAAATATACAAATATATGAAAAATACACAAAAAAGATGAAAAATATATAAAAATCCTAAAATCTAACAATGCTAAAAGACTTGGTTAAGGCTAGATAGCATAAATACAATCGAAAGTTTAAACAAAAGGTTAACAATCCAGGAGAAGGTTGTTCCTGAAAAATAAGACTTCAAGCAGATCTGGTAGAACTGTCTTGTCAGCTTCCACTGCCAGAATGTGCCTCTGAGAAATTTAAGTGACAGCTAGGGAAATAGATTATTGCCAGGTCCTTAAATGCAGTATTCCATTAGTTTTTATCTTTCACTTCTCTAACTTGGTTTTTAATCTCAAAATGCAGATTTAGTGCTTTTACTTCCCTAAAGCTGAAAAAAGTGTGCCTTGTGTTAGGAGTGATCACAAAGTAGATCTGAAAAATACCAGGAACAGTTTTTCTTTAAAATTGGTGAATTCAAATAACATTCAGCATTCAAACAGTATTTTGTTCTGCAGTCCGGAAGAGGTCTGGAAATTTCAAAATATGGGAAGCGTTTCTCCCTAGCCTGCAGGACTCATTTTGACATGGAGTGCCAAGATAAAAGAAAAAGTCTTCCCTAACCAGAGCAAGCAGTGCCTTCTTGTAAGGGGTGAGCAGCAGAGAAAGAGTTTATAGTATTAGGTGGTCAGAAACTACCCAGAGCCTTTGACAAATCATTTTGTGCAAAGTGCTGTCAAAAAAAATAAAACAGACCCCAAACCTAACAACAAGTAAAATGGAGGATACAGGATGTGGAAAATATGGAGGAAAAATAGATTAAGATACATAGTATCTTCAGTAAGGGCAAATGAAGGTATCAAAATATAACAAAAGCTATAACGAGAAATCTAAGATATTGTAATTGCAGACTCCTAACAGTTGTAGGTTCCTGTTGGTACCTAGAATGGGCCATAATCCTCTGTATTCTACTTTAGAAATTGCATCTCACATAGCTGGGAGATAAAGTCTCTTTAAGAGCTATGTTAGAAGCCAAAAAGAGCAGGAGGAAACAGCAGCTTGGCTAGTGTGATATACAAATCTTTTTTTTCCACAGAGAAAACATATTATTGCCTTCGCGCTTTAAAGTAATGATTATAGAGAAGAAGAATGTGTTGGAAAATAAGATAGGAGCATAAGAGCTATTTAGTTTCACTGATACTAGAGTGGAAATGCAGACACTTTTTTTGTAATTTAGCTGGGAAAAAAATAAAGCCATTACTAGTGAAAATCTGTAGATTCCTTAGATAGAAAAATGTACAGCATAAATAGTTCACATTTTCAGTGGGGAGCATCCTTTGGTGCATCAAGCTGTCATGCAGCTTAGCAGCATGATACATCTTAGTGATTAAATGCTGGCTCCATGGCAAAACCCAAAACCCAAAACAAATGAATTTTTCAGTGGAGAAAGCCACTGTTCTCTTATCTTGTACAGTGGCTCTCACAGCCGAGAAGACACAGTGGCAGGATGGTACAAATTAAAGTCTATCAGCAGGTGAACTGTAGTTTGAACATACCACTTCACAGGGTGACTCTATCTTCAGTCTTGCTCATCCATTGGCGCAAAATACACCGTTACTTAAAATTTTTATTTCAGCTGTTGACTATACAAAATGCTGGACCTTGGAGAAAAGTTATTATGAAAATCCATATATTTTACTTTGAGCCCCCAAAACAAGCAGAGCTACCTCAGTTACTCAGGTATGTGAAGTCAGTAAAGTGCCAAGTTGTCAGAGAGCAGCAAGGGCCACCTGCATGTGGAAGGGAAGCTGAGCTGGGTCCATGAGCATGATGAGGAGGATGGTGGGAGCAGTGATCCCAACAAGAAGTTGGGATGTCCAGCAGCAAGTTAGGGTCAGGACTGGTGCTCGAGACAGCAATCATCATCAGATACAGACCAGTGATTGCCCAGTGAGTTGCCAATGATGAGGTAGCTCCAAGCCAGGAAGCCCAGGCAGCTGGGTCTGGCTCCAGGTCCAGGTTTGGGGGTCAGAGCCTGACACAGACACAGCTCCAATGTGGCTGCAAAGAAACATGGGGAAAGCTATGCAGCTTAAAAGTAACTCCCAAGGGAAAGGAGGGGCAGGCCCTCACTTGTAGTTTTCTTTGCAGTAGTTCTTGTCAGTAAAGGAGCTGGTCTTGACCTCAGCCCACTAAACTCCTTGAGGCAGCCAACTAACCTCCAGAAGGGCACGTACTCAAGGCCCCGGCACAGACTCAGGCTTTGCCCTTTGACCAATATGAAAGCAGTTGCAGCATACGGTACAGGTCCATTTCATCATGCAGATGCCTTCTATGTGACTCATCAGTCAGTATGAAAAGCAGAATTAGCTGTATTTCTTGAGAAGTTTGTGCTTTCTTATCCCTCACCTTGTGAACTATTACTGGTCCCACCAGTATGTTGCCATCTGAAGAGTCAGCTTAGTCCAATGGTACAAAAAAGTATTATTATAGGGGGTGACTTAATAGTGTTTATCCAGCTTTGTTTTCTCTATGATATTTGCAGTTCTGAGGGGGTCACATTCAGCTGCTGACCATGAAAAATAGTCTCCTTAGATCAAAGAAAACTACTGGGAGTTCAGCACAGGAGCTGCAGTCACATGAGGGCTGATGAAATGCACGCATTGACACTTTGACAGGATAGCGATTATCCTGTGGTTTAATAATAACATGTTAATCATCTTAGAGTCATTATTTGCTCCCAGGCACATGCTGTACTCCCATATTGACATTAAAAATACGCAACAAGAACACCAGAGGACATTTCTACAGGGCAAAACACACTTGAAAACTAAAAGGATCCTGTCAGTGAAAATGGTCTCTTCATCTATCCTAGAACACAAAGCCAATAGAGAGGTGGTGTACTTTTGTGCTACCTCATGCTAGTCAGCCCAAATGATAATTACACAGGCTTTTATCACTAAATTTAATAATAATACGAATGTAAAGATATAACTTAGTCTTGACATCATATGAGCACACTGTGGTAGCATTAGCAAGAACTTCCCCCATGCCAGTATCTTACTGGGTGGCAAAGGTTCCTGTGGGAAATCTGTACCTGACAACCAGAACAGAAAGTCATTGAGTTGTCAAAAAGTAAATCTGGAAGGAAAGATATAATCTGCAAACTCAGAAACAGCAGAGACAGACATAGTTTTTGAAATTTGTGTTCACTTTAGCATTGGTTATAGCTAAAGAAGTTAATTGCCATGTTTTTTATTCTAATACAGCCTGATTTATAAGCTTAAAAGTCTTTTGGGAGCACCTCCTCAATGTACATCTATACAGATTCATCTTGTAGGTCAGACTTGTCCCGGGTCCTGTCATGGGTGTGAACTGCATTTGTTTGGAGTTTGCTGTACCCAAGCCAAGTGCTATCAGACAGCTCAGTCCCTGCTGCCACTTCCTAAGGCAGATACAAAATGCACTGAAGTTAATGGGAGTTTGTGAGAAGGTCATGTCCTGATGCTAATAGAAATAAATAATTCACTGAGATGTATTTAGTCAAGACTTAGTTCAAATAGTTCCTTGAGAGAATTTTACACTCTATCAGAGGTTTTATCTTAGTATTCAGCCTAAATTTTAACTTATTCTCTCCTTCTGCCTCAGAACACCCTAAGTAATTTCTCTTCCTTCTAGCTGCTTATCCCATTTGTACATTGCTGACAAGTTCTTTGATTCTCAACCACTTAGCCTTCTTTTCACCAATCTATAAATATTGATCCATTCCAGTTTACCCTCTTAAGTCTGTTCAAAAATCTCTCAGTAGTTATTTCTACTGTAACACTGAATGTCCTTCAATATTCTTGTTGTAATGAGCTACCTAGAAATGCATGTATTCTATCAGAGTTGTATGGAGCTGAATAATTACTTCCTTATTCATGTTTTATGAGCACAATTCCCCAGTCCACATTACTGCTTTCCAGATTTGTCTCTCACAATAAATTTGCACAACTTGGATTATTTTTCTTAAGATAGATTAGCTGGCATTTTTCCAGGTTGAATCCAATTTTTGTTGCATTTCATCACGTTTTTAAGACTTTCAAGAAACAGGTTATTTCCCAGTTGCTTTCCGTCATAATTTTCATAACTCACCCAGCACATCCAAAGCACAATCGGAAGGTTTCATTAGCATGTGAATTACTTCTTTGTCTAGGTTATCAGTGATTATGTTTTTCCAGAAACTACCAGTGATCTCTACTGTACAATTAGTCACCTTATTTTAACCCAGCATTCACCTTTTTATCAAAATGGATCTTGATGTTACTTTTGACTCACAATTAGCTTTAGGAAATAAACAACTGTTTGGCTTATTTTAAAAGGTATCATATTAGTTGAATCATATTCCAGGAATGGAGACAACTGCCATTTTGGTGTATGTATGCACAGATATATGCATTTATGAAAATGAATATGATTCACTGCACAGATTATAATTTTATATTTCATCCTCAAAATTTCTAGTAATATAGTAGGCACTGCAGCATCTGCTGCCTGCAGCAATTGCTCATGCAACCTTGCAGCCTTAGACATTATTACAACACAGTATCCAACCATAGTATAAAGAGCCCTGGATGGTGAACTGAAATACTCAAGAATTTTCTGCAAATTCTTAATAACTCAATTTGTCTCAGTAGTCATAGAATTACTTCTGTTTAATATCTATGTACAAAAGAAGCCTGAAAGTCTTTTTGAGAGAGTTATTCTTAGATCAGTTGTCTGTTGAGAAGAAATTTTCCTTCTGCATTCCAGCCAGAGCAAATGAGATGCCACTGAGCTTTTGGAAGCAGAGCCCATAGCCACCTGCATCTTTCTGGCCTTAGTCTGAGTCTCTTTTTGTATTTATACAAATAAGACATAATGTAACAAAATCTCACTATTCAGGGCTTACAGCACCTGCTAAAAACATCTGGTTATTGCTATTTAGCTAGAGCTCAGAATCTTTTATTTTCTATCTCATGTATTTTCTCAAGCTCGTCCTCACAGAAGGTCATGGAATAGAAGACAAGCCTCCCTTTTTGTGACCCTTGTATAATTCTATCGATTTACCCTGTGTTCAACCCAGTTAATTTCAATTTACCCTTTTATGATTTGTTTTCCTCCAAGTTAATAAACCTATGCTAACCATTTTAGTTCCAGCTATTATTTGTTTATGCCAAACCACAGGGCAGAAAAACGAATGGCCATCTCTTGTGCTGTGCCTCTAAGCAATGCAGCACAGAATCCCCAGCCCATGGCGTGGCAGGTCCTTATGGCTTACACAGAGCTGGAGGCAGCTGTGATGATGCCAGTGAACTCTGCAGCTGCTCCCAGTATGTGACCACCCGGTACATGACCACACTGAGTGGTAGCTGTGGTTCATCTGAATCCTCTCAGGAGCACCTGGCCTTGTTTACGGCCTGATAGGGGACTGAATTTAAGTTTGATGAGCTCTCTGGGCTCATAATTTAGGTTCTACACATGATTAAGGTTCTACACCTATGATATATCTTCGAGCTTTTTGTGCCCTTTACACAAAAATTCTGCAGGCAGCTTCCTATGGCAAGAACCCATCACTACTGCTGAGCAGCACGAGGCCATTCAGCCAGTGTGCACAGCACTGCAGTCTTGACAGCAACATAACTGCTTTGGTGTGGTGCCAAAGCTGAGGCAATAGCAGCAGCTTCACAGGCAGACTCATTAGTTCAGGAACACTGCATTAGAGAAGTTACGCTACTCTCAGTTTCGTTGTGTGGTGTTTATGTGCCCTTCACAATGCCTGAGCATGGGAAGCTTTTTCCTGGCTGGCCCCCTCTTCTGCTATTGTACTTCTTTCATTCAGATATAACAACAGAACCTACAGGTTTCATCACATACAAGACAAAAGAAATCAGGAGAGACCAGGATATATGGCAGTGTAATCTGTAAGCATCTGGGCTAAACATATGCTTAAGTGATACATTGAACAGGGATGTATTGTTAAGGAATGGCATCTATATTCTCTTGTGACCATCCCTTGCATGTATTTTGCAGTGTTCTGGAACCTCCTCAAAAGATGATGAAATCTCCATGAGTTCTGGAAGCTACATCACTCTCCATAGGTTTTCTGATAATATTGAAGCCGGAAGGTGAGAACTTCACGATAGCAAACACTACGGAGGTAACAACACTTATGGCAGCAGTGAATTTAGCCTAAATGCATTAGTCCACTATTATATTTTTCAAAACATTTCCAGGAAACTGTATGCATGCCCAATGACATATAATTTGATGTTCTTTTCTGTATAACCTGAATATTCTCTCAAAAATTCAGTTCCAGCATATATCTGTATTATCTATAACTTTTTCTGCCAGCAGTTATTTATTTCAGCTCATCTCTGAATATGAAGCCTGTGGCTTAAAGTAAAAGAAACACTTGAGAAACATTTGAGAAAAGATGGCAAAGTTGAGCTGAAATTTGTCACACTGTGGTCTCCATGTTACCTCTTTTTTAGCCAAGGCAAACATTTTTCCAAGAAAAACAAATACATAACTATAGAACCCGTGTCAGTATATTTTAATTAGATTTGTAGCAAAGATAAAGCACAATGTATGATTGCTGACTGACTCAAAAATAGCTTCAACTACAAATAATAAGAAACAGGTTAGAGCAGAGCATAATGCCTGGAGATTTCACCAGGCAGTGGATCAAATGGCTGAGCTCTTGACAGACACTGCAGCTTTCCTTTGCCTGCTGTTTCCTGGAACAGTGAATTCAGGAGTCATTTGTGAGTCACTGACCAGTTCATCTTCACAAGCCATTAATGTCACAGCTGAACTTTCAAATGTCGCAATGGAAACAGTTATGATTTTAAAAAAAAATCCAACTCAAAAGTTTCCTGTTTCTCACACAGTAGTTTCATTGTACTTTTTGGAGAGATTTTTGTAACGTGCATTTCAGGTGATTGACAGGCCTATGTCTGACATAAGTTCGGGTGGAAAAAGCTCTCTATAAAAGCCCTTAAAATGTTCTCTTCTAGTTATTTTTTCACTGAATAAATATTTTTATCACGATCAACCATCACACACAAAATGCCATTGCCTGAGTGCTTGCTGAGGGCTTTTAAATTTCTTTTATTGAGAAAATTAGAACAGCGGTTGTAATTTCTACAGTTCCCCAGGGAACTAATGCATTTTACTCCAGAGAGAAGTACAAGTACCTAAAGCTCCATAGACATGAATTTTTTAAACAATTTTACTCATTGATTTTGTGCCTTAAGGAGTCCAGGGTTCGGAATAGCCTTTTGTGTGCCACAGCAGTGACATACCAGCCAGTGACATTTATAAATCTACTAATTGTGCACGCTTCTGTGCCTGGACTCTAGTGCATAGTGCTGTCTAACAAGGTCCAAACTAAAACATGCTGCTGAGAAATCATCATAAAGGGATAAGGAGCCAGACACTCTCCTGGCTGCCGGCTCTCCAAGTCTCTGCTGATTGATCTGCGAAACCTAAGGCTGAGAAGGGTTACCTGCAACACTCCTGCTGCTGTTCTTGTTCTGTCTAGTGTCATCAGGGCACTGTTTATCTCTAGAACAGCCTTGTTAATGCTGGCTCCCCAGCTGTGAAAAGCAGGCAAAGATGCGAATGACACGAGCTCACCTCTCTCTTGCTCATGAGCAAATTCTTAACAGGAAGCCAACTTCTCAGATCTAACTATAGTCAAAAACTCCCTCTCCACTGACTGTGAAGAGGGATGGAGTAAATCTTACCTGACTCAGAGCTAGAATCTGGCTGACATTATTGTTTACTGGAGACACAGAGTATAATTTTTCTTTAGGTACTGTAATCTCTGGTTTTTTGCAAAGTCTGCATCTTTAAAAATATTTAAAATATTATCGGTGTTTTGGGATGATTAAAAACAGGCTTCTAAGAATATTGTTAGATGCTTCTCAGGGCAGCACACAGTCTGACCTGTTACACAGAACAATATTTTGCAGTTAAGGAAGATGACAGGTCTGAACTTTTCAGGAAGACTTTGGATACAATAAATCCTGAAAGAAATATATACATTTAAATGGAAAAGAATTACATACAAAAAAAATTAAACTCTTATATCTGCCCAAGTTCTTTTAAGTCTCTTCTTATCACTTTTAGTTAAAACAAAACTGTTCTGAGTATCAAGATAGGGGCATTGGACAAAAGAAATTCTTAGAAAAATAGTACTGTTCTCATACAGTATTTGCAATCAGTAGGTCTGAAAGTAATATACAGAGGTACAATTGTCCTCGATTTGGATGGGGAAATTGAAGTATACAGAAGCGAAGACACTTGTCGAAAATCCTTCAGTGGGTCAGAAATCTCAGAGAAAAGAGCAGATTTCAAAGATTTCATGACAGTGTGATGTGTCAAAAATTCGAAAGACAAATTAGTGATATTCAGGCCCATTCACAACCTGAAAATCAAATTCAAGATCTTGAAGTATTGAAATCTCAAAACAAGCATCCACTATTGCCACTGAAATTTATCCTCCTTAACTAGGTATAGGAACCTAATGTGCTATATATATAAAATCAGTAAATATTCATGTTTGCCTTGAAGAGATAAAATTATAGTCCTTTTTGCTATAAAAAATATTTCTTACATCTTAAGAGTTTCACATTTTTGGCTCTCTTTCTATTAATTACATATCTGTTTCTTAAAGTTTTCAAGTAACAGCTGCCTCAGAAATCAAAGCTGATCAAAATAACACAGAGTGCAGAGAAGGAGTTGTGTTCTCTTTAGTACATTCCTGCTGTTTTGATCAAAGTGTGCATAGAATCACATTAAGCAGAGACGGAATTTTGTGGGATGCAGCTATATTCAGCTGGCGAATAGAAAAATAATCTCTTCTAGTTTATTGGATACATAAGTCTGCGTTTATCTTCTTTCTGTCTCTCAACTCCATTTTTTTCCTACAGAGCATTCATTATGTATGTGCAATCTGAATGTGTTCAGGGGTGTGTAAGACTAGAATCTAGCCCGTAAACTGATTAGGGTCACAGCTGCTTTCACTTTGCCTTCTGCATTATGTTCTCAGTTGCCAAACTCTGTAAGCACCAAAGCAAGGCTGTAACAGCACAAACGATGAGTTTGCCCTCTTAAAGAATTTTCTTAAGTAGTAGATTAATACTCATTTATATTTAGATAGCTACTCACTTATAAAGGGCCAAATTCTGCTTTAATAGTCCCCTTAACTGTGAGATGCTGCGTAGAAATACAGAAGTGGTGAACAAATGGGGAAAAAAGATAAGGTCAAGCCCAAACTGATGAGTTTCTTGAGAATAAAAAGGAGTTATATAAATAGAAGGTTATATTTTCTCATTAACAAGAAAGGTTTTTCATTTCCTTTCTGAGGCCTTGAATCTGCTCTTCAAGTCAGTTTGAACTTCAACTTTGGTGTTTCTCAAAAACTTTTAATAAACTGTTGATGTTGCAACTTACTTGCTGGCAGGTGGAGAACGCTGGGACTACTGTTAGTGGGCAAGGTTTGAAAATGCTTCTCAAGCTCTCTAAAGAGGAGTATTTCTGTCATAATGCCTTGTGGCCAAATTTCGCTTGCAGATTCTTCAGTGTAAGTCAAAACCAACACTATCACAATTATTGGTATTAGAAAGGTAAAATCCTAATAAACGAGAGAAAAATAAAGCCTTAGGGGGGTTAAGAATGTGGATTAGTTTAGGTAATTCTGAGCAACTATTTTCAAGAAAGCACTTGGGGACATTTAAGTTTAATTGGGCTACAACTCGTCCTAGCTGCGGGTGGTTTTGTTTCTGCGACAAACCTCCTCTCCCATGTAGCAGTGAGTAGCACTGATGAACCACTGAAACTGCTCCCGTTTGATAACATAGGAAGGGAGAGGTGACTGGGCTTTTCCATAAAAGAGGTGCAAGTGGACTCACCCTCATTGCTTTTGAATTAACTAGAGCTAAATCTTGCTGCAAGAGGCAGTGTTGGGTGGGAGGAAGTACTTACATCTATGTGCTGATCTGAAGAGTACGCTTTGTCTGCCGTAAGGGGCGTTGGCAGAGTGAGAAGAGCTGCGATGGTGACAACTTCTTTCATCTGTCTATTATCTCAGCCCAGGGATCCCTCAGAGTGTTTTGTGCTCTGCCAGTATAAGGCTGTATTCTTCTCATTTCCATACTGAAACCTTTATGAAAATTTACCCGTATTTACCTGCTGGAACCTTCACAGCTATTATCTGTTTGGAGCCAACACGACTACAGAAAGAAAGCTTCAGTGAGTGTACACTGTTTAGGAAGAGAATTCAGGTTACGGGGAGATTTTTTCAATTATTTTTAATTTAATTGAGTTAAATTTTAATCAGACAGGAAAATGGGAGTCTAACAGTCAGAGTTGATTATATTTTGTGTTTTCTCTATTCACTCACAATTTGTTTTTTTAATGTGGCATCCTTGACATGTTGCATCTGTGACAACAATGTGGCAGAATGACTCAATTTCATACATAATTTATTGAAGTTTTTTAAACTGTACATTCCTTGAGTCATTTTCATGTATAATTGAACTCAACTTGCATTTGGCTTATTCTGAATTAGGAAATCTTGTATTGGATTAAGTCAGATTTATACATACTTGGCATCTCAATAAGAAGCCAATTCTAGGTCCTCACTGATTTTAAAAAAAACCTTGCATCTTATTAAAATTAAATTCAGTTGCAGTGAATTTAAATTCTAAACTTGGTTTGAATGTAGGAAGATAGTGTTTTTATGCATTTTGGATATTTTCTTACTTTCCCTTGAATTGTGAAGTTCTTGAAAAAATCTTTGTGATTGTATTGTCTGTTTTTAAAGTATTTATGCTAGTTTTAAAGAAATGTCAGAAAACCAGTACATTTCTAGTAAAGCAAACAAACGAAATATATTTCAGACCTAACTGTAACTCTGATACTATCAGACACTCTGGAATGCTTGCTGAAGAAACCCATTTGAGTGCTTAGATATGCTACAATACGTAACTCTGCATACACATGGATAGCACCTTCTTTTATACCCATGCAAGGGCAGCTGGTCTTGCACAAAATAGGACAAAGAGCAGAAAAGTGGGTACATAGACGGTGCTAATTTGTGATGATGTGAATTTGCCATCCCAGTCTTACTTATCACACAAGCTCTCACAGTAGTCACTGAAGTATCCAAAATTAGGAGCATGCAGCCCTACAGTTCTATCAATTTATTATAACTCATCTCAGGTTTTATCACCTCAAATCCTAATTTGGCCTAATTTAGATTCATATTGACACACCAACAGGAAGCAGAGATGATAGGAAAAGAGAAGGAAGGTGAGAAGGGAGATATTAATATCTAGAAGATATTAATAAATTAATATCTAGAAGATACTAATATTCATGTAAGAATAAAAATTCAAAAGTCATGCCATTATGTGGCGTTGCCTTGTACCACCAAAGTGTAAATATAAGGAAAAATAAGAACATTAGTAACAAAGGCAGCACTTGGGAATATCACTATGTTTACAATAGTGTCAGCATTGTTGTAGGATATCATTTGCTTTTTTTTTTTTTTTCACATAATTGGATCTTGGATATGTCCACAATTCTGCAACCTGGAATTTTGGTGCCAGCTTAGCAGAAATTTCCCTTAGAAAAATATCTAGAAAGTCAAATCTGTTCTGAGTATTGAATAAAGCACAGTTATTTAAATCCTTTTCAAACAGTTTTATTCTGATAAGTAATCATGGCACCTTGTTCAATATGGCTGCTCTATGATATGGCTGCTCACTTATATGCTAAAAGTAAATGGATGCATCTAAAGGGATGAAAATTTGTTTCTATTCCTACTGTATAAAACAGCAGAATTATTACTTTTCATTACCTCCCTTTTTATGGTCTCCCAGAAGGCCCGAGGTCTAAAGAATCTAACCTTCAGAAAAGTTGTTCTGAGAAATAACATATGAAAATATACTTGACTTTTTTTTACTGTCCTGTCACTTCATAAAAGATATTTTAAAATGTGAAGTGACCATATTTGATATATAAATCAACAGGACTAAGCAAACAAAACACAAATAATATTTATTTACAGCAGAATCATACTGCAAAGTTTTTTCGTTCTACAGCACTGTAACTGTAATAAAAATTTCACTGTAAATATTAGTGTTGAAATGTTTGTATTCTGGGATTGCAGATTCCTCTGCAATATGGCTCAATTTTTTCAGATTAGAAGTTCAAAATTTTTGGAAAAGTATATATCAAACAATGACAGTGAATTTGCAGAATTTGCAAGTGTTCAGGATGCTGAGAAAGGAACATTTCTGGAATCTGGCTATTGATGACCCATGAGATCTGAGATATCATAAATTAGGTCCTGAATTTTTTGTTTCAGCTTTATAATGCATTTAGGTGCCTGAAGATGAAGAGAAACAGCTAGGGAGATCTATAGAAGCACCTAAACACAGGTTGTTAGTCAATGAAAATTAAACATATACGCCAGTCAAATGCTTCTGTAAATTATTCTAGATGTCCACTGCATATTTAAAAACAGAGAACATTTATAAACCAATTCCTTTGAAGCTACAGCCTCTCATAAACCATATCAGCTATCTGGCATCTCAGTATCCGGGGATGGATTGCTCACAGCTCAGATTCTTTTTTTAAAGATATCACTTACCTGTATTATCGAGCAATGAAACACAGATGGACAAATCACAACTGATGCACCAATTCTGATGTCACTGGTTACTAAATTTCTATGCCTTTTTGATTGATTTCCCCCCCAGGCCAAATTATGTGTTATTTACCATCACATTCTGGAAAACATATCAAAATATGTTTCTCCTAAGGAATAGTACGTGAGCTACAATAACCTTTCATATGTTGCTGCAATATGGTGAACTATTTTGAGATGTTTTCTCCACTGATATTTTATATTCATGTAAAGCCAAGTGAAAATGACAGTGATTTGTGATCAATTTCTCCATAATATAGGAAGGACTTTTTCCTGTTTCACTTTCAGCTTACTCATGTGTTGTCTAATATAGACTTGCTAGGATACAGGGAGATGGCACGTTTTGCTTGGAACAGATGCTAACTTGGATCTAAAATGAGAGGTGTGTTTTGTAAGTTGTTACTGATGACATATGGGCATGACAAATTCAGGACAGATTGTCATTTAACACCACCAAGAACCTTACCCCTCAAATAAGGCTGGATATGACCCTAACTGATTACATCACTCCCTACACTCATGTCTTTGTGTCCTGGAGGAATTATTTCAACCCCCTTGGCATTGTGACAAAATTCATAAGATCACGTATGTCAGTTAAAAGACTGACTTTGATGACCTCTTTACTGCTGCAAGTGCCCTGGCTCTTGTGATGTTATGTATTTCTTTATGCTCAATTTATCTTCATGTGTACAGCACACAGAGGCAGCCATGAGGAAGAAGAGAGCACAAGATCTTCAGTCCTCTGTGATTCTGAGGTTTACATGAGTAATTCTAACATGGAATACCCTGATGCTGACATCTGATTCCCTGGTATTTCATTGCCAGTTTTATGTAGTATAAAGCAAGAGAGAGCTGCTCTGGCTTGACCCTACCAAATGATGAAAGGAAAACTCACAGAGGCAATGTTATGATTCTCATTGGCAGCTTAGAAATGCTGATTAGAAGAAAGGTATTAGGCTTTAGCTGCCAATCTGAAACTTTTTGCTTGATAGACAGTCACCTATAGGGCACTAAGGATTAATGATGGGAGAGATGGCTGCTTTCCATGTAGCTGCTTTCTGGCCTGTAGTCAGCTCCTCATTACCTTACCAGCCTAAGCAAATTTCCAGAGAGAGCAATGCTGACCTTTAGTCCAGAGTGACATGAGGAAGAGCTATCAAAAGGAAGGGGGAAAAAAAGAGATCAGTAATAAATCACTCACTATTCTGCTCCTCAAACAAAGAAGCTTAGAGAGAGATAAGCAGAGAGTTGTGTGAGTTGTCCAGCTGGCAGATGAGGAGACAGTGCAATAGTCTGAGTGTCTGAGTGTGCACAAGATACCTGGCCCCATGCAAGTACACGTTTTGCTTGCACATGAGACTAGTCCTAAGTGATGTTCTCAATTTCCATATTAATTCAAGGACTGCAGCCAAAGGTAAAAACCCAAGGTCTCCAGAGAGGGGAAACAAATCTCTTTGACTTCTGAAGGAAATCAATATTAGACAGTGCATTGATTAAAGTGTGGAAACCCATGGATTAGTTCCAGATTCTGCGTAAAGACATCCCTTAGGAATTCTTAGAATAGATCTTCATTATACTGAGTTTAGAAACACTTCAGGCAAGAGGCAAAGTTAAGCTGGACATTGTGCAAGCAGCTTGTCTTTTGGCTTAGAAACTAAAGTAGATTTTAGTGTAATTTAAAACAGTCTGCTAAACCTGTGAACTCTGCCAGCAAAAACACTGCTCTGTCTACACAATCTCCTACCTGGGAAAATAATGAGTGAAAGAGCAAACCTCAAAAGTGAAAAAGCCCTCTTTCCCAGTGAAAGGTTACAAGGCTCTTGGATACTAGGTGAAAGGAAAATTTACATAAAATGAGATTCAAGAAGACCATCTTCAATTACTTTCCAGCTTACAAAGCTGTATCCTAGAAGACCACTCTGTGGCCTTATGAAATAATGGGAAATTAGAAGCAAATTCACAGGTGAGTTACAGAAATATGAACTCTAAGGAGACAGAAGACACTATATTGGTTTAACTACTCTTAGACAGTAAAAGAACATTCTCTTCTGGTTCCAGCTCTGCCAGTCTAATATGCTGCCACCTTCAATTTAATCCTTGTTGCAAATCATCAAGTTCTGTGTGGTAGAAATTGTGCTGCCACAGATCTGCTGTCAGAGCTGCTCATGTGACTTTTCCTTAACCTGTATCAGTCTAAATGAGGCACATTAGCTGAGATGGTTCAACAGTACAGTTTCCACTAATCCATCTAATTTTGAGTAAAATGGGTTAGATACCACATGCATAGGCAGTCCTGGTGGCAGATTTGAGGGGGCTGATACCTTCAATATAGGAGTGGTAGATAGGTGCTGGGGTCTATTGAACTTTTCACAGCTTGACAGAACTGTTTGCAAAGCAAACCTGACATCTCACCCTTTTACAGTCACCTCTTGGCTCTTCTGTCTTTCAGTTTCATTGAAATCTTACTTCCCTGGGCAGTCAGGAAAGTTAAGCCTGAGGGTGGAAAGGCAAAACCAGGAAAGTGCAAAAAAAAATTGAAGACTGCAATAAAATCTTGCTTTTTCCAGTCCCACACTCAGGAAATGCAGCTGCTCCCATTTAATTAAAAATTAACGTCAAAGTACCCTTTTTACAAAGGAAGTGTTGGTTTCAGAAATCAGTGAATGAACTAAATTTCAAGAACTTCTTAAAAAGCCTGTAAAACCTATATCTTCATCATAACACATGGTTTCATAATTACGCACATATTAAAACCTAAAAGCACACATACACTCTCTCAAAGTCAAAAAGCATCCAGAGATCCACACCACACTCCATTTACACAAAAGCCTGGTTAAAAAAGGAGCAAGTCACCATCTGCTAAACCATCTGCTTCATCCAAGTCCTGTTCTTCATTTACGGTCACTAGGATAGAAGCTTCCACAGGAAAAACATTCAGCATCATCAGAATCCCCAAATAAATATTTAATACCTTTTAATACCACACTCAGCTTAGTCACAGGAGTGGTTTCAGGCCAAAATTTTGGCTCAGGACACAGATTTGACTTAACTGGCTGCATACTTGAGTATTGAGGACATGTTTTTAAACAGCATTTCAAGTGCTAGTGAATTGATCTGAGGGGTTCGGCTGTTTCTGCTTCATAGCTTGCCACGGGCTGAGTAGACCATAACCTTGGCAGAGAGCAATCTTCTAAAAAATGGACTATTTGAGCCTGTGGGATTGTGGCAAAAATGGTGAGTTTTGCCTGTTGGTCCTGATGCTCTTTCAGTTTAAAACAAAGGAAAAGAAGTGGGACTTGGAAGCCACACATTTCTTTCCATATAACCTGGCAACTGCGTAATTTTTTGCTACATAGTAAATACTTCAATCAAACCTACCTTAATGTTTAGCCTACCAAAGTATCCGGGCACTCAAAAAGAAATTATGTTCCTGCTCTTCTCCAAAAACAAGCCTTCTGTGGAGAACTGTCTCTCTGAATGTGAGGTGAGCACAGGAGGGTGGAAGTTTCCTTTGACAGTTAAATATTTCTTCTTTGGTTCACTCTTGTCTGTGTCTTAGAATCCTGCCCATGCAGGCAGAAAGCCAGGCTTTTTACTTTTATGCATCAAGAACACCTTTGTATCATGGGGATCGCTGTACGCCTGTGGTATTTACTGTGCAAACAGCAGAAGGTGGAACAGGCAGCAATTCCGGTACCTTTGTCTGTAAACGGTCTGTTTAAGGCTGAAGCAGGCTTATTTGATGCTGACCAAAGTGGTGCATTCCCTAATTCCCAGATGCAGATGTTACTACAGTGGTCAGAATTTAATGGAGATGGGAATAGGTATTATAAAGGGCATGTGACTACAACAGCAAATAGATGTATTTTTGTTGGTGTCTCTGAAGCACTAACTCTGTGCTTCACTCTCCTGTGGACTTTACTACAGCAAAGCAGCAAAATGGATCAAATGAGCATTACTTATCTGCTTCTATACAAAGCAGACGACTTAGTTTAAAAATCCCAGTCCGTCTCTCTCTGCTCTGACACCCCAGCAAAGAGGCTTCCTGCTGCTCATAGTTAGGATGTTCTGCCCAGTCTTTCTTTTCCTGTCCAAATCATGTTTTCTGCACTTTACAATTTTTTCCATTTAGTTTAACTAAGCTTATCTTGCCTTCAAACACTGAAGAAAAAGTGTCTAAAATAAACTAAATTAAAAAATGTACCCTTTCCTCCCAACTCTTTTCCTTTCCTTTGACACTTCCTTTTCTGAATCCATTTAAGTGGATTCTCCCAACAGAGATTAACTGCAACAGCCTATCAGCCCAGTTACCATTTTCTCATGTAAATGAGTGAATTTGTTATAGAGTTGAAAACAACACTTGACCAAAATGGAACTTTGGGTACTTTCACCAGGTTCCTATAGCAACTCTGCACTCCACACTGCACTCAAGAAGGTGCAGCTTAAGGTAAAGTGGCCATCAATCTTTTGCACTCTGACTTTGGTCTTCAGCTAGAGATTGGCTTGGCTTCATGGCACAAAGCCATCTAACACAGGTTGCTCTCGTACTTCATGGGCTGGCACAGGCCCAAAGGGATATTCTTGCAGAAAAGGATATGCTGTGGCTGACAGGCATTTCCCTGATCATGTTTTTAGGACAGAAGCTAGAATGTGGCCAATAATATGCTGCCATTTTGTCACTCTCTCACCTCAAAAGCCCACTTACTAAGAAGAAATTCCCAGACACACCAGTATTTTGGAAAGTTTAGTCCTTAGAATGGCAGAATGGAGCTAGAAAGGGTCGTTGTCTGACTCAGTGGGCTTTATTTTCCGTAGCTTTGTAAGCTGCTTCCCAGAGCTGTGCAGTGCAAAGGTAGTGTGGTTGGGAGCTTTTTATAGTCATATTTCATACGTAAAAATGATAATACAATGTGTAAAACATACACTAATGAATTTTAAATTCATAGTAATAATCTATTCTTCAGTACAAAAGCAAACCATTTGCATCTGTTAGCCGTTGTTTATATAAATATTGTATAAATTTATAATAAATTCCTAGTCTTGAGGAATGATGATTATTGCTGAGCAATTCTCAAGGTACCTATTTACTAGAAAGACAATCAAGACCTAAAATGAGCAAAATGTTGTATTTAGAGGAGGAGTCCAGAGCAGTGTACTCATTTAAAACAGGAAGGTTGAATGCTAATTACAGCTGAGACCCAAAGCAGGCTCACTTTCCACAGCATAATGATTTAGTACTACCATTAGAATTTCCACGGAGCTTGAAAACAAGACTGAGAAAACTGCCATGGAGCTGTGCATTGGTGTAGGAAAAATACAGCTTTGCTTTAAGCGTAGGAGCCTGCAGAGGCAACAATAAGTGGATAATGGACAGGATTAGCACAAGACTCACTTCCCCACGGACACAGTCCAGAGCGATGGTTTATTCCTTTCTTGAAGGAGAGGGAAAACATCCAGGACTATATACCTGAGGTGGACAAGGAACAACCAAAAAAAGATTATGGGTCTCACTCTGACTGTCCTTTCTTAAGGGTGAAATTCTGCAAAAGCAGAAGTGTGGTAACTTATTGTTCACTCTTGTAGTGACTGGCACATCTGGGCTTCTTTTGTGCTGAGACATGAATTTGACTGGAAGTGGGACATATACCTTTCCATACTAAGACAACATGTATATATTTTTTGCTTCACAGTGCATTGGTAGCCTGATTCAGCATCATTTTAGTGAAAAAGAGGTAGAACTCTGTCATAATGAGGAATATTTAGGCCATAAAAATGGAGCACTCCTCTCTAGCTCTTAAAATCCCCAGTGGAATAAGCAAATATGATCCATATCTCTTGATAATTTGATAACTGTCTCGCTCAGTCTTGGCTTCTTGTGAAAGCATATTACACTGCCCAGCCAAGAGAGCTGCACATATCCTAGCTTCTGTACTTCATTTATCATTTATGTGGAGGATAAGGATAACAAGAATATTTGAAAACAGTAGTTTAGGAGAGCAGCTCTTCTGAAAACTATGCATTTGGCAACATTTTCAGAAGAATGTAACTCTATTTTATCCTTCCCTGTGCATATTTCCAAAGACATGACAATATACAGCTCCCTGGGTAACCAGCCTTTTCACAAGTTCATCATTGCTTGCTTGATATATAACGGAGTACCTACGTATTCAAAAGCCACCAAAAAAATTCAATGACATTCTGCTCTAAAATTAGATATTTAATAATGCTAACTTTGCACACCAAAAACTTATGTTTTTCCAGATTACAGCTTGTTTCTGCTAATCACAAAAACACTTTTACTGGAGAGTTGCAGCTGAAGGACGGGGGAGCTGACTGCTCTCCCAAATTTTGCATCCCAAATTTAAGTCATTTGTTTTGCATTGGCAATAAAGAAGTCCCAGACGTATCAGAAGTGGCACTGTCTAGCCTGTAGCATTGTTATTACCTACAGTAATAATGAAGAAATCTGAGTCAGATTCACTGGCAACACCTAAACACTGCAGTGTAGATACATTTGGCTGGAGTGAAGGAAAGAAAAGACATATGTAGATGAAGTTCAAATCGTATTTCTTCTGAAAAGTGAGAGAAGATTAAGCCTATCTCTTAAATCTTCATCACTTTGTTAGGAAAGTAATAAATAATTCCTATCTTTTAACCAATCCCATTTCAGAGCCAATCTCTTTATGAGAACTCTTAATTCTGAAAAGCAAAATCCCTTGTGAAGATTAAAATAAACATTCTGACTAAGTCATTAGGAAATAATTTCTGCTTCCTTTTCACACTTATTCAACTGCTACATTCATTAATTTTTGAAAATTCTCTTCGTAAAGATCATAAGTCTTGGTGGAATTAAAGGCTAAACAACTTCATAGTGCAGTGCACTGCATCATAAACCATGCCAGACTCCATGGCCAGCCTAATTTTCTATCATTAACAAAAGGGAAATTGTTTCCTGTATGATAAAACTATTTAACAAAACTTAAAATCCTATGCCACCAATCCTGCAAATTTGTCATTATTTGAATTAGGAAGATCTTTATGTAAAAGGCCCATGTTTTTTACTTTTTAAATATAACCTACGGAGGGCTTGAACTGGATGACTCAGTAAGTTCTTACCATCTCTAACTGCTGTGATTCTATTTAGCAGCTTCCTTCCAACAGAGTTATTATACATGCAGCCTGCAGAAGGATTTCAAACTTGCAGTGAAGAACAGAGCAAATGTATTGTTTTCTATGGAAAACACATGAATAGCCCTAACACCTGTTTTCTGCACTGAAAAGTCAGGACCAGGTCAGGATTAGAGGTAAAGATGATAAAAATGTTTTGGTCATTTTTTTTGTTGAAAAATACCTGCTTATCAAAACAGAGATCACATCAATAAAAACCTGCCAGAAGCTGCTGGGCTTCCCAAATTTTTTTCTGGATGGTTTCTTGTAAAGCCCTGGCTTCCCAGATGGCACTGGTATGAAGGTTGTTTTTCCAAGCTACCTTTGCATTACAGATAAGTCGGGGGTTAGGCACAGTTCTGCTTCTCTTGCTAGTCCCTTTGTTCTGGAGTCCTAATACAGAAAGTTAAGTTGGGTGATGCTGCTGTAGTGCGATTTCTAGTTTCCATCAGAGTCCATGCATTTCCAGGATGACAGTTGCTCATTACAGATTTTCTCAGAGTGCAGCTGTAGAGGACCTGAGGCTCAGGCAGGATCCACAGATGCTACTGAAATAAGTGACTGCAGTTACTTCCCTTATCAGTGAAATACATACAGCTGTGGGTGAGATCTTCTAGCAGCACACAACACTGCATAGCAGATAAAGGAACAGCTGATCCAAGTGAAACTGCCAAGAGGATTTATGAAACAATCCTACTGCACAAGGGATCAGTTTTGTCTATCCTTGCAAGAAATTTTATGGAATGATTTAATAAAATGATTTAATAAAAATGATGCTGCTTTAGTATATACTAAGCATACCAGCTTTACTAAGAAGCTTATGCCTTTATCCCTACAGAAAGTTTCTTGGTGTCTTTGCTGATGATAAACTGTTCGGATCCAGTCTGAGAAAGAAAAAATTCCTCCTGCATTGACTCAGGTTGTATCTTTATTAGTTAACTTCAAAGCTGCAATTGACTATGGCTCCAGAATTACTGGTCTGTAAAAACTGTAATGTAGTTATGAACTGAGCATTTTTGCTTCCTGCTGTCTTGCCTTTTTCACGTTGCCATCAACTGTATGACAGTAGTGCTTAAAGAAATCCTTGCAGAGGCCCCAATAAAAGATTTCAGTCATGTCAATTATCATGCTTGTAAAGCACTCAAACTCTGTCCATACCATTGACTGCACAATTGCTACCAAGAGCTGGACATTATGGATATGAAGTCCATAAATCTCAGTGCAGGCTCCTGTAAAATTTATTCATGGTTTCTTGGAGTTCTCAATCCAAATACTAGCCACACATGCCACTCTCAATTTGAGAAGTCTCGGAAATGTCACAAATGACAGTGGCATGATTCAGGATTCTTTCTTTAAACCTTTTTGCCTATTGACATTACCGTAAATGCCAAGTGTCAGAGGAACTGCCTTTTCAATGCCGTTGATTGTTGTCTCAGCAGTACTGAGCTACACCAGTGCCCAGATCACAACTTTAGATCAGAGGTTTAGAGCACAAATCAAAATACACAGAAAGCCAGAGGAAAAGTCTTTATGCTGATAAATGGTTTAAGTAGACAAAATGAAAATGGGATAAAAATCAAATATAGATACCCATAAATTTGGAGGAAATTTGCCAGGATTATAAAGCAAGAGTGGCAAAGCAGGAAATAGAGCCAGAGCTTCTGAGCAGCTACATCATGCTTCAATAATAACTGTATCGCTTTCTTATTATATGACTCGTATTTCCTGTTTAACAGATATCTGATAGGAACTGTTTAATAGAGACTCCCAAAGCAGTCGAGGAGTGTGTCATAATACCCGTCTCTAACTGGCAAATGTTTTTTTTAATGTTCTAATCGTTAAATGCACAGAGAAGTTATATATATAGGAGACAAAACAGAAAGAGAAAGGAAGGCACAAGTCTGCTTTGCAGAGTTACAGTATATTACAAAGACCATATATGAACTACCCACACAGAAAAATAATAAAGCACACAGCATCTGCCTTCAGCTCCCGCATGCTGCTGAACTGCAGTGATGGAAAGGGTTTATCTTTTATATCTTTCATTTCCAGTGATGCTGATCTCTCTTCCTTCCTCCCTGGTGATTCTTTCAATTAATAGCTTTTGGATGTTCCTTTCCTGCAAAGACTTCATCTTTCCATGAATTTTCCTGTAGTATTTACATTGTAAGTGATACTAACAGAGATGACAAATGAAGTCTGCAATTCAAACTGAACTCCCCTTACGTTAGTGTCTCTTAACAGTACTCCAACAGCAAAAGGGCCATAAAGAAGGGGAAATTAATTTGCTGAAGTGTCAGCATAGGGACTTGTCTTTTGCCTGCATAGAACTGGAACAGACTGTTTTCAGTGTCCACATTCTATGGTACTGCATGTTTCCTTCATCTCCTGAGGTCCACAGGGATCCTGGAGTACAGAACTAAAGTGTTTCACCTCCGAATCAGATCAACACATGCCAGAGACCAAGCAGATTCCTCATTCTTTTCAGAGCAAGACCATGTAGAGGATTCCTGGAGTCCAGGCTTTCCTTCTGCCCTTCACTTGCGTAAGATCTCAGGGGTGAGATCAATTTTGTAACTGTGTAATTCCACTGACTTCTATGGACTCATTTCTGCTTTCAAAGGAAAATTTGGTGTAAGAACTCAGATTTGATAGAAGAATGTCCTAAATATTCCAGTAGACCAACCCTGCAGTCCCTGGCACTGCTTTTGATGGAAATTTGCATGTGCATACAAAAGCGGATTTAGAAGTTATTAGTTAGATTTGAGCCTAAATGTAAAACATCTGATTTAACATTACACGTTCCCATGAGTTTCGTTTGTTTATATGCATAAGCAAAATTCAATGATTGCCTGTTAACATATTATTCAAAACATAAAAATCAATTAAAATAATTTTCTACAATTCATCATAGCCAAATGCTGACACAATTTAAACCGGCTCACTACCTTCCTCAGAAGGAATTGGAAAACCAAGCTAAAGATGAATATGTATTTAGCCACTTTAAGAAAAATAATTCAAGTCTTTTTCCTCCCACATTACAAAGTAACTGAAGAACAATGAATAATTAAAAAGATTGGTCAGCTTTTAAATAAGCTTTGCTCATACTTGCTCTGGATTAAATAAAGCTATTGTGATAATTTAAATAAAATCCATTCTATTTTTAGACGATTTAGTCCAATTGAATATAGCTGGTAATTAAGGAAATAGCAGTTCTAGCACTTGCTCTTTCTTGTATTTTCTTGCAGGCAAAGAATGCACAATTTCTTACAGCCCAGGCCTGGCAGACATTCCTGGTATGAAAAAACTATCTATGGCTTGCAAAACCCAGCCTCTACAGCTGCAAAGGAACTGCTGGTAGGATAAGCCACAGGGGATATCAGAGTCCACAGAAGCTTCAGCTTTTCATAGTGTTAACTCTGCATTTCCCAAGGATCCTTGGAATTTTTGTAGAGTGGCATCTGTAGGTTGTGTTTCCCCCTTCTTCATTGATTAAGAGCTTCCTCTCTAATTCACCTCTTCCCTGATGGACAAGAGATCTCCAGTCATAGCAAAATTTCAGCTGTGAAGTAGGTGTGATATGGTAAAGACTGAGCCAGGATTTAGATTTCAAGATTAAGACTTACTTTTTATTGTTCTGATAGGACATGCTTTGTTCCTCTTTTTGTTAGGAAGATATGTCTTAAAAAGCACTGAACTCTCACTGATCCTGCATTCAAAAGCCAGTGAGAGCCTATTATTAAGCAGGAATTAAAATTCAGTAAGAAAAAATTTTCCTTTTCATGACTTGACTAGTAATTTTAAGTAGCGAGTAACTTATTTCAATAATCAAGAGAAATTAAATGGTTAGAACACAACTACTGATTTTCAAAGGCATTTTGTTAACAACAGGGGTTAAGTATTTCTGTGTCTTTATAAATGTGCCCCACAGTGTACTTCCTACTATTCAATGAACTAAAAGAATACTAATCTCTGCTGGAAAGGGGGAGCAGTGCTATTTCCACAACCAGTAGGTCCCAGATGGGGAATCAGGCTGCAATGAAGACAATTCGTTTTTAGTGAGGAGAGATGCTCTGCTTCCAGCTTCTGCTCTGTAGAGATATCCTCATGTTAGAGCTGTTTCACTGGTTTCTCCCCTCCTTCAAGCACTTGTTAATTTCCACAATTTTTCCCTCTCAGGCTCATATTTGAGAGAAAGATTTTATTCAGACACCCTTTGTTTATTGTGTGTAAGTGCCACAGTGCACACTTCTTTAGTACCCCTGATAAATGTCCCAGCTATTGCCATCTTTCCTGATCTTTTATAAGTGAAGTAATACCGAACTGTAGCAGAGCTTTGTATGTCTAATAAACGCATTTTAATATCTCAAATTTTTTCAGGCCATTAACTTTTTGGTTGTTTATTTACTTAGAAATATCTGGTCAAAGAAATTCCCCAGCATGATGAAGTCCATTCTCAAAGCAACTCCACATCAGCAGAGGCACTGTTAGAGAATTAGCCATTGTGTAGCTAAGATTCAGCCCTGTAGAATGTCATTTAAAAATCATAAATATTCCATGAATTTTGTAACTCAAAATTCTACATCACATTAGCTTCTTATAGACTGAGATTGTATATTAGGTAAACTTGTGTACATGTAAAACGAATTGGTCTTTATGTTTTCTGTTGTCTGCTTGACTATGAGTCTTCCTGTCTCTGGACTATGATTTGCATTTACATACCCAAGGTAGAAGTGTTTATTAGCCTTGGCTGAAGGCTTTATGGATACATCTGTAGTACTTCTAAAGTCTGAATCTACCATTTGACACTAATAAGCAGAATTACCTCAGGCTTCTCGAGCAGGACATACCCCAAATTTAACCCCCACCTGCACCTGCTTCTGCCAGCACAGGTATTTTTTGAGTTGTGCAATAATTCACAGGAAACATCTGCATGGGGAGGTGGTTTTTTGTTTCCCTAGTGTGTTTCACCGTGTGGCCAAACATGTAAAGAGACTGATGCTGGTGCGGGTACAAATTGCCAACGGCAAATCATAACCACTGAAAATGTGTGTGTGAGAAGACAGTCTATGATATTCTGAACTTTCCTACTTGTATTTTTTTTTAACCTGATTGTTACAGCTAAATGTGACTTTATAGATTGCCAGAGATCCTTGGCAGGTTTTTGATTCTGGCTAAAAACATTGTGCTTTTTCCTATGAATTGCATTTATCCAGATCCCTACTTGTTATAAATCCTTGTCACTCACTGCATATCAATGAAGAAA
Organism: Dromococcyx pavoninus; assembly: GCA_033558185.1. Taxonomy (NCBI): domain Eukaryota; kingdom Metazoa; phylum Chordata; class Aves; order Cuculiformes; family Neomorphidae; genus Dromococcyx; species Dromococcyx pavoninus. Next base: position 246,031 of record JAUMJL010000004.1, on the reverse strand, counting down.
TAACAATATGCAACAAGTTAATAAATGTCCTCCTTAATGTCAAAGGCAAGGAGAGATGCAAGCAACAGCTTACCTTTAGCCATGAGCTTAGTCACGAAAGGCAATAGGACTGAAGAACCTCTGTAGGTGTTTTGCTGAAGCATGGCTCAATGGAAAGCCAGAGCCGAGCTTCCTCTATCAAAACTATCTGAAGTAAATTACACAGATTAAAACACAGTACAAGAGCTAAGGCAGGACCTGTAAAAAAGCAAACAGCTAAAAAGCATGTTATCTGTTTTTGTCTTTTTTTCAGAATGGAATTAACTTAACCAATTTCTGTGCTTTTGGTAGAACACTCACTGAACAATCCCATTAGGGAATCAGAAATTGAATGGGCAGCCAATTGTAAAAATAATTGCTCAACCTTTATCCTTTCCAGTTGATTTTTGAGAATCTGAACTCAAGAGGCCTCCTTATGCTAAGCATGAATTGATTTGCCTTAAACTGAATTAAATTAATATGGGAATAGTCATGTCTGAAGGCGAAATGTTGCTTGATCAGAAGTTATTTTGATCTCTAATTTCTGTGTAAGTGCAATAAAACAATGAAATACCTGTATTTTGAGGATGATTATATCTACACATGAGACTGCCACTTTCTCCTTGATTCCAGGTAAGATGCATAACCTTTCTATATTCGTTTTTGACATAATAGAAAGAAATATAAGCCCAGCTGACAGCCATACTTTCATGTACATTATTAGTTTCAAAAGTTTGCAAAAAAAATTTTCCTAAGGCCAAAATCTGTTATTTGAAAGGCTCCAAAATGTAAAATACATGCAGATACATTAATATTATAGAGATTATCTGTAAGCTGACCCTACACATGAGAAAACATCACAAGATCATCTAAGTCTTTTTTAAGGTGTCCCATTATAGAAAACAGCAGTACAAGAGTTATAAGGCAGAAGTGCATTCCAGAAACTGATATGAATTTATCTAGAAGACCACAGATGTGTTAGGTGATTTTTTTTAATTAGCTAAAATTGTTAAACTCTGCAAGATGTCAGTGAAATGCTGTGATTCTAAAACAACAATTCAGAAAACTTGTATAGTAAACTAACAGACACAGTTTATAGAAGGGCTAAAAATTTTCTCTTTCCACCATTTCCACCAACTTGCCCTAGAAAACTAAGGAATTAACAATTTGGAATTCATGTCCGATCTGGCCAGAGAAGGATTGCAGAATTACACCATATATTAGCATGTAGATATAACATGTCTTTTTTGATCAAAGACAAACAGTAGTATACGATTTCCTCTGTCTTTTCCCCTGTTACTCAGCCATGATAATTCCATTGATTTGCACTACAGCAACACTGAGGAAACCAAATAACGAAGCACCACTGCCTTATGGTTTGTACACACACTGATTTCTATCATGCATTAGTGTTCTGTGGTTGTTCATATGCACAATAAATGCACACAAATTTGCATCTTTCTTATTTCTTAGCATTGTGAACCCATCTTTCATGTGAAAATCCAGCATAGAAAAACATTTATCTCCATGTAAATCCCAAACTCTTTGAGTGTCCAGAAAAAAAATCAAGGTATTGACGCTATCCAAAACCAACTAACTCCCTTTAATTGCTGTCAGTGTGGTCTAACTCACAGTTGGTACAGTTACTCAGTGCTAAAGGCGATTAACGCTAGTCAGCTAGGCAATGAACAGTATAAAAAAGTCACTTGCCAGAGACACAGGAGGAGAGAGTTACATAATAATGCAGGAGCCAACCATTCTTCTTGCAAATCTTTGAGCCATCCTTGTGCAAGCTTTCTCAGCAGCTAGACAGAATTAAGTTTCCAAAGGGAGATCTTCTCCCAAGGGGATTCACAGAATACTTGTCATATACATCCTTTATTGATAAATCTTTCCTCTTTAATAAATGTTTAAACTCCCTAGGCCCATCTTGCCTTTTTATTTGTGGTTTGGACAGCATTTTGCAAATGAGGGTTGTTCTATTACAAACAATTACTGACATGCCCTTTTGTTTTTTCTTAAGTTATTATACAGCTGGAAGCCTTAAACAATCTTTTTAGGTATTCATCTTTCCATGCAAAGGAAGTAGGCCTTCTTCAGGAGAGAAATGTATCCCTGAGAAGGAATAAAAAATGGATAAAGGTAACAGACAGATTTATGATTCTTACTATTATTTAAATCAATGGAACCTAAGCATACATTTTGAATACTTTGCTAACAGGGCATGAATTAAGAACCTGGAAAAATGCGTTGCTAGTTTGGGGCCTAACTGGATACTAAACTAAACTCCATAATACTTGTGTCTGTTGTTCAGAATTAGATAGAAGATTTTAGAATCAGTAAACTCCTTAAGATATGAGAACAGTTCTCTCTTCAAGCCTGGTTAAAATCTGTAAGTGTACTTCAAGCCCTTTCCTATCTCCTGCTAGCTTCTAGTCTTTTTTAATGGACTTTTCAATAACCAGGAAAGTTCCTTTCCAATTTGTGACATGTTTTTGGATTGCTCAACAGATCTAATTAGCATTAAGTCACTTTATCTCTGAATCAAGCATTTTCCTGCTCCTGCTATCTTCCAGCATTTAATGAATTAGTGCTTATTAATGTCTCCAGGCCTTTATTAAAGTTTGTCCTTTAATCTGGAAGTTTGAATTGGTGGTGTCCTTACTCTAAATAACTCGGAGGAGAGAATGGGGGAGAAGGAGGGATGGCAGGCCTGGAAAGATAGTAAAAATGCACAGAAAGGAATCAACTCACTGAACAGTAATCCCATCACTAAGCTGAACTGGAAACTGATTTAGTGTTTGAAGGAATGGTGAGTTTCACACCTTCTGTTCAAGACTGCTGTAGGTATCTTGGACTCCAAGGCAGAAGTCCTGCCCTTCCCAGCATCATTGGCAGACCCTAGCCAGAACCACTGAGCCTCCAGCACTATGTGCTCCTTGAAGGCGATTCTGAACCAGCTTTTAAGAACACACATAAGTAGCCACAGAAAGGAGATCTGCAGTGCAGAAGACGTTAATAAACTACCATCTATATGTGCAAACTGATAACTTATTTATTAGCATACTGGCTCACTCTTAGCTAATTGTTTACATACAAAAGAACCAGTGGCATACAAAGGAGGTAGTCTGACACGTGGGGGAAGATAAATAGATACCCAGACAAAGAATATGTAGAACATTCAGTATCTAAAGACAGTTTCAGTGAACACTCCTTGGTTGGCCAAGCATGAATGAACAACAAATAATTCAACCCAATGATCCTCACCAAACAACACATTTATTTGCAAAACCTGAAAAACATCCTACTCTGGTCTCAGTTCAATGGATCTAGTGTTCCTTTTTCCCTTAGAGACCACAGAAAACATGATGCTGTCTCAAAAGGCTGTAAAGCAAAACTGGGAAAAGGAAGCCATAGTGAACGAGGTGGTTTTTAGAGGCCATTTCTTCCACCACTTTTTTGGTTTTTTACTTTTAGACACAGTCTGTGTCTCAGTGGATAGCAATGTTAAAAGCTTAGTGGCACCCACACACAACATCCCAAATCTGACACAATAAAGATAATTCAAGGAGCACAGACTCACTTCTGAGCTCTGAACAAACACATCTGCCTCAGTCCTTTGGGCTTTTTCTTTCTCACTCAGCATTTATTTCCTCTCTTTGTATCCGTCAGTTAGCATGAGCACAGAAACCCCTTCTCTTCCACAAAATGGCTCAGACAGCTGCCTGGCTAGAGATGAAAGAAACCTGCATTATAGGAACTGGAGCAATGTCAGAGCTTGCAAAGAGAGAAAAATGTGTTACCCAAGTGTAGTTGTGGCCCACTGGCCTGGGCCAGCCTTGGCCAAAGTACCACGATCTCTTTGAATCTCAAGTGTGTATATCAAAATTAAGCTAGCCAATATCTTCCCTCATCACACACTTCAGCAGCTGAGTTTGTCTGCTGAAATTGGAAATTTTACCATCCACTTCAGTTCAAAGACTGTGCCACACTGTCTCGAGGGACAAACAGAGCACAAGCCAATCTGTCCTACTTGTTAAAACCAGATATATTAAAAGGTAAAATCTTGATGTCCATCAAATTATTTGCTGTGTGTTTATTATTTGTTAACTACTTCCTAGTTGCTTCTTTTGTTTGAATTTTGCTGAAGCTCTATCCACAAAGAAAGTTTGAATGTTTATTTGAAAAATATCTCTCTGTCTTCTCCCAAGTGCCATGCCCAATGCTGCCAGTATTTATGATTTCACTGAACGACAACCCAAAGCTCCAAAAAGTGAAGGTCAAACCCTCAAAGCTGTTATTTTTACATTCATGATTCTTGCACCATTTTTGGGGCCCCCAAATGGCTGGCAGACATTTTCAACATCTGATGCTGGCAACACTGCACGTGTGCTGAATCCTTCTGAATTTAAAGGAAACTAATTTCAAAGAATCTACAGCAAAATATTTATCTAGAGACTGACTTCCACCATGTTCACAATCAGGTCAAAGCCAAATATTGTACTTTAATTGGCTTTGAAAGTGAGAGCAACTTGCTAAGACTTAATATTAAGAAGGAAAAAGAATTCAATGGGAGAACATCTGGGGGAGAGTGTGCCAATGGATGAAGGGCTAGTTTAGTTTGACTATTTCTTCTTGTGGCAAAGAAATGTTTAGCAAGAGAATGGATCATTTAGACACATTACAAAATACAAGAAATGAGCAGTTAAAATTAATAATATTTTCCATAGTTTCTATAATTGATACTAAACTTTTCTGTCTAAAGAGGAAAACCTTACGAGCTCCCAACACCAGAAATCTGCTCAGTCCTTATAGGCTGATGTCTTTGCCTATACAGCAAGTTACTTGAATTTAAAATGCTGTATTGCTTAGCACTTAAAATCTTGGCTGTATATTCATTCTAATTACTTTCAAACCCAGCTTTTGACTGTGCAGCAAATGAGGTAGCTGGCATGTTAGAATAACACTGCAATGCTCCATTACTGCCTTTTTGTGCTAAAAGAGGAGTCTGTCATGGCATGATACAATATTCCCACTATTTTTAAAATGAGCAAAAATATATTTCTGTAGTTTTTATAATAGATTGAAAGACTCTTTACAGCTTTGCTCAATGTGATTTTGAATAGTTCCCTTGGCTCTGAACAAAAGCTTTTATACTAAACAATAGATAATTCACAGCAAAAGATTTCTGTCTTTGTCTATACTATTGCTGGATGCTTGGGGCAAAATGCAAGTTTTAGACATATTGCAATGTCTTAACATCATGCAGTCAAATACTGGTTAGTCAGTGCTTAAGAGCCATAGAGCTGAAATCAGCAGAATAAGAACAAAACTAGGTACCCTTGTTCGCATCTCCTTCACACAGATGATCTTTGCAGATTAAGCACACAATGCAGACTGGCTTCTCCTCAATTTTGGGTACTTTGCACTGCTCCAGGCATGTAAATGTGCCCTGAAGTCAGGTTGGCCACCTACAGCAGAGTCATTTGTCAGGTGAAGTGAATCTACAACAACTCAATAGCCATCAAAAATTTTTGCAGCTGGGCAAAGTACCTGTCAAAAAAAGGGGGAGGAATGGGGGAAATTACCATTGCTTTCAAGTCTCTGGTTTTAGTCCTCTCCAGTTGCTGTACCAGCATCTTACAGTCCCTTACACTTTCAAAAATGATTGCAGCCATTGTACTGCTATAATTTGTCTACAAGCTCAGATCCCTGTGGATAAGCATACAAGTGCCTATTTTCAACTAACTTTTGCAAATGTGCATACACATTTTCCATGAATTATAAGGGCTTTCCAAGAAATGGATTCATGGATAGAGTCTACAACCAAAATAGAACTGTACAAATAATTTACTGTGGTGATTTAAATGATGCATTATGCTTCTTTATAACTGCAAATAATTTTAGAAGAGATTATTAACTTCACTGACATTACCCAGACAAACTTACACAAATAGTTCTTGATTTACAACTGCACTTTCTTAGGAGATATTCAATATTCAAAGGCTGATATGAATTGATTAGAAATTCCAGTCAGACAAAATATATCTTTGTATTCCAATTAATGAAATTCTAAACTAGGTGTTCGGTGCCAAGATTTATCAATTTAAAACTTACATTCTACCAGGTCTTTTTCAATATTTGTTTTATACTTGCTGCTTCAGTCTGGGAAATATTTTCTTAGAATATCTATGAAAATGGAGCATAAGAAATTTAGGCATTGTTTAGAAAAGTGGATTAATGGTTCAAGTTTGGCTGTAGTTTCACAATGTTAATTCAATTTAGGATAAAATTTACCAACACAGCACAAATGTGAGAGTTCTCAAGTTATTTCTTTTTGTAGAACATAGAATATTATCAATGTAGCTATTGATTGGACAATAATGTTCATGAGTTCTCAGAAAGCACAGACTTTAAGAGGAGAGGATACAAGAAGACACACACTATATCAAACAGATAAAAATCAGTATTTGGAGTGCTGGGAGGCACAAATGGATTGCCCTGCCCTTGGAGGAAGTCATCTTTTTGTATAGACATTGCCAGATCTGACTTCTATTGTGCCTCAGAAATCATTCTAAAGCACAGAACTGGTTTGCCTGAAAGGGCATCACATGACATCTGCAGTGTTTCCCTAGGGCAGAGCACAGCAAGAGCTTACCTTGCAGGGCTACTTGAAGAGCCAACAAGTCACTGAATACTCAGTGTTGTGAAGGCAGAAGTGTTATATTAATGCTTAATGATTCTCACATTTTTTTAATGGTTATTTGTGCCACTTCACCTCTGCAGCCCCACAGGTCTAGCTGAGGAATGCATCTTTTGGAGACGCCCCAGGGCATAAACTTATTAAGAGCCAGGCACTGGATTCAGCTTTCAGGACATGTCATGTGCCTGCCATTTCTGGCTACGTTTGAACAGTTTGCCTCTCTCATTATCTATTTACTCTTGCTGCAACTTGGCCACATCACTGTGTAGGCATCTTGATATTTTTAAAAAATGCAATTTCTGTGTGCTCATATAAACCAAATAGAGAAGACACAGAGAGAATTTTCATCTGGCTGTGAAACTCCTTCACAGCAAACACCTTTCAATGAGCCAGACTGGAGATATTCCTGATTGTGAGAAAAGTCCTGACATGCCCCTAGTGGACGTTCATTGAAGAACAATGCTCAGTAAAAGGGTCTGTCTTATCTCCCATGATGATCCAAGGGAACAGAATGTGTACAGATATCCCATAAGAAAAAAACTTGTCCTTCTGCTGGATTCATCTTCCCAATGCAACATACACTCCAAGAGCACAGTTAAGCCTTCTATCCACAGAAAAAGGTTTTACCATCTAAAGATAAAAGGTGAAGCTATCCTTGCCATGCCTCCACCAAGATCTTCTGCCATAAGCAGTATCCCAGGAGCACATCTGCCTTGAGCACGTGCCTCATAGTACAGGAGATATATCTTGAAAGTGCATTCGTTCATATATCCACAGGAGATAATTTGGAAGTGCATTCTCTTTCCAGGGTACCCTTGGCACTATTAAAACAATGTTTTCTAACCTGCTCCCAGAGTTCCTCATTTGACTTCTGGCTAATCATAAATATTCAAATTGATGTATAAAAACTACATTAAATGTAAACCCTATGCTCTTCTATGCTGTTCAGGTGTTCTGCTCCTTACAGCTCTGTAGGCAGACAATTTCTGGATGTGAATCCCAGGAAAAGCTGACACAGTTTACAACTTTTGAGTGCTGGGAACTTCTCTGTGTTCTGCATAGTGCAAAGGGAGGCACTGTGTGGCAAATCATCTTTGCACCTGCAGGCCTGGATATAGAAAGGCATCCAATAAAAAAAAAAGCCTGGACTAAGAATTTTAGCCATTAGCTTTCACGTAGAAATTGAATAAGTTTTACGAGGGGGGTTTTAATCATGAAAATGTTCTCAAGCATTTTGAAACCACTAATAAATGCACTTGCTGGATTTCCATACAGCTTCCATTTTTCACTGTCAATTCATCTTAAGTTGGCACAGTTTTGTGTATTTAGCAGATTTTTTTGCTTTTTGTGCATTTATCAGTCATTTTGAGTTTCAATATGATTAGCTGGTATCTGAACAAATTCCTTAGGCAATCTTACAACTAGGTTATATGATGATTAAAAAAAAATACAGAATAACTAAAAAGGACAACATTCAAGACACAGCAATAATCTCCATCAGAAATATAAATGGAGGAATTATGGCGACAGTGAAGATGAAGTCCAGATGTAGTCCAAGATCATTATTCTGGCCAATTTCATCCTAAGCATCACAGAGAGAGACCTGGGAAAAAGAAAAGTTGATCATAGGGTGGGAGTGGAATGTATCATTCTAACTCAGGAAGCATCAGAAATGGAGGGCTGGTGTAGGGATTGTGAATGCTTCTACCCGTCCCCATCACTACTCAAAGCAGACTACACTGTATGGTGGAATGAGAGGGCCACAGCACTCTCAGATTTTAGGTATTTCTGTAACTTGAGCTGAGTAGAAAGAAGTGCTGCTCTAAGAAGGCATAGTTATACCATGCATCTCTGATGGGTTGTTTCCAAAGAAACCGACTGATACCACCTCTAACTCATCCTGAGTCTCGGCTCTGTATCAGTAGCATGTATTTCTATCCATCGCCTTGTTCTTTCAGAGCCAGTAATTCCTTTTCCTTTCCCATTTTCAGCATTTCATGGGTCCTTTTCCTTCCTCCCTCTTCCCCCGTTCCTGTGTCCAGGATCTCTGCTTCCTCCACTTCTTCAGAATGTTCTTAAAGTGCTTCTTAATGTGTTCTTCAGTTATTTTAGACTTCATTTTTGAACATAAATACCTATCAGCCACAGGATTTCCAGTTCCTGAATAGATACATCCTAGGATCTGTAAAAAATATCCAGAAACACGCTGTCTATTCACCAAGAACATGCACCCATGGGCAGGGCATTGCTATGTGAGCGTGATTTGGCAGTCGATCAGGAGCTGTTTGGTAAAAGAAATCTTTCCATAACACAGATTAGTATGTAGCCTTAATGCAGACCACCTGATTTTCCATGCTTGAAGTAACAGAGATATGATTCAAGCCACAACTCAAAAACCACTGGATTGTTCTACAGAGCGAAGGACACAATGGCACAGGCCATAGCAGGCTCCAGCCTTTCCAGTGCCAATACCCATCAACCAGAAGACTGGGTGGGGGGTCAGGAAGGAGGATGGAGACTGAAACACTGGCTGGTTGGTGAGAGAGCTACAGGAGATGGTGACCAGGAAGTGGGCAGCAGAGCGGCAAGGGACAACTCCTCTCCAGTGTGTGAGACCCAAAAAGACTAATTTCTTCTATATGCAAATTGCAAATCATAACATCCTGCTGTTCCGGGCCCTTGGTTACAAGAAAAGTATACCATTCTGTGGTATGGTTGCACTGATCTGATTTAGAAATCGTTTGTGGAAACAATTAGCAAGAATTCTGACACCAATTTTTGCCTCTCTAACATTCATTGGCAAAGGCCTCTGACACTCTCAGAGAGTTTTGCAAATGCAGCATTAAAGGTTTTATACCTCCTGTTACTGGTTATCACAGCTCTGTGGGATTATTTTTTTTCAAATGGAAAACAAGGGGCAGGATTCTGCTTGCTTCTATAACATCACAAATTCAAAGTGGCTTCAGCCTTGAGCATAGTCGCAGGCAGCACATTGGAGACCTCAGTTTGACTGCTTTTCCATGAGAAAAAAAATAAATCCATCTTTCTTGAAAAATATTGCATAAATAATAGAGAGCACTGACAAGTTTTTTAATTTGAAAGGGGCAAAGACTGCAGATGGTAAAGAAGCCAGAGGACTTAGCTTAGACTAGGGAAGGTGAGAAAATGTAACGGAGAAGGGAAATAGAAAGGAAAGAGTACAGATGAATTTGGGGAATGCAGCTACTGTTATGCTAGCCAGCGCAGAACTAGTGTTTCATGTATCTTACAGAATAGATGAAGACAACAGAAACAGTAGGGAGCAGGGAGATGAAAGAGGAGACTTGGCAGGAAGATTTCTGTACACGCGTATGGAACTGGCTAAGAAAAGCTGAGCTTGGACTCCTCCGGGCTCAGAGTCATCATGCTCTGTTCTCCCTTGCACACTGTACTGTGGCAGGGTTGAGTGTATAAAGGCTTAAAACAGGGCCTGCATTGTTTTAGAGCCCCTGCACATTAAAGAATTCCTGTGCTCTGTAAGCAGTCTCTTCTGGAAAAGAAAAGCAAGCTGAGCTAAGCGTCAAATCAAAAAACTTGAAAGAAGTTGAAATCTTATACTTTGGAAAGGGCAGAAAAAAAATTTCAATTATTCTCCAGAAAATAATCCCCTTCTTCTCTTATCAGTAATTATATTAAATCAGAATTTTAATTAAACTAAAAATTATATTTTGGTGAGCAAATTATTTGCTTAATGTCATCCAGCTTCATTCGGTACCTGTTACTGTAGAGTTCAAGAAATGAGATGTCAGTATATGTCGGTAAATAGTGAACCGGTAAAATTCATTAGATGGGGCTCAAAGATTTGTAACACAGTCCCTCAGATTTGTGAGAATGAAAAAAAAAACAAACCACCAAACATCTTAAATTGTTGCGCATAGAAGAAAAATCTAGAAGAGGCTCCTGGACTGGACTTCTGAGAAGAGTCTGAGAAAATACACATGCTTCCACCAAAATGAGGGTTAAAGATCCCCTTGATTTCAGAGGTTTATTAATGACCCCAGAAAAGGAGAAAAACACATGAGAGAAAAGAGGACAACCTAAAAGAGAGAGAGAGCCCTATTGACAGACCCTAAGAGATATTTTTCCAAGCCTGGAAGCATGAGAAACAAAGCAGGAGCCGTGTACACATTAAGCGTGCAGCGGCCATGACGTGTCTGAACGCCTCTCTTGGGAAGCTTTTCCACCACAGGATTAAAGCCAATATGGGGTTCAGTAGCCCCTCAGATATCTCCTCAGAGCAATACTGCTCGTGGCATTTCGCTGCATGTCTACAGACCAGACCAGAGTGTGTGTTTAGATTTAACAGCCAGGCTGCAAAGGCAGGTAACCAGGCTGGTGAGAAGACAACCAACAAAACTGTACCATAAAATATAAAGATACAAATCAATACATGTTGTAGAACAGTGCCAGACATCACAGTAGTCACACCTGGTACATGTAAGTTTTTTAGAGTAAGTGAAAATTCATTCTATACAGCAATGATTCATTAAAGAATACATGTACACAATATATGTTAACCTCCAGTTATTAAAATTTATTTATAGCGATGTATTAATATATGTTTGGATTTTATATTCTTCTGGCTAAAACTCTGAAGAAACGTTATGTTCACAAGGAGCTTAACAGAGCTGTAATTTCAAAATAACTTTTTTGGTATTTTTTTCAAGATATAAGTTGCAAAGGCTGCTGAATAAAGAAATATAGATTGTTTATTAAGATACAGCAAATAAATAATAGATACTCAGCATAGAAGATGACTGCTTCTCCTCTTTCAAACATGCTGGCCAAATGCAGAAAAGTAAACCCTAAGAAGACCAGGTCACAGTTAATTAGGTTGTCAAGAGAGAATATTAAAAGACGAAATCGTATTTTCACCCCCATAAAAAATGCAGGAAGAATATTTACTTTGCGTATATAAATAACACATTTTATTTTTCTATTTTAACATATTTTTTCCTCCGACCATCATCAAGAAGGTTTCCATAGAAACCTAAAAAGAAAAGCAGAGGAACACAATTTTCCTCAGCTTATATTGATTTCAAATACCACTGCACTTACACCAGCGACGTGTAATGCACACATTATTATCAGTTGAAAATTTAAGTGTTACAATTGATTAAAATAGCAATTTAGATTTAGTACCGTTATTGAAAACACTGTTTGCAGTTCAGTCTATCACCTACACAAATTACAGCATTGTAGGATGTCAAAGATGAGCAATTTTTTTAAGCAGCTCTAATGAGCTCTATCAAGTTGAAAACTGCTTTGGAACAGCTACAGTCGTCCATTCTTCCTTTTCTTCCCTGGTGCTGATTTAAGGTACTACACAATATAATAAATCTTTAAATAGGCTTCAGTTATGAATCTCTTCAATTTCTTAAACTGCCTTGTATTGGTGATTAACATAATGATTTCTCCAGAGAGCCTGACCTCTGTTCCTTCCATGGAGTGTGACTTGGCCACTTGCTAAGGATGATGCAAAGTCTCTGACAGCACTGGGCCGCATGCTTTTTGCAACTTTAATGTCTTTATTTCTTTCCTTGTCGTTTTATTTATTGCACATTGTTCTTTTTTTTACCTCTCACATTTTAAAATCTTTTCATCAAAGCCATAAAACAAGGAAAAGCAGAGGAAATAAACACATTTTCAATTATTCTGAAAGGCTTCAAGGATGCAGCCTCTTCCCTGCATGAAGATACTTATTACTGTTGTGCACTTCTGACTCATTTATAAGAGCCTGAAGCCATTTTAGGAGAGCCTGTCCAACAACAACTGAATATTGTGTTCTGTGAAGAAGCTGCATGCTGAGATGCCTGAGAGATTGTATGTCTGAGTTTACAGGAACTCATAGGCAGCTTCACTCAGAGACCCCATTCTCTTTTCCCAGGGAAGCTTCAAATTAGCAAATCCTTTTAAGATTTCAATTTCAATACAATTTCCTCTGCTGGAAGTCAAAGCTGTCTCAGTAGCATGAATCTAGCTTTTTCTTCTATGCAGTTCTAGCTTTGCAATTCAAAAAAAATAGAATATGAATAAACCTGTTGCAATAGCAGGCTAAAAGAATAAATTACTTCAGTTTTGTTGTCTAGGATCCATTATTTCTGCTGCCTTATCAGTTCTGGATGAGAAAGCACTATTTATGTAAATACAGCTACACAAACTTTTATAGACAGATCAGGTGAAGATGAAATTATATGTTCCCTTTTTATTTCAGGGTGATCAGTAACGATGACCTGTGAATTGAGGCTTTGCCTTTAATTTATTTTTTTATCATAGTCATTTTAGGGATGGCAGATTTTTTTTCTATTCTGCTTTAATCAAAACAGGGGTTTTTTTAGAATATCCAGAGGATGACAGAATTCTCCCTGAAAAGTAAACACAGGGACTAAGCTTTCTCCCCTTTCTGTACTCACAAACTCCAAGATACAGATAACATCACAGAACAAACAGCAACATAATTAATCACTGCATCATTTCTTGCAGACTTTAAATCTTGATTTCCAAATTATAATTCCATTCTAAAATCATATACTGCATTGCTTTCATAGTGGAATGTTTCAGATTTCATGTGTACATTTATTTTTAGGTCAGGTCTGCTAATGAGCTCAAAGTAACTGAAAAAAATCCCCCAATGAAATGATGTAACAAGTACGAAATCTGAATTTGTGCCTAACAATGGTTAAAAATTTGGCACTTGAGTGACTGCCAGAACAGGCCAAATTTCTGTTGCTGTCATTTTAAAAAAAGAAACACATTGGCCTATCTTTCCTCATTCTCCGACAGTGAAATGTAAAAATAGAACTGTGCACTCTGGAGGGCTCCAAGGGCTCTTTTCATTAATGTGAAAAATCCATCATTTCTAGCTCTGCAGCATGAATAGGTTTGGAAGACACTTAATCACTAGTAAAAATGCCACAACCCCAACCCTACTCTGGCAAAATTATATATAGCTCACAGCTCCTCTTCTGGGTTTGTTGGGAACCGCTGGAGCATTCCATATATTCTCTATAGTGAATGACAGCAAAGGAAAATGTAGCAAGTACTGCTTGTCCAAAATACAACTTACACTGGAAATCCCTAAATAATTTTTTCAAAGGATAGGTAAATGATATTTGTTGTTTTCTAAATGTAATATATTTTGCATAAGTGCTTTCTAGTGAGGATCAAATCACACTTTTGATCTTTGTCACGCTCCTTGGCATGACATGTATCAAATGGGAAAGCAGCAATAAGAAAACTTATCTTGGTATAAAGACAGGGAGGCTTGTATCCCAAGGAGTAATCTGTATTAAACTTCAGATCCTTCCACAACCAGATTTGAAGGTTCTATGTAGTTTTCTACTTTACAGTTACGTGCTGAGGAAGACAGAAAAGGTTTTGCTGTGAGAATTGTCTGATTTGAAATATTCTGTATGTTACTAGAAGGAGCATAATTAAATCAATCTGACTTTCTGTCTGGATACACCCATATAGGGATTTACTTTTGTTATAAACCAGTTTAGATTCCTAAAAAAATCCAAGGGTCTACTGCCTCTTTACAGTGTAATTTAAATGTGCATCTAGATGTTAGTGAGATCTGCATGATTTGTCTGATTTTCTGGCAGTGTTTTTTGGTTCAAAGCTATGGCAGACTCTCAAAATATGCTTTGTATTAACAACATTTTTATTAAAATAAAAATTCTTTTTTAAAGAGCTGTATCACTGAAATGCTAGGTACTGATTTAAAATGATACTTGTGATACAAAAAGTGTGCTTCTTAAAATTGAAAGAGGGCACAGTAGTTAGTGTGAATATTTAAAGTAATGGGCAACATCATCTATTCCATAACTCAACAAGTCTTCAACTGATTGCACAAAGTGAAAAAGTGCAGCACAGAGAATGGGGAAAAAACCAAACTCAAACAACTGAAATGCGTAGCCAGATTGGAAAGGATATCCTGGATCGTTAAACCCAAATCTCACATAACCACATGCTGTTATAAAGACAGCAACTGATTTTCAAGGCTTTCCATTTTGACAGCACCAAGCGAGGATCATTGTGGTGTCTCATTCGGACCTTTTTCAGATTTGACAGTATATACATCCACCTTTAGACCCCCTAGCACCAACTCAGAAACACTGTCAGCACATGGCAAACTGTAGATGAGATATAATTTCTTATTGCCTTTCAAAATTAGATGAAAAAAAATGTCTAGCTACTGTTGCACTGGCAGGCTCTGTGTTGGATCTGGCATTACCTGTCTGTGGCAGCCCAGCTTCATGCAGATCAGGTACCACCTGTCTGTCAGAAGGCAGCATGAAAGCAGAAATCCCACATCAGCTCACTTCTGTGTGCTGGTATTAATTCAGTAGAAAAATGCCTATCAATAATCTCTACCCAGTTTGCCCTGTTGCATTGTTGCTTGTATTAATATTTGTCACCTTGATTTCAGATGCAGAAAATGGGCATAGGTACTGGCTGATATACTTCGCCCATCTTCTCTTCCCACGTTTAGGCAAAGCAGGGAACTCGAGGATGGAAGGTGCTCTTTGCTGGCAGCTCTGCACTCACAGGAGGGAACAATACAGCAATCTCAGCTGGGTCTTTATGCACAAATACATCATCTGCAACATACATAATTCAGACCATTTGTAGCTGAGTTTTAACTGACTTCATCAGGCGAGGAAGACAGTGTGTTCCACAGTATATATTAGAAGTCTGAAAAATCTAGAGGTAAGCATAACGAAGAAAGAATCTCACTGAATCTGATAGTCATTCACTCCTTTGCTGGCTCTTTGCTGTCTCCCAGATCTGTCAAGGATGCTCAGGAAAAGAAGCAGAATTAACCAAAAGGTATCAGTTTAAGACAAATTCTATAAATCAGCTCTATATGTGGTGGCATAACTTGGTTTCATTAATTCATTTCAAAGTGAATTAAACTAAAGCAAATTGTGGCCATTTACATTCTGACTGCATGTACATAAAATGATTTAATATGGTTTCACTAATACATTTAAAATCCAAATTAATTTGGGTTAATTTTATTGAATATCCCTGAGTAGACAAGATGAGATATAATCCAGCTTTAAACATCTGTCCTGGTATTTTTGGATTTGTGCATTCTATTCTTTTTCATCTTCTTTCTTTTACATATCTACCACTGCTATTTGAATTTCAAGATAACTGTCCCACAGGGTACTGTGAGGTTTTTTCTTTCAAAAAGAACCATCTGGAGAAAACCAGAAATATTGCCAACATTAGCATTAAAATTGTGAGTCAGGCTTTAAAAAACTCATGAGATTTTTTTAAAAGTGTGAACCTTTCCCCCACAAATAACGTATTTACATTTTTTAGTGTGTCTCTGATATTTTAGTTTTACACCAGCCACATTTTCAAACTGCAGTACAGGAAAAGCTGACTTGCCTACATTACCACTGGACTGCAAAAGCCACAGCTCTAATACAACCACCAAATGTCAGGAGACATACAGAGTCCTAAGAATTTAAATTGTAAAAGTCAAGAGTCATGTCAGTAACATAACTGTTCGTGCTATGGATCAAGTAAAATGAACCTATTCAGAAGGCAACAGACGAGACAGAGGCATCTAAGTTTGAATCCAACACTTATTTAGTTCAAATCCCAGTACAGAAATGGCCTATTTTCTCCTTATTGCTTGTATGAAGGTGAAGTCCTGCTTGCTAGAAGAGGATGTAAATTAAATGTAATGTTTGAGATTTTTACTGAATACTTATCAAGTAACCTTGAATTACTACTTGCACATATCAAACTTATCTGTCTAGTATCTAGACTTTCTCAAATATACCTATCAATTTTTGGCTTAGAATCTTTTATTTCTTAAAACTATTTCAGAAATACATATTACAGAAAATATTAGTGGTGGTGAGCTTATCTTCTTTAGCAATGGAAGCTTCACAATACCAAGCATTCTGCAGCTGGATCAGGCTAGAGATTACCTAGAGATGTCTGAAAAAGTAACAAGTAGTGCTTAAAACTGTGGGATTTTAATCAAAACAAAACTTTAAAAGAAGTTAATGCAAAAAGGAAATACTCCTAACTTGCGATTTTTCATTCAGCAGATGTTAGTTCCCTCTACGTTTTTGCAACTACATAGTTAAAGCTTGAGGTGCACAGCAGAAATCTCTACTCACAGGAGCTTAGCTCAGTGTTAGAGCTACACAAAACTTGGAGGGTTTGGATAAAGAAAGCATTCCAGGGATCACGAATCAAACTGTGATGCTTGGTACAAAGTGCCTGGAAGTGCAGCAGCTCCTACAGGTTTACTCATCCTAATGAAAAGGATTGATCCAAACCTTCAAAGAAACCTTTCTAGAGGGATCTCTCCCAGCCCCTCAGCACAGGACCTGAGCTTTTCCTCAGGCAATGCAGGGGCGGAAGGATGGAAAGAAGAGCTCCTTTCTGCTTCGTCTTCACTTTCTGCAAGTATGACAGCATCGAACCTCAAGCCCACTCATCAGTACAGATGGGCTGGCAAGTCAAAGGGATTTTTTTTCTCTAGCTCCACTGAAAAAATTTTTCCTAGCTTGTGCTTGCTGAATGTATTAGCAGCCCTTCAGTGTTCGGCACTGCATAGGAGCTTTATACTACATACAATACAAGTTACATAAGAATGATTACTGGCTCACATGCTGGAATACTTGATGAAGTATGTCTGCTCCTTTTTATTTTTTTTCCAGGCATAAATACAACTGAAACAAAGAGCATTAATTATAAAACATCTCCCTGGAGCAATGGAAATTACTTGAGGAGTAAGAATGATTGTTCTGTTCAGACCATGTCCCACCAAGATGGAATTTGTTTCCTTTTACATCACTCACATCTTTTCCCTACACTATAACACCCGTATTTTACTTCTCATAACAATCCCCAGTACATGAGACTCAGTGAACTCCGTCTTCACAAGATGTGTACAAAATGCAGTAAAAATATTTGTGTGGTGTAAATATATTATCACAGCTGAAGTTTACAAACGTATATTTTTTAAGTCAGATACAAATCTCTTCTTTTTCCGTGAATGATTGAGTATACTGTGGGCACAGTAACGCCACTTGTATTTCCATCACATCCTTTTTGCAGGAAGGCTTTAATTTCAGTATGAATATTTCTAATATATTACATGGGCCAATGAAGGGAAAGCATGTCAAATATGATTATAACTACTAAACAACAGCTTTACTGAGCACACGCCCCTGTCTACAAGATTGCTTCATGACTGTTATAGTTTGGAGTGATAGGGCAACCATCCATCCTCCAGGCTAGCAATTCCACATGCACTTTATTTCTATAATCCATAATGGTTTGCCTCTAGGTAAGCAGTGGGTGTATTACAAAAATCCTGAGGTTTCTTCAAATTCCTGGTCCCCACAATGTCCATGACAAAAATGCAGTGCAAACCTCATACTAAATCAATATTTACTCAGGGCATTTTAGAGATGACTGGATATTGCAAGCCCAAGTGCTGGGCTCTAGCAGATAGCTATTCATGCTTCTCTTTCAGTTGTTCCTGGGACACATCCCCTGAGTCTAGTGTTTCTACTGAGAATCTCCATCCATATGAAAATGTAGCCTTCTAGGAAAGTATTAAAATAAAAAGACCAAATAAAAAAGCCAGCAGTTATAGTGGCTATTTACATATAGGACTATATAGTCCTACCATCTCAAAAGATCAAGTAATATGTCCTGACCAAAACACCACATACTACCTCTATAGTTTTCTCTCTCGTTTCAAATGCAAAGTGAAGTTGTTTCCTGTCCTCAACTGCCATGTGGTATCACAGTGCACACTTCAGCAATTGCTGTGTTCTGAAGTCATCCCAGATGGTATGCAAGGATATACTTGTTTATAAAATGACTCATATTTTGAAACCACATAAATATGATTTTTTTTTACAGGCCATATATCGATGTGGTACATTGTGGAGCAAGTTCCACACCCTCTCTCATGTGGGTTGTAGAAGTAGCACCAGATTGAGGGCTCTACTGCTGACAACTTATTGTACGTCTGAATCCTGCTCTATGGGAAGGAGCAACCTGAACAGCCAGATGCTCTCAGCAGCCTGGCTCCGTGCAGCTTACTGAAAGTGAGAGCTGAGAAGTCCATCCCATAAACATTCTGCCAAAGCACAGAACAAATTATTTGATTCAAGCTTTGGTGTACACCCTACTTAGAACTCAGTCCCAAACTGATCTAGTCTTTTAGGACCCTTGAAGAGGAAAAGTAAATTATATGCAATGCAATTAAAGTGGACCTAGTCTAGTATTTAACATCAAATATTCAGGAATGGGTATTAACATGTGAGGGAACTGAAGGTGAATTATTCTCCAGAGCTAACTGAAGAGCTTCCTCTAAAGGAAAGGCAACCTGTTTTGATACTTTAGTCTGCTAATGAGATGCAACATAAAATGACTTCCTGGTTATTATGCTGAAATATATCATGCATATTCAAAAACTTTCTCTGAGGAACTGAAACAATTTAAACAAGATGAGTTACTGAATACATGAAAGGAATTGACTTCATGATCCAGCTAATGATTAGATAGACTCAACTGTTAAAAATAATGACTGAACCAAAAAAAAAAATGTACATTCACATTAACTATAACCACTAAAAGTTACTGTGAATTTGTAGACTGAATGGCAATTTAATTTTATTTCAACTGTTTGCTTTTCATTTGTCTTTAAAGAAATCAAGAGTCAATGTACGGTCTTTGCACACACAGAAATCCAGCATCAGGATTCTTGAAGTTCTCTTATGACTAAAGTATTGTCAATTCTTCTTTAAGATAGTACAAAAGTGCTTTAACTGACCAAAGGTTTTGGCACTGGAAGGGTGCATATTCCCCCAATCAATTTAAGCCAAACATCAGAAAAAAATACTAGTCAAATAGTACCTGCCTAACACAATCACATGGTAGCTTCCTGCCAAAGTTTTTAATTAGCTTAAAGTAGAACTGTCAAATACTACATTAGGGTACAGAGCAAAACAAGCTTTCAAACTAAAATCGATACATTCTCAACAGACTTACAATTAGTTGTAAACCAGTCATGCCTGCTAACAGTACCTTCATGACCCTTAATGTTTTTCAGCATCCTCCACAAGCAAAAGACAAATTCATGTACCCAGGGAAATCTCCAAAATCAGTACCCAGGTATAAAGATTTGATCCCTTACCATTTTCTGTGGAGGAGGGTAAAACCTGATTGAGCCACAAGAATTACAATACATAAAACACATAATGGAAGTAATAACCAGACCTTGAAAAGCTGGAATCATTGTTCTGTAGCAGAAATGCACTGCTGGATCCAAACAGCTTAAGAGATCCCTTACCTAACCCAGACACAAGTTGTCCTTTTTACTCCAAATGCTCACAAGTGGCAAGGATCAGAGCTTGAGAAAGACACAATTTCATCTCATGGGCTCCAGGGAACCCTTTTGAGAAGGGGCATAATTGCATAATCTCTTTGTTCGCAGCTTAACCAAAATGCACAGCATTCACTCTATGAAGAGGGTGCAGCTGAGCAGAGATGATTAGATCTGTGCTGCTGCACCCTGGGCCAGGCTGGACCTGCCCATGACAGAGGAAGCCATCCATCCCCAAGCACAGCTGATTACAATAAATCCCTCACACCCTGGAACCGGATGAGGAAAGGACAGTCCACAACCTACTCATGAAGTAGCAGGTAGAACGCACGGTGTACTCTGGGATGCTCAGAGACTGTCCAATACAAGATTTTTAACTTCGACTGCTGACAGGTTTTGATCGTCAGAGCAAGACTGTGAGGACAGGGGTCAGAGAGTCTGATTCATTTTCAAGCTTTATATTAAATCTGTCTCACCCAGGACACCTAATCCCTTTCTGTTTACAGAATTAGTGTCTGGTTTAGTATCTTCTAATATAATATTTATGTAGTTGGGCATCTGTAAACTTTTTTATATGATCTTACTGTGACTAACTCAAGGTCCTGTCTTCCATCTTTCCCTTGGCACCTCAACCCTACCCCTTGGGGTCACTCAGGCTGTAAATGGGCCCAGGTTTACTCCCACACAAAATCAGCAGCAGTATTAGGGCCTTAAATTCTGTACCATATATCGCACACACAAAAACCCCGACCCTGAACTAACAAACAGGGAAGCACAGATCAGCAAGAAAAGCCTTCATGAGAGAATTTTGAAGAATTTTTGTCATACTCAGTACACTTCATTTAAATTTACTGTGAGGAGGCAGAAGGGACAGGTTAGCAGCTCTTGACCGGGGCAGGGCGAAATAAGCAGGTTGGAGTGAAAGATATTTTAAGTAAAATTTAGAAAGGACATTTAGAAGCACCTAGCCTCCAGGTAAAGAAAGGCAAAATGCCTTCAATCCAGCTCTCCTAATCAAGTTAGACAGATTTGCTGGGTATATAGTATTTCTTGCTTGGGGAAACTGATAATTGCTCAGTTTTCAATAGCAGTAACCTGCTACTGTGCTGACTAGGGCAGTTTAAACATAAAGTTACCCAGAGTAGCCTCAAGCTCCCAGAAAAGTAGAGAAATTCATTTAGACTCCAATTTGTTTTTGTAAGGAAAGGTTAAAACCTCTCTAAATTTTAATATTAAGTTACTAAGCCAACACTCCATCTCTAAACTGACCTTTCACCTTTCTCAGGTGTGCTGTGAATTGCAATAGCTGGAGCTGATGCAGCTAAAAGAACACATGAAATGATGGAAACAGCCATTTGAGATTGCACAGAAATGCACAGGGCATCAGCTTCTCTGGGCCACCTAGTGACACTGGGTGATTTAATGTTTCACAAACATAATACAGGCTTGTGCTGCTCATTACTCTGATGAATGCAAACGGCAGAATGAAACTATATGCGACTCCTGCTCATTTGTGAAAGATGGTGCACTCAAAGGCATGCAAAGCCAATCCCCACAGTCTGTGACAGGAACTCTCGTGCTGGGATGGTGCAAGCCAGACAGGACTGAAGGCAATACAACTGTTTAGCAGACATACTTGATCTTAATAACTTGGACACCTTTATATGGCTGTGCTCCAAGTCTGAAATGTGTTACACTGAACTGGAAAGTTCAGCTTTATTATCTAAAATTCACACTGAGCAAAGATCTTTGTTATATAACAGACCATTGTTATCCTTAATATGTAGCCTATTTACAGTATCTAGGAGGCTAAATGAACTTACTATTAACATGCAAACAAATCTAATAGCCTACATTGTAAACTGAAATGATGTGTGAATAATCCAGGTGGGTTATTTCATGGTTGGTGATAGGGATTTTAATAGAACCCAATTCATACATCCGCAGCTGCAACATTATTACCATCATACCATGCACACAAAAATGGGAATGTCATTTGGTCAATAAAGTAAATATATCTGATTAACAGCCATAAATAGCTGTCCTTTTGCCTAAAACAGTGCCATTATGTCCCTACAGTCAACTTATTTTATTTTCCTTTCCTTTTATTTCACTATTGTCCTTCACATTGAAAATATCTTTTGCTGACAGAAAGCTCCATTTTTTTTTCATAAAGAGCCTTTGTAACCACAAAAACCAAGCAACCACTCAAGGAAAGATATGAGAATTTTAAAATACTGAACCTGTATTTCTTGTGTCTATGTCTTTTGAAAGCTAGCTGGTTGTGCATCCTGAGGATTAAATATTTTAATTGAAAATTTCCTGAGGTTTATAAACCACTTCTTCATTCAATCCACATATATCTTATTATCAGCATTTTTTAATACAGGATAAAATAGAATATAACAATTTTAGAAGTGATGGCCTTGCTAAAGCTGAATTGGGCAGAACAGTGATATTCTCTCAGCTGGTAGAAAACGTGTGACAAAAATATAAAACTATGGGAAATTAATTTTGACAGTGGAAGGAAAGTATCTTTACTAAAATATAGTGCTATCAGGATTTGGATTTTTTTTAAGAGGTGCTCATAACCCAGACTAGCACATATTACACCATTAGTGCATAGAAGCTTGTTTGCCCTTGGTAACAAAAATTGGAAGCACCTTTCAAGAACAATGGCTCCAAAGCAGTCTCTGTAATTTCAACACAACTGCCTGTACAGACTCTAAACTGGAAGTACTGTGCATAAGGCTGCACTGATTAGCATATCAGCCTTTTTACTAACAGGTAAATATTATAAATATTAACAGGTTAATGTAATACAGTTTGAGCAAATAAAGAATCAAAGTATGGTCTCATTATCTCTCTCAATTATCCCCTACTTTTAGCAGAAAACAGTTTTGGTTCTTTTTCTAGCAGCTTGCTTTCCTTTTTTTCAGCTGTGGTTCATTCAAACAAATACAGAAACATCAGCAAATAAATCTACATAGAAGGATGAAAAATAACATCAAGACTGAGTATTTTTCACATGCTTGCTTGCCCACCCCTTGCCCTCCTGTGTAGCAGCAGAATAGCAATCTGGTATTGGCCCCTTTCCCATTTATGAAGATAAAGTAGCCCACATACAGAGAGGTAATGGGGCTCCCTACTGCTCCTTAGTCACTTACACGGAAGAGAAGTGTAAAGGCTCATGGCTGAGCACAGCTCTTAGATGATAAAGCACTTTCTGTTTTCATTTCAACCATTCCTTTCCACTCTGCTCATAACCCTGCTTGTTTCTCAGCTACCTCAATGAATAAAATCCATGTCAGTGAGCACCAAGTTCCAGAATATCACCCAGGGAGTACCTTTGCTGGTGACAATCCAACTTCAACTTCACTAGCACAGAGCTTCAAAGATCAGCAGAGATGGACTCGAAGCCAGGAGGACATTTCCCACAGACAATTTAGATACTGCCTCTGCAAAGCCATGAGAAAAGACATGAACTACTTCACTCTTGCCATTCTGGAAAAAATGTCTTACTGGCACTGATGTCAAGATTTCACCCCTAAAAACCATGAAGGTGGTAGGAACACGATGAGTCTCAACTTTAAATGCTGAAAGCAAAGAGGTGGGTATTCAGCCCATAGTATTCTGATTTCATGTTAAGTCAACTAAAATCAATCTCTGCTGTGTAGAACGATTTAAACAACATCCCTAGCAGATACAATACCTGAGAAGACCAACTATTTGCTTCAAATCACTAATAAGGGTAGTCTAATATGAAAAGCCAGTTAGAAAATTTTATTTAGGACTGTAACACAAAGGCAGCATTTCTATAAGCAGACACATACTTATCAACCTAACTACCTGGATGTCAGGAAATGATACCTCTCGAATTTCAGATGATGTATGTAACTCATTAGGCAATTAACAAGCATTGTTGTCACCAGTACTTACAAACACCTGATATCCCAAAAGCTAATTTAGCTGGTCTGAATTCAATTCAGACAGAAGTCAAGGAAGAGAAAACTGACCATAAATAACAGGTATGATAGCACTTATCTCCTCAGACTTGAGAAGACGGTTATAGCTAAAAAAAACTTCTGGAAAATACATTTTGTGGTAATGGTACTGGGGACTATTTTAAAGGAATTTATCAGGATGTGTGGTACAATTTTGTTTTAAATGTTCTGGATGTCCTCTCCACTTTCATGCAAATTGAATCTTCTAACCGTGAAAGGCTTAACTGACTGATCTATAGAAACTAAAATGTGGCAGGTGTTGTAAGTTAAGGATTTTGCAAAATTACCAATGCAAAATTGTTTATTGCTCTTCAAAAGGATTTTTTAAAAGGTACAGATGTAATTCACTACCACAGTTAAGACATTTAATGATACTTCAGAAGAATGTTAAGAAAAAAAACCTCCATCCAGTCTTTATAACTGTGATGATTTCTACAACAGTTGCAAACTTAAAGGAACACTGGTGGATTGGGAAGCCCTCACTGGACTAGGATGGAGAGAGCCTCCAGGTTCAGCCATCCCACTCAATACCTGACCATAATCAGTTAATCGTCATCTCCCAACTTTGTTTTTTCTCACAGTTTTCCCTATACCTTTGTATACCTTGAAGCTCCACTCTCAGCTGTGGATTTTGAATTTATTCTAATAAATATATATTAATAACAATAATGAAAATGCAAAAAGCAAATGTAGCTACATAAACTAAGCAAAATATATCTCAGAAACAGACTAACAAGCCCATATAAATATACAACAGTGATCACAGAGCAGGTATTTTATATGTTCAGTTTGTTGTATTTCAAAAACAGAACTAGGTTTTGTGGCAACTCATGAAAATTGAGGTATAAATACTGGTCAAACTCTCCCTTCCTGTTTGACCCACTTATCCTTAAACTGTTCAACCCAGTATTTTCTCTCTGCAAGTTATAAAAACCTACCACTCTGCTGCAATACAATGTGGAATCTTTGTCAGTACTAGGCAGCAACTGATTTTAATCACAGATTCCTTTTAATATTCTTTGCCTAGGAAGGGTTCACTATCTACTGATGTCAGCAGCTGAAAGAATATGGTGCCTGTTTTCATTATTTCTATGGTCCAGTTCCCAGCATTCACAGTGAACTTTCAGTAGCACAGTTTACATTATTATCCGCTTTTGTTCTGTACTTCCCTGCTTAGTTTCAATTGTTGGTGCACTTTAAACTGTATTTCCTAAAATGTCATCTATCTTTTCCAAGCCATTGATTAAGTCATCAGATTATAGATTTATATTACCAGTCCATGTGGTTTAGCAGGTTACAGTATCGTATTTTCTATTCACTCGTGTAAGATGTAACCAAAGCTCCTTGACCTCAATTTTTATAAACTGGTTTCAGTATTCTTGCCACAAAGTGTCATCAAAGTTCAGCCCAGTCCATTTAATTCCACTATCACTTTAAAGCAAGCATAGTTAAATGCATTTCTCCCTACATTCCCGTCTTTCCCAACTGCCTCCTGGGAGAACCAGTGCCAGTGATTTAATGACACCAGAAATCTATTTTTCATCTTCTCTTAAGTATTCCCAGTCATCCCACAAAGTATGTGAGACAGCCACCTACCCACCACACAACTAATAAAGGATTCTTCATATTTTCTTCTTTTTATTTTCCTATGTTTCCTTTAACTATTTACTGCACCATAAAACTTGAAGCCTTTGTGTGTTCCTTTACTACAGTAACAGGCTGTCCCTAAATTCTCTGTCTGCTCCTCCTGTATTGCCTCTGAAATCATTTGCAGAGGTGGAAGGACTTTAGTCAGTGCAAGTGCTTGAGTCACCAACCATAAAATATTAATGAGCATTCTCAGATGATACCCTTCAGAAATTACTAGATATAAAGTCCTAACAATGCCCCTTGTAACCAGCTGCTATAAGTGATTAAAAAATCACAATCAACCCATGATTCTCACCCCTGTTTTATTTCTTGCCAGACGAGGAAGAGATGAAAGTTCTCACGCTACCTCAGCATCTCAAGATCATCTGTACTTCAGAAAGAAGACATCTATAGTAGATTCACTGCTGGGTCTTTGTGAAGGACTTGAACCAGCTCAAATTCAAATAATTTTATTTTTTAAATAGATTAAAATGTTTCTAAGAAAGGAATGCTCAGATGTACACAAGTAACACAAATGCAAGAATTCTCTACCCTTCACAAAGTAATTTGTCTTGTTTGGGCTTTAGAGATGCCACAGCAAAATAGACTTAAGTACATCATGTACTTGAAACAATCACATACTTTTTCTTTATTATATTTAGCACTAGAAGAAATATAACTGCACCACAGGCATGTCTCAAATTAAATACCACATACCATCCCTTCATTTTGTTGATACACTAATGGTATATTGTTTGTAGCCACAGATGTTCATTACTGGGTTGTGCTGAAACAAATCTAATTTTGTGAGATAAATGAGGTGTTCTGATTTAAGGACTTGATTTCCCAGCATAACAGAAACATCAAAAGAAGTGAAGCCTGTTATCACTCAGAGTTCAGATAGATAAACTATTTTCTCTGCCATGATTTCTGCCTTTTAAACCTGAATTTCAGAAAGGTATATGCAAAGCAAACATCCATCAGCTATTTGGAGATGTCTGGAAAACAGAAAAAGATGGCGTAGATTTATAAGCTGCATTAGTTTAAATAGTAATTAAGTACATAAAACATTGCATTAAAACCAGTGACAAGATATTAGACAGAGGAGCAGCATCAAAGAGTGGACACATACAGATACCACAGAATTTTTAAACTGACTAAGCAGCTCAGGGTCTTGGTACTGTGGTAGTGCATGGAGTGCAAGATAAGCTATGGCCTAACTTGACAAGGTGCCAAAATTTCAAAGCCATATTATGGTGTATTTAACAAGAGCTGGTGCCTTCCATCCAGTTCTCAGTCAACTGATGTCCTCATCTTACCCACTGACACCAAACAGCAGCCTCCATTGAGGAATAAATGTGAGAGGGAACTACAACATCCTGTCCATGCACAGAAGTGGCAGAAGAATTTTCTGCTGTTGAAAAAAGAGTCTGAAACTTTTGGAGTCCACATCTGGCATCTTTAAATAGAAAGACAGTCTTTGGCTAAATGATATGGGAAGAGTCTGTGCTGATTTTCCAAAGATGTACTACACTATGTAATGCAACAAAACTCTTAACAAATTTGTTCTAGAGCTGGAAGCAGTATAGCTCTGTTTGCAGACTGATCCCTTGGCTAGTTATCTCTACTCAGGAGGAGACTAGATACATGCAAATGACATGCTGAACTTCTTTCCATTATCAAGATCAATTTTGCAAGCACTTCTTGCTGAAACATAGAGGCAACCAGTCTCACAAGCACAATAAATGGGAGTGGAGAGCAGTTATGATAAATGTAAATCATGTAATGTCAGCCTCTCCTTGCTGCTTTAAGGACCACAGTGTTTCACAGTTTGCCACAGCACTTTGGCTGTGCCATTACAAGTCAATACTGGCATAAGCTGCATCATCACACACCTCAAATGCCCCAAAGCATCTTTGTCACATCCTCCCTGCTACCTTTGTGATACCCCTGTTCTGGAGTCTTCTTTGTTTGAGTATTTAAAGCCCCTTTATCTCACAATTTTAACACAGAAGCAAGGATCTGGTGAAATTGGAAAAAAAAAACAAACCCCAAACTACATAGAATGGGAGATGGTTCTCCTGATGAGTAGCACAAGCTTGACAATATTTCCTATAATGATTACAGTAAGTAATTAAGGAGTTTTAATACTAATGTAAGTTAATATTTTTATTAAAACAAATCAGTAAGACAGTGATTAAGAATCTCATGACTACAACAACAATACAGGCTGTGACTTTAATGTAGACCAAATTGTATTCTACTCTATGACGAGTAATAAAGCACTGAAATGCTCTCACCCTGAAGAGCAGAAGCCGTTCAGATTTAATGTTCTAGAAAGCACGTGAGCTAATACTCCTTGCAGACAATTACATTCAATTACAAATTGCTTTCTCAGACCAAATAGTGTTTTCTTTTTTCAGTAAGCTTCATTGTGCAAATTATGAAAATTTCCATTTTATCACTATCACCATTTTTTCTTCTAGTGCCTGTAGGCACCACCCAAACCTGGTACCCTGCAGTGTTAGATACTGTACAAACACATAAAGACCTTTCCCAAATGCAGAAGAGGGTGAGAAACTTATGCAGTTCTTCACATTTCATAATAAGCTGAAGTAGGGGGGATATAAACGATTTCTTAAACCACACACAATTTATGACAGTATCAGGAGTCAAGCTCAGCTCTCTCTAGAACCAATGCTGGTACCAGGACTGGAAAGAGCACATTTTCCCTCTAAGGGACTCATCACACACTGTCTTTTCAGAGAAAATAATACAAGTGATTCTTTGCAGGACTGGAGCTTAATGACTTACCTCTGTAGTCAAATAATTCAGTGCCAAATGCCTAAGATTTTTTTAATGATTCAGTAATGTACTCAGATACCACACACGTTAGAGGTGCCTGGTTACTCTGTTGTTTCACTGGATGTTTTACAAAGTAGAATTCAAACATCCTTCACCACTGCATTAATGAAATACTTTTATTTCCTAATAGAAGTCCTTCAGTGTTCCAGATCTACATTTTACATTCATATACACTCTGTATCTTGTCTGTCTGCATTAAAAGAAAATCCTTTTGATCAGTGCTCTGATAATGAAATTGCACTCCCCTACATAGAGTTCTTCTCAGGCAGTCTGCAGCGTAAATGATACTTAATAGATAAAGAGACATATCATCAAGGTCAGCTATGCATGTGTTAAAGCTCAATTGTCTCTAAGGTAGAAAGGAACAAAAGCTTTCCAGATAACACCTAACTGTCTAGCCTAATCTGTAATACATTTCAATATAAGCAACAGAGCTTCTGTCCTCCTACTTATTTCTCTTTGCATAAAGACTCCATTAGGGTAAATGCAAAAACTTTATCATTTACAAATTGGGAGATAGAGATGCAGGAAACCAAGGTATCTGACCAAGATCGTGCTTGTCTTAATGCCACAGCTGGCATTAGAAACCAGGAAGCCACCGATTCCAATCCATTACTGGATCCTCAGGCTATGTCCCTTGTACTGTCATCCAAATGGTATATGGGTTTTAGACTACAAGAAGATTTACTGGAGGCCTTAATGGTGTTCTACTCTTCCTTATTAAGATCACCCAGTGAGGAATAAGCTCCTTAAGTGTGTGGTATAGAAATAGCCACAGTTACACAGACTCCATTTATTTGGGCAGCATCCACTTCTGGTCCATTCCCTAACAAGAAACAAAAAAGATCTACAAAATCAGGAACCGAGGCCAGAGAGTCATTTTGCAAACACAGCTTAGCATTTTAGGGTATGAGGTACTTCCACACCCTCTTGATCTGGGTTTGTACTGAGGACTGGTTATGTTACTAGCACATAAAATTATTTGGAATTGCAACATTTCAAGAATGAAAATAAAATACACAGCTCTACCTTTCCTTTTCCCATATCTCCCAGTCAGTTACAAAGCTTACTGAAACTTTTAACAATCAGCATTTGCAATTTAAATAAAAAGTAATCAAATTGAAAAAAGCTACCATGGTGCATAAAGAAAAAATATATCATTTGACAAAAAGAGAATTTCAGTCCATGAAAGAACATGGGTCTCTCTTCTTTGCACTGCAAGAGAAAGCATTATCAATCCAAAGAGGTTTTGATATCATTTGGTTAGATGTGATTTGGAAATTGATATGATTGGTTAGAAAAGGATCTTTGGGAACAAGTGGAGGGTCTTTAATTTATCAGACTACTATGAGAACAATGTATATTTTTCACAACACAAGAAGGCAATAATTTTATTAACAATTGCATCAGTATCCAGATGCATTTCAACTATTCCCAAAAGTTTTTTCACGAAGCATGTCATCCTGACAGAAGATTTAATTTGCTTGGGAATTCTTATGCAGATAGTGACTTTGACCATAAAAATTATTTCAAAGCACTATGTTCATCTCCAGCATTGTTTCCAGCTGTGTTTAAATAAATCTGATTTCCTTTGTCATCATTTGCAGCTGTATTTCCCTTCGCTTTTGCTTTCTTTTGAGAGCAGTTCACTGGGTTCAAAGAAAAGGCAGGTTCACTCCATGGCTTTTTTATATCTTCTTCGCTCTGATGGGCACTGATCACAGACATAAATTATAAAGAAGAAACTGAGATTGAAATTAGAGTGAAGGCAAATTAGTTTAACACACACAAGGATTCAGATCTGCCCTTAAAAGCACAGTGTATCAGTGTCAGGCACTGATCAGCCCTGGTCCTCTGCTCATAAAATGATATATTGGTCTAGTGTTACCGTCTTAGCATTAATATACAGAGTACATAAAACCAAGAAATTTCCCCCCTCTCACACCAAAGTCTCCACTGAATAGACAGGATGAGAAAATAAATATACGTTATCACATGTTAATGCTGTTTTAGAAGATATCTGGAGGAGAGAGGGGAGGGGAAAGTAATCAGTTATTTAATTATCGATCATCTCTGTCATGCCCTCTTATTCACTGACATGTATGCAAATTCATACACACTAACGGCACTTAGGGAAGAAGAGAGGCTGGGAAGAAGAAAAGAAAAGGAAGGACTGTAGTGAAAGCTGAGCTAAAAATAAAATTTCTCTATGAATCAGATTACAATGCTTGGTTTTCCAAGATTTGTCAAGATCTCGGAGATAAAAAGGGAGGTGTGAAATTAACTCGCTGTACATCATAACTGATAACAAGTGACTGTAGTGGCACAGACCCCAGCTTCATTCAGAAATACCTCTGTCTGAAAACCTGAATTAAGCTACTTATTGTCCTAGGACATAATGTGACCAGCTTTACAGAGATCAATGCCTTCCCTACAGATGCCTGCTCACCGATTGAGAAATCAATCAGCTGAGCTTCAACAACTGCCAGAGGAGCAACCAAGGGCATGCAGCCCTAATACTAAATTTAAAGAGAGATTACAGCACCTATTTCTCCAGCACAATGTTTCTGCATCTGATTGTAGGAACTTCCATTCAAAGATGCTGCCAAAAATGCCAGGGAAGAGGAGAAACGAGATCTCACTTGGCGTGTATGAATTGTCATATCTAAACAGCACAAGGCTTTCCCCTGCATTGTATCCCTCTTTAGTGAAACATCCTCACAGCACCTGACCTAGGCAGAGAAGAGCTGAGTGCTCTGCATGCACAGAATACCTTCATCTCTTTGGTGGGAGCATTTAACGCTCAACTTCTTTATATGCTGGAACATGACAGAATCCACCAATGTGCACAGGCTGCACAGTAACTGATTAAGTCCTTTGATATATACCCATAGCTATATAGACGTAATATATTTATAATTGCTGATGAGCTTTTAGTGAAAGTCAGAAAAAAAGGGAAAATACCCAGCTATGTCATGCAGAGGTCTGCAGTCCCTCTAGAGCTCAGGGAGGAAGAGGGAAGAGAGCAAGAGAAATCCCCAAGAATTCAGGTGGATGAAATTAATTCTTGCAGAAATCCTTGGTTATTACATAAAACAACTTTTTGCAAATGCTGTAAAGTCCAGAGCACAGCCCTGAGAAGGGCTTTCACTCAGTTCTTAGCTCCCTCTTTCAGGGCTTGGGAACAGCTGCTGTACTCACAGGCTCGACCTTGGCAGCTGCCATGCACTGATTACAGTGACTGGTAAATGTGGGTCTTCCTAAGTAATTTTGGATTCTCTGACAGTTGAGGATTTGAGATTTAGAGATGACCATCTGCGTGCTGCACTGCAGGAGGATGCATGCAGGGAGGACAACCTTTTTTGTTCTAATACTCTTCAATCTGTTGTAAGAGTTATACTTCTGATTAATTGAGTTAAACAATCTGGTGTGATTTTCTGTTCTCATAAGTTAATGAAGTTCTCAGTTATCTTACGCATCAGCATGCAAATCTGTCTTCAACGTGGTTTAGAGAAGGAAGAAAAATTGACAGTAAAGAAAGTGCTGGGCTCTATACCACAGCAGCTCCAAAGTCAATCAGTTACTATCTTCGTGTCCTGCCTTTGCAAAGTGTGGGTCTGGATGCAGTGCGTGTGAGAGATGCTGAGTGTCCACCTGACCTCTCTGCTGAGTCAATGAGCAGGAGGATCTAATACCAGTGAAGTCCTCTGAATGAGGTATTTGTGAGAGTTGGGCCAAAGTCCCAAAGTCCCCCATCCCCAAACAAACAAACCCTGAAAAACCAACACTGAAACAGAAAAAAAACCCAAACAACCACAAACCAAAACAAAGAGAGAAAAGAGAGGATGAAGAAAAGGACTATTTTGCAGTTTAGATTTAGGATTTTTTTCCCAAAAGTTTAAACTCTACTCTTAAAACTAATATGAGATAATCAAATCATTCTTCAAATTTCATTCCTTTCATTATCTTTTCATCAGCAATGTGTCCAAGACTTTTAGATGGTCAGTGATGTTTCGTCTGCCTGCAAATTCAAAGTCAACCATAAAAAGGCTACTGTATTTTATATGCCATATCATTGTTCACTGAGTTTAATATTTTTATGATGTACATTGTACAGACATGTCTACAAGACAGACCTCATTTAGAAAATGGATTGAACAACTGCACAGGCATGCAATCAATAAAAAATGTTTAAAGAGGAGATAATATTTACTATGAATTATTTCTTCCCTTTTGAGGTGGAAAGGGAAGTATTCTGTAGCTAAATGAGAAATGACTCACTTTCAGAACATAAATCAGTGTTTAAACTGAATTGAATTAATTGACATTTTGTATCTTCAGGGGTAGACTATTTGTAATTTTTCAGGAATACCTAAGTCTGAATGCTTTGTTCATAAAATAGAAGTTCATTAAAGGGGAAAAATATCAAATGTCTTCCTTACTGGTCAATATTTTTTGCAAAAGTTTCTTCCAGGATATCTGTAACTCCCATGCTAATGAATGCAATCATTCACAGGGAATACTCAGCAGCCTAGAGCAACTCTACATGAACCCAAACCACAAATAAATGCATCTCACATATGGAAATAAAACAAAGTTCTCTCTACTAAAATAGTCACCCATAGAATGGAAAATACTTTTTTAGTAAGGAGAATGCATTTTCTTAGTCCTGAAATGGATGAACTCTTGGGCTTTCAGTTCCACACTCTAGAGAAACTTGGATTATCTGGATATTCTGCACAGTTCTACAGAAGTAACACAGGGCAGGATCCTGATCCAGTTAAAAGCACTGGCAAAATTGTCCATTTTTTTGAATAATTTTAATGATTATTTTAGGATTTTACTCAGCATATCAACACTTTCTTTTTAAATGTGTGTACATATAGATCAAAAATATATTGTTGAAAATACAGGTCTTAATTACTGCTGCAATTCCAGCAGGATGATTCTGAAACCACAGAAGCAGAACTAAGATAAGAAAATTATCAGTTATGTGGACAACAATTTCCAAATCAGTAGAACAGTAACTGTTGACCAGAGACAGAGGTAAGAAGTCATACAGGAAACATTTTCTCTCACCATCTCTCTCTTGATCAGCTCAAATGATTGCACTGTCCTTATAGAGCAGCCACAGCCTTTACCTCCAGTGAAAAAAAGGCCCAGGGTTAAATTTTGTAATGACAACTCACAATGCTGTCCTTTGGAATATTCTTCTGAAAACCTTTCACCTTCTGTCAGCACAGTTAACTCTACTAAACAAGTTTTGCTCTACTAGCTGAGTCTAAATACTTTGAAGATTATCTTTCTGAACTGTATTTTTACAGACCTGGCTCAGGTCTGGTATCTGCATACCCGATTTTACCTGCTAGGGTAAATCCCTTTCAATCAAGTTCCCCATGTAGTTAAAATATAGTGTTGGCTCAAGAATAATTTGGTTTTCTTAGTTAAATTTTCAACCTAAACAGATTTGCATTTTCATGTGGTCCTTTTCCTATTCTGACCCTTTTGAATTCCACTGTCTCCTTAATTAACTTCTTGCTCATTTTTACATCATTACTACCAAAGCAATTAGATCATGGGCTGCTTCACTCAGAATCTGATATATTTTTAAAGCAGCAATGGCTCAAATCATGACATCTCTTCATCTCTTGCGAATACCATCTTCCACATTCATAACTAGATTTTAAATGCCTCTGGCAAGTACTATGTTAGAGTCCTCCAGCTAGTGATTAAACTATCCCCTACTGAAAAGATCCCCTGGCCTGGTCTTTTCTGAATCCTTTCTTGGGTTTCAGAAATTGAAACTGTGCAGCTTCTTGGAGCTCAACAGGGAGGAAGTGAGAGTAGTTTTAAGGCTATTTCTGGACTGTCCTCTAGCTATTATGATTTGGGCCTGTCTGAGAGTTTTCCTAAAACTACAGTAAATATTGTGCACAGCATGGTTCAAATCATTGCAGCACTGTAATCTGCATTACCTAGTAGGCATATCTCATCTTAAATCATCACAGAAGCTGGCTAACCCAGGACATGTAAGACATTTTTACTTTATACCTAGCTTAGGATTTCTTTCAAATCATACTTAAATATTTTGTGTGTAATCATGGCTTCATCATATTTATTTTTCCTTCACTTATATATTCTAGCTCTCTTTCTTTGTGTCTCTAAATAGATAATGATTTCATTTAATTTGCAAAAATACTTGGGTAGAGAATTTGCAAGAAACAAAGTATAGAGTACAAGGAATTACATTCTTCTGATTTTTATTTTCAGTTTTCACTGTTTTGGAAATTAGTTTGGTGTTAATTCACTGGAAATGCAATTTATTCATCAGCAGTTCACAAGAGAAACCGTAGGATTTTTGTAGCCAGACCTATTAATCTGGAAATACCTTCTCTATTTTTAATGATCTGCTTCTGCTTTTAGCACACTGCTATCAGGAACTGAAGATGTTATTTGGACATGTTTGAAAACACAACTTTCTACAGAAAGTTTCATCTCCTCATTTATTATTTGCCTTGAAGCTATCATCAAAGGTAAATGACAGAATGTTTTTCCAGATACCTGTCCTAAATCCTTTGAAGAGGCTTATTTATGTCATTATTACAGTATAAATGATTGTATTGATATTAATAAGGTTTTACCATTTCCCATGACAGAAATTTAAATGCATGCAGCTGTCACTTTTTCTCAGTTCCAAGAACTAAAAGAAGGTTACTTTCAAGAACCTTCATAATGGAAATTTCACTGCACTGGAAAGGCATTTAGAAGCCTGTCTTGTGGGTCTACATTTGGTGAGGATGGCATTGAAGCACCTGAAAGCTGGTGAATTATAAAAAGGGCTTCTCAGCTCCACCTGTAGGTGTATTTCTAACCGTGGCTCTGGAAGCAGCAGGCTGTAAGCAGCTCCTGAGAGAAGCCTGAGATACTCTTCCTCCATTTGTCTCACCGCTACAAAACCTTAGATTTGTTTCAATTTCTGCCAACTTCTGCAATCCTGTGCACACTGGAAGAAAAGGATTCGCTGTTGTAGCAGGCCCTTGTAAATGTCCCCCTGCTATATTCACACATGCTTTTATTGGGCACCCCCAATAATCGTGTTTGGAATTCTTTTTGTTTAATCTTCTACCACATAAATCAACCGCAAAAGATCAGAGATATACTTGTCATTCCATTCACGTGAAATCCAGGAAAGGCAAGCATTTTTACCCATTTCTAACAACAGGGAGAAGGTGCATAGGCAAAGCTGTAATCACTGAGTCCAGGTTTTAGAAGAAATCAATTATGACTGAGATCAGTTTTTCAAGTGTTCAGTAATCCTCCAGTGTAATATTTTTTTCACAAAACTACACTAAGATCTTGGCACACTTAGTACTTGAGGCAATTTAGCCACCTTTCTTTAACCAGAAGTATCTTTTCTGCTATTAATGATGATTTGCTTGTGCTTTAGTATATTAATCTTATCAAGAGCTGTAGATAGAATTTAGGGTTTGTTTTCACTTTTATTAGTACCAGATCTGTGCATTGGTAATCCATTTCCCATGACACAAGATGCTTGAGGTAATTATTACTGTGGAAAAGGAACACATCATTTATTTGCACAACAGGGAGAAATGGATGATTAAAAACTTGGGCAGGATTGTGGTCAACTCAGTTTGAGTGGGTTTGGTCTGTGACACAGTAGAGCTTGAAAATATTATACAGATTGGGGAGAGCTACCCACAGCAATTGCAGTTCTGTGCTTGCTTTATTTTTACACATTTTTATCTGACTGCCCATTTAGGAGAAATAATTAGAACTTAGCTAACTATAAATAAGATAGATTTGTTCTTTCTGGTAAATTCCTTAATGCAGCTGATTGCCCTTGGCAGAAAAGCTACCATGGCATGAACCTTTTAAATAAAACCTGTACAGTTTAACTACCTTAATTAAAGATATCAGCAGCAAAGATAATGAAAGTTTTAAGTTCTGTTCTCAAGTAGGGATGGCATCTACCATTAATTTGACAGACTGGCTTATTTGTCTTCATGTCACCGTTTTGATCTTATTTCCTGCTAGTATAAGGAGACCTGCAGGGGACCAACAAGTCTGATGGTTGCATTGCTTCCAGCCACATCAGCAGGATATTCAATGACTCCATTTGGTTGTACCAACATTCAACAAAAAGTAAAATTTTACTCATTGGAAACAAACAAATTTGGAGGGGTTTAGTGAGATATGTGCCTGTGGGAGACATAAGGGAAATAAATATTATTTTTATACGACATAGAAGCATAAATGAATTCTGTTGAGTTTCAGATCATATTAGACCAATGCAGATAAACCTGCTGGCATAGGAACTTAAGGGAAGTGAAGTTTCTAGGGCTATCACCCCAACTGGGATAATTTGTCACAGGCCTACCAAAATTAAAATTGACATGTGAAAACTTGCTCCAGTTACGGATCTAGCCACTCATATATTTCATTCAATAGTTTTTGGCCTGGTCAAGCTCTTGTTGAAGTTTCAAATCTACCTTCTGAATTAATTGTGTTCATTCACTTTATATGTTCTCTCCTTGCTCTGCCTTCTGTCTCACAGAACTTGTAGCACATGAAGAAAAAAGAAACTTTTCTGCTGCTGTGATCCAGCACATCAGAAAATATTTGATGCCCTAACTCAAGGGAAGCAAAAAAGATTCTTCTTCATAACAGAATCTACTGAGTCCTGGCTGAGGTTCAGATTACACAGATCAGCCAGTCTCTACTAAAGGTATATATATGATTATTTCAGAAAATGCCAATATTTCTAAGATACTGGAATTTAAAACTAAAATTAAATAACTAATGTAGAAATGTTGTAACTTTTGTTCATACACAGTCAATATTATAATGTAAAGATTGAAGTAAAAACTTTGTTTCAAGATATGTCTGATTTGGTAACTACAGAGACTGGAATATGAGATTAGATATTAGTTAATAAAATATCTATGAAGCACATACCATTCTAGGAAGAGAAGTAGTCCGAGGGCAGAAATTCTGTACTAAAGCACCATTTAACTAGGTTAGTAAGCAAGGGTCTGCAGGGAAGGCACTGCTTTCTGTGGTTTGGATCTGACACAGAACAGCCTTTCCCTGGTGGTAGAAGCTGGCTTGAAGCAGAGTGCTGCATGCCAGTTTGCCTACCCTCCTGCAGATGCTCTCATCCCCTGCTGGCGGTTACTGCTGCCAAGGGTGTACCTCCCACAGCCATGAAGCAGAAGCAGACAAGCGCAGTCACTGTAAATGTTATGGGTTGCAAAAGATGGCAGTTCTGATCCTTCCCAATAACACACAGCTGAGAACTGGCAAACCGAGCTTCAGCCTACAGAAAATTTCACACAGGGAAACCTTTTCTCATTGGGTGTAACCTCTCATTTTTAGAGAGTTTTTAACCTAAATTACCTCATTCGATACTTAAAATGGAATGAAAGTGAACATTTAGGCAGGCAATAAATTTCCTTTTTTTCTCCTCACTGAGGTAGATAGGTAACACCTGTCTCAGAATGTCTTTATAGGTAATGAAGCAAGATATTTTTGTATAACAACTTAGAGAAAACTTTTCTGTGCAGGTTATTCTGAAGTCTCAAAGTCTTTGTTCTCACTTTCATTTTTTTGTTAGATATATGTTATTCCAGGGAATGAAATACAGTTGATCCGAACTGGAGAGCTAATAATCTATTTGGAAACAATAACGAGCAAGTCGATTACATACTGAATTCATATTTATACTATGTTTCCCCTATATTTTCATAGGGCTTCAGATTGTATAATATACAAGTCAAACTGTAATAGTTTCCTTATGTCAGAGATTAAATATTGATTTCCTCCTCTTTATCAAACTGTTTGTTACTTATCCTTGTGCAGACCACTGAGCCCCTCATACCTGCAGCAGTTTCATAAATATATATTATACTGTAGCATTTTTATCCTACCTTAGCTCTTTGAAACATATAAACTGCAAACCAGAGGAGAATCAGGGAGAAAGGGAAGCATATAATAGAAAAAAGTTCCTAAGGAGAGAGCAGAAAGATAAAAATAGAACATGTACATAGCAGAAAAGAGAAAGCCAATCTTCAGATTCCGTGGGTAAATCGAAAGGAAACTGCTGTGATCCTCCAAACACCTCAATTTAGATATGTATGAGCTTTCCCACACAAGCCTTGCACTTCTTTCTCAGTTCCGGTGAAATTGTTCCAAAGCCTCCACAATTATGTATCTCCCTCCTGCAACTTCCTCTGCTCTTTTACCCAAGCTGAGATGTGTGGCTGAGGCACATCTACTCTGCCCTTCCTGGCTTCTCCATCCGAATGAGTTGCTTAGGGTGCCAGATGATAAGGATAGAGAACTTGATCAGGTTCAACCTTTAGTTTCCACAGCAACATCTAGAGCTGTAGCTAGAGCTGCACCTTCTCCAAGAACCAGAGCCACTTGCTTAGGGACTGCTCCCTGCCACTGCCCCATTCTTGAAGAGATGAAGTCCAGCAACCTCAACAAAAATCCCACCTGAAGACTGCAGCTGCATCATGATTTCTACCAGTTCTGGTATCATGCCCAAGTGAACAACTTGTCTGTAAAAGCCTAGCATGTCCTCAATGTGTGAAGCTTATTTCTTCATGTGCTCTGATGTGCACTCCCTGTGTGAAGCATTACGAAGCTTGATTTCCGCATGTGAAATCCAGATGGGTAGGCTTGGCCATCACTACACTGCCTTCTCCTTCCATGTACCAACCCATGTAGAATCAGTCCCCTGCATCTATCTTCACTGCAGAGCCACTTATGGCTGCAACAGTTCAGAAACACTTAACTGTGCAAATTGAGCCACACCCCAAGAACGTTAAGATAAAGAATTATGCTTATAATTTTAAATAATTAACTTACAGATTCCAAGCCTTCAGTTTACTCAACTTTTTCTTTGTAAAATGAAAATAGACTGTCTTTGAATCACTTGATGCCAGTGTTTGAGGCTTCAGCTAAACAAACGTTCACTGGGATGCCGAGATGCTCTTGTTGTTTTTCTAATATCAAAATAAAAGTGATCCCAGCAATGCCTGGCAGGTTTCTCTACAAATAGAAAATAAAGCACAGTGCTGCTAAATACAATATTGCAACTGAAAGTGCATGTGGGCTAACCACATAAGAAAAGAGGCCCACAGATGCTCAGATAATTTATGTATTCTGGAAATCATTGTAACTGTTTTTATATTGCAGTTATTAAAGAAAGAAAACTCTTGGGCCATTCTTCTAGTTCTCTCCTAAAAACTTTTTTCCTTGTAAACAAGCTTTGTTAACATCAAAATTAAACAAAGAACAAAATATGGTACAGCCCATGTATTCTCTACAAGCAACAAGAAAGGCCAAGACCCAACTGAGCAGCACCTTAATAGAATCTTTGTTTTCCATTGCCTTCTATAAATAAAGTGTGGCACTGAGCTAACATCACATACAAGTGTACAAATACCTCACACTTTAATAGCCTTCTTAAAGAGAGAGAAATTTCTATGTATGAAACAGAAACACATTTCTAGAAATTAAAAAAGATGTGATAAAACAGTCCAGTTCATGTCAGATGGGAGAGAATCAAATGCTGGAACCTCATGTAGCTTAATGTTCTTTACAGCCAGGTTTCAGCGTGTTTGATAAACAATGGATTTGCTAATCTTTCCTGCAGAGACCAAGCACAAGAAGGATTCTGGTTTTGCAGATAACAGTTTACACATGGTATTAAATTCCCTTTTAACACACACTGTTATATTATCACCAAGTACACAAACACATTGGTGTCCTCCTCAGTTAAGCTGACAATTTAGAAAAAAGAATATTTAGGGTACAGCTTTAATACTAGGAAATAGAGAAGTCAGTGTTGATGCACACACTTCAAAGCTGAAAGTACAAGACTTCAGCCTAAAGCTATAAATTATTCATAGCATATTCTGACACATCGGGGAAGAGACCTGAATATTCATATGCAACACAACTGGTAAAGTCCCTATAAATTTGGGAAATTATAAGATTGTGGAAACTTTCCTTATTTTACTTATTATAAAGACCTTGTGGGACAAGCTGTGCCACAGTGGATTTCACTTATACACAACACACAATCAGAACAGATGATTTCAGCCTTGAATCAGAGTTCCTACATTTTGAAGCATTTTCCCCCAAAACAGTTGGGGATTGTAGCAATTTGAAAACTGTATTCTGAAATCACAGACACTGTCATTTCACAGACACAAAAGATTAGCAATCATATCACACTCATTTGTTAACCAGTTTGGAAATCGTACTCACAATGCATCCACATTCAATAACATAAACATCTGATCTGTTGCCATAGATATTCTTTAGCCATTTACAATTAGGCAAAATGAGTGCAAAGCATAACTATTCAAATTTGGTGGCAGGTTCCATCTATTGTACATTAATATTCAACGCTTAATGCCTTTGATGGTAAAGAATGTAAGCATCCAACAATTACATCTCAATAAAACAAAATAACTATTTCTGTATTGTCAGCAAAAATTTTTATGAAGTGCATTATAGCACTGGCCAGGCAGTGGGAAATTAAAGCTGCAGTGTTCTTTTTGCTTTAGAAAAATCATTCAATTTAGCCAATCAGTGTTCTTGTCATAAAAATCTTCTGGACAGATGCCGTATATACAATTATGTCCTCAAATTTGATGTCCAAGACTAGAAAAAACACCTCTGCCACTTTCCTTGCCTTTTCCATACCCTTACTATACAGTCAGCAAAAGCTGATTGGCAGCTTTTAATCTGCCTGATACATACTATTATGATCTGACACAAGTATTCAGGATGCATACAAAATACAGACATTTTGTGCTTTTCCAGGAGACAAGTTGACCCCAAAACGGCTTTGACACAACTAGAAGAATGAAAATCAAAACATATGCAGTGATTAGAGAGCCCAGTTTGCTCTGTAGGTTCTTTAGAAATCCTTTTCTCCCAAGTGTCAGTAGACTAGAGAGGCAGAAAAGCCTCAAGGAATCAAACACCTGAGCGAGGATGAAGTGTTCAAGTGGTTCAGAGCTAAGGCTTCTTATTAAAATATGGCTTGGAGCCTAAGCATGTATGAAATCCACTTCTGACTCTCCCACAGACCTCCTGTGTGATCTTGGGCATATACTTCAAATTTTGTGCCTCAGTTCCCCTCTAAAATGGAGTCAACACTTCCTTTTCCCATCTTCTGTCCATTTATCATGGACTCTAAACCATTAAGACACAGACTGACTTAAAACGCCTCGTCCAAATATGTCCTGTCCTTGTCTGGGGCATCTAGGAATGACAAAAATGTTGCTATTAATACTTAAGTAGTAATTAATAGCATTAAAAGTGCCCAGATTCTTCCTCCACTTAATCTCTGTACTTCAATCTCCCTGCTGCTATATTATTACTTCTTTATTTCTCATGATGTTTAATGACGCATATATTAGCTTTAACAGTCCAGTGCCTCTTGGCATACAGTGCCAAAAGAATACTAAGGGCTATTAAGCTAAACAGCTGATAGCAGGAACCTCTTTATAAATGATGTGGGTAAGATTAAATGACATGAAGAATAAAACTGGTTTTAGCTGATGGTTGCCACAAACAGGTTTTTTTCAGGAGATTGTTCTCCATAGTGGGTTTCACTAATGTAAAACAACAGGAGAGCAAGCTAAAGTGACTAAGTATATAGATTAGGTTTATGGTTCAGACAATCAAAGCTGCCCTAAAAGTTGAGGTACCCAATTTCTGTGAATGTTAATGGAAAAAAAAGTGTTTAGCGTTTCCAAGTTGCCTTTAAAGAGCTCAGTCCCATAAAAGATATTTTCTTCTAAGAAAAAAATTTTTCAGAGCTCCTTAGCTCACTTAAACTCCTGACAGAAGTTGCTGTTTTTTCAGAACTGGCTGTGAGGCTGAGGTCATGCTTTGGACAGCTGTACAGTCTCAGCGAGTTGACGTACTCCAGCCACGATTCCATGAATATTCCTACCTGTGTCATCTCTGTAATGTGCGAGTAACTGCAGAACATCAGAATCTTACTCACATAGCTGCTTATTTGCTTTAGAAGTTCCTGTTCATTCATTCATAGGAACAAAAAAATCATTGTTTTTAATTATGTCATAAGGTAAATACTGTTCAGCACTAAGGCCATCCAGATTCTGTTGCGGTAAAAGCATAACAAACAGCTATCACATAAACACACTCAGCTGTTGAACTGATCTGTAGCCATGAATTACAGTGTATGTGTTAAGTATGGTAACTGTTTGCCCTCAGATTACACCTTAGTTCCAGCTACTCACTGACACAGGACAGTAAAATAATTTCCATTTAAAGAATACAAACTAAGGCACAGAAACTGAAGGCCAGTCTAAGTCTAAGAAACTGGGTTTGATTCCACATTGTCTTCAGCAGCAAGAGCAGCATAAAGGATTTCTGAGCCAGTCAATGCTACTTTTTCCTCCCCATTGCAGCCTATCCATCCCCTTATTTGTGCACAGAGCTAGATGTTTCCTACAAACATTTGCTTTAGGGCAAAGTATGTCCTGAACTCCACAGTCTGCACTAGCTCAGTCTTTACCAGGAGTTAGGATCGCCTTTTCAGATGAATGCACTCATTTGAACCTTGTGCTGAATGTCTTCTCCAAGATCACACAGCAACAAATCAGTGGCAGAGC
This sequence comes from Dromococcyx pavoninus, assembly GCA_033558185.1. Taxonomy (NCBI): domain Eukaryota; kingdom Metazoa; phylum Chordata; class Aves; order Cuculiformes; family Neomorphidae; genus Dromococcyx; species Dromococcyx pavoninus. The sequence goes on along the minus strand of JAUMJL010000004.1, from coordinate 202,708 downwards.
TGGGAATGGAAATACAACTTCTTGTCTCTTGGCATGATGCTTTTGGTACTGGATATTACTTCCCTGCTTTTGAAACTCGTGTAGAAGAAATCTGAGTTTTGTACATGGATAGGAAATAAAGCAAAACCAAAAAAAACCCCAAACAAACAAAGACATAACACTCCCCCCACACACACAGACATGAAAAGTCACCTAATACTGCCTTCTTATTAGTGCATGCATAATTCCCACTGACACAAACAGTAACATGGCATTTCGATCTAGTGTACTGGGTATTACGTTGCTTAAGGAGTGGAAGCACATAGTGCCTGTGAACCAGCCTCAGGTGGATTTAGATTACTCTCTGCTCTTTCAAAGTGACAGTTTCTGATCTCTGATTTCCATTGGTTACTAAGCTACCAGAAACAAGCATATTGTACATGGGTAACAGTTATTGAATACATCTGGGTCACCAGCCAGATTGTAATGCAACCTGCCGTTAGTGATAATGAAAACTGTGCTCCCCTGCACACACATCTACTGGCTGCAATAGTTCAGCCCCGTTTAGATATGCTGATATTCAGCTTCAGAAACGCACAACAGGATGTGGATGTTGCTCTGGTGAAAGAAATCAATCCTAAAAAATCTGCAGGATTTCCCCATATAGAGAAACTCTTGGAGAGCTTGGAGCTATTCAGCATTTCTTAAGATTCCCAGTTCTTTCTTGACATATCTCTTTTCTTCAGTGTTCATGGTTAGATATAAGGAAACACAGACAGGACATTCCTCAGGAGAACATTACAAATGACAAACAGCCTCTCTGAGGACAAAGGAAGATGAATAAAATAGATTAGGTTTTGACTTGTGTTTTTATGCATGCAGTCTAACGAACTACATACATCCATGCCCATTTCATGATCCTTAAGCCAAAACAGCAGAAGCAATCTTTTTTTTGCTCAGTCCCTTGAACTTCAGGGTGCACTCACCCATAGTTATCCTGTAATAGCTATAAAACGGAGTGAAAGCATGAAAAATCAGTTCATTTTCCCATCAGTTCTGTACAGATCCAGTTACAGAGGGAATACACAGACTGACAAACAGAGCAAAAACAGTAAGCAGTTTCTCCTTACATAACAGTACCCTTCCTACAAATCTGTATAGCAATATAACCTTTTAATTGCTGCAAAGGCTGTAATGATAATTGCAACCTGTTTACAAAATAGTGATCCCTCTTTAATCATTCTGTATTTCTCCAATGTTGTTCTGCATATTAAAACGTTGTAGGCTTTTTAAAATAGATCTTGCTTATATAACATCAGGCACATGTGAGGTGAACATGAAATAGCAGCCTTAATTCTACAGCAGTTCACCCAAAGAAATATCTGTATGATTCCTCCATGGCTGCAAGCAACACTGTCTTCGCTGAAATGCTGTTTTCTAACTCATTCTCAAAGTTCAGTTTATTTAACCTTAGTCTTAATGAAAGTGCACAATACATTGCTCTAAAGGAGTCATCACATACATCAGCCTAGAATACTATTGGCAAATATCTCATTTCTTAAGAAGATCATAACTACTGAGATGACTTGAACTGGTTCTTCATTTTGAGACCTAAAAAATGCTTACTTTTTGTAAGCAATCACATACATACATTAGGCTTATGTTACTGAACTGTGACTGGATGAGGAATAGTGAGGGCCCACTGGAAACTCTCACAAGGTGGAGGTCTGAGCTGAGGTGTGACATCTCACCAGGCATCAGGACTGAATCCTGGGAAATGCTGGAGAGGCTATGAGGATCATATATCGATGGATGTCAATTTTACAAGGAAGACTAACGGACAGCTCCAGTGGAAAAATATAGAGTGTTAGCCAGGAAACTGAAGATGAGGGAACTATTGTAGGAGTCCTTGAAATGATCCCAGTACCTCATGTGGGGACAAACATGGAAGCAAAATCTTTATGTAGAGACGAGAAAATGGTGTGGAGAAAGACATTTAAGATCCAATGAGGGAGTTAAAAAAGAATAGATTTGTCATCACTTAATAAATGTGGATTCCAGGCTACCGGCAACAGAAAACTTTTTGACCTAGGGTATTATGGAAAGTCAGAGCAAAAAATCTTATGGTTTGGGTTGTTCCATCTTTTAGGATGAAGTCATGGGAACATTGCATCTTTCGAATATGGCATAGAAAATATTAGGTAAAAGTTTAAAAGAATATTACAAAGACTAGAATGTCTATCTCTAAATGAAATGTTGATATAAAAGGCACAAGAGAAACCTGTAAGACACAATTAATGGGATACTGTAAACTCAGTAAACTGTAAAGGAAAAACAAGTAGAAGAAAGTATTGTACTGTGTGTTAAAGAAAACTCAGTTTCAGATGAGAGTGAAAAGTTAACCATATAAAAAAAAGACAGACAAAATCTCTGCAGATTGAAATTCTCAGATCAAATGGGAAAAGCACAGTGCTGAGCCTGTATTACTATTCACCTGAACCACAGCAGTGATAGACTGCAACGTGCTGAAAGGCTATGAGAGCAGAAAACACTGTCTAAACGTAGAACATATTGATGACAGTCGTGCTGTCAGGACTAAATATCTAGGCATCACTTACAACTGCTTCCTTGATCAGCTCCTCACAATTTGCTGAAAGAAAAGCAATTCTTGGCTCAACTCTCAGCACTGTCTAGCACTGTCTTATAATGTCCTTATAGGATCACAGGAATTAACAGGCAAATTACTCCACCAGGAAAGAACAGCCATGTACCAATGCCCATGCAATCAAGGAGTCCTCAATCTGTCAAGCCTGTTTGTGTCCAAGCCAGGCAAGGTTTCCCATCAAAGAGGAACTCAAAGAGCCCCCTTAAATACGAAGCAATTAGTTTACTGTCATATATATACAACTATATGAAGTCAGCTCTTTGAATTTGGTAGCATTTAAGATTATTTTATTTATATATAAACAGGGAAGCTACAAAAAAGAGAATCCAGACACACATTTTCCTCCCATAAGCTCGAGACGTATCATATCAAAAGAATGGCTTGAAAAATTGGTAATTTTGTAAAAGAAACAATAGACTGCACTGTGGCACATTTACCTGGTGAAAATGACATCTATTATGGAATGCCAACAGAGAGCATAAATGATTGCCTAAACAGTTCCCCTTACTGTTCAAGAAGTGGTACCTTTTTGCACTAATACTCACTGAAAACATCCCATGATTTTTTTAAAAACAGAATTAAATATTCCTTTATACATATAGCATGCACGGACACAAAGAGACAAACACGAGTACGGATTATTATTCCATAGTGTGATCCAGCTAATTTGAACTTCTTTTTGGTGATGCTTAAAAGCTAACACGTTTCCAAATTAGGCTCTTGAGGTTTGATCATGCTCTCATTAGAGGCATTAATGAAACTCTTAGTCATTTTACCAAAAACCAGGATTTAGTCCTCAGGAAGATAAGAAAACTTAATATTAAGTGTTGCAATCTTCTTAAAAGATATTGTCACTATTCATTGATTTTCAGAACTAGCATCTCAGAAGTATTTGGATCATTTGTTATGATAAGAAGTTTCACTGATGCCTCAGGCTTTACTGAGTTTCTTTTTACTTTATTTTCTCGTCTGGTAGAAAGATAAATGCTCAATGAACAAGGCAGTTTTAAAGTAATTTTCTTCATTTTAATTTACAGGTTTTTGTAATATTGCAGTTGCAACACGTAATCCCTAAAAAACCAATAATTTGCATACATCAAGAAGGTATGAGTGTGCAGTATGTCATTGCTTGTCTCCTGCATAGCTCTTGCATATAAAAAGAGATTCCGATTCAGAATTATGAAAAATAACGTCTATAAATGTTGTAGAGAAATTAAATTAATAATACCTGGCAACTGTTTTTTCTCTGGAAACATTAAGATCTTGTTCATAACCTGTCCAATTCTGAGTACAAGTGAAGACCCACTGGAGCCAGAAAATATGTCATAAATTTTAACTCTTTTTAACTGACAAGAAAACTAAGAATTAGAAAATTTAAAATACTTGCTACAGTTTTTCAAATAGTTAAATTTATCTTCATTTTTAAAGCTCTATCCTTTTGGCATCCTCTTAAAAAAAAAAGATATCTTTTACCTTAAAGTTATCTTTTTTTAACCTGAGTGATAAGAATTATTCACAATTTTCCAAATTAAATCTCTCTAACAACTTATGAAAACACATTGAAAGTTTCTTTTGCAGCTCCACTGGAAATTTCTGGCTTCTCAAGTCATTATTTACTTTGTTTCATGACTGCATCAGACTGATGGCTCACAATAATCCTGTAAGTCAAAAACTGCAGTTATCTTCCTCCCCCTCCTCCTGTCATTTTCAAATAAAAACTGTCTGGCTTTAATCATATATGTTTATATTTAAATAGTTGTAGGCTTCATACAGGAATTATTAGATGAGTTTCTGTAGCTTGTGTTAAACAGGATGCTGGATTTCTCATGCCTTCTGGCTTGAAAAGCTAATTCTATAAACTCATATAACTCAGGGCCTTAGTCAATCCCTAACACAGTTATTAAGGGAGGACTTACCTTAATCAAGTTACTTCATGTAATGTTCCTTGTCCCCTTTGCTGAAGCATCTAGTACAGTATTTTCAGGGTGACAATATGGGATAAACATTGATAAGACTAACATTTGCACTTGCTTGAGTGTCTCGCTCATGACACAGGACAGGTTGAATTCATATGCTTCTGCAGAAACAAGTAAACACACAGAAATAGACTTGTACCTAGTAACTTAATCATTTAAAGTAATATCTTTGTTATTGTGTTAGTCATATCCTTCACAGAGCAAAGGACTAAGAAATCTACTGGAATTTTAAGACCATGTGATCCAGCCTTCATACTTATATCACAGAGCAGGATCTTCCCATTAATTACATTCGCTCTTCTGCAATTTTAGTCTTTGTTTTGAGCCACTGCTTAACTTTTGGTTACTTAACAAACCCCTTTTTACTTTACATTCACAAACATCTTCTGGCATTTGCTTTTAGAAAGCACCACTGTACTGTTGTACATCTTTAAGGAATGCATACGAAGCCTTGAAGGTTTAATATTTCAGAAACCTTGAGGACACATCTCGTTCCACTTCCCCTGTTCATCTCCAAAAGAAATCCCCAAAAGAATGATTTGCTGTTCTGTGCAATGAAAACCGGATTAATTGAAAAGATTGGCTTTTATCGTAGAATCATAGAATCATAGAATCATAGAATCATAGAATCATAGAATCATAGAATCATAGAATTATTCTCTACCTCACATCTGATTTCTGTGCCCCTGCACTGTAAGAAAGAGAGTGATATAAGAACCCTAGTAATCACCCACATAAATAATTTTTGGTCTTTCGGCTAGAACTGAAACAAAGTCACTTACTATTTTGATTTAATACACTTCCCCCCCTCCCATTTTTCACTACTCATTTCCTTAGTAGGCCAGTTATCACCCTACCACGGCAAGATGGGGACTGGATCACTGAGCTATAGCCATGTGCCTACCAGAACTCACTCTTTTGCAGCACAAAATCAGAGAAACAGACAAATGAGACAGCCTCTCACCTCACCACCAAAATAAAAAGTACTTTCTGCCTGGAACATGCAAATAGCTGCTTTAGGTATCATCTCTGGGGCTGTAAGGTATAAAGACCAAGCTTGCCTATGATTGAAATGGCTGCCATATTGCTTCTTGCTAATTAAGTCTGCTACAATTCACCAGCACATCCAGACAGCTCCCTGCAACTTGCCTGCAGTTCAAGACATCCTTCTATTTAAGCTTTTGAGATTTCTCCTGCCAGCTTTCCCAATACTGAGAAGAACAGTACCCTGGCACAGTTAAGATAAAACAGGAAAAACAGTTGTAGGTGAGGACAGGTCTGCAAATGCATCACACCAGTTCACAAGCCCATATCCCTCTATGACACTGCTCTTCTCTAGCAGTAGCCATCATATACTTGTAACTGTACTCAAGCACCCTCCTATCAGAGGGCAGCAGCTCCATTCAAGGAGCTGAGTGTTCCCAGCCTCAGGTGGGAGATGGAGAAATCTCTAAATAAGTCTCCCATAATCAAATACGGTAAGAAAAAAAAAAAGAAAAACTTTTGCTATGGAATTTTGTAGACAATCTGATGGAAAAATACCTGACTTCTCTCTAAAATGCTGCTGTACTGAGGGAATTTGGAGCACCATTTTCTAGTCCTCTAAGGTAGATGACCTTTTTATTACTTTTTACACATTGATCAATTAGTCAGCTCTGCTCTTTCTGATTCTAACCCTCAGCAGTGTGTTCTGCAGACTCCTGCTAATTGCTGAAAAAATTTTACAGTCCTGAAAACTATTCCTGGATCATTGCAATTTCCTGTCACTATAAGCAAAGCCATTACCTGAAAGTACGTTTCACCAAACAAAGCATTTTTCTGTCATTAGTGTGGCCTTGTATGAGGAAAATAGTACAGTGAATTTGGTGACAATATTCCCAAAGTTATTGGTCTGAATCTTGCACAGGGAACTTCTACAGCAAAAAGAGCATCACTCTACTGTTATATGGTTTCAAAATTATCAGATACTACAGGTTATCTGAAGTCTGGATCATGTTGTGTGTACTAAACAATAACAGGAAATGCTGCTGATATATACCGCGTCAAGATTTAATACGGCCAATAAATAATGTGCTAAAATTTGTCATGAAAATTATAATTATTTCCAGTGACAATCACTCTCTTTCTCTTCTTTCTTTTACCCTTTCTCTCCTCCTTTTTTTTTGTTCATATATATAGATGGGTATACACCCAGAGATGGTACCCTGCCATCCATGGAATACACGTGTCACCAGCTGTTGAAGATTAATATATGAATTGCTATCTGGATGTAGCAGAATAATAAAATGTACACAGCTAAAAGTTTCTTTCTGGTGAAGAAAAATTATAAATAAAAGGATTCATATGGAGATCACTTGAGATAACCAAGACAGATAGATTAGATGTTACTGACAGAGTAGGCAGCCAAATTTGTGCCGGTATGTTATTTGTCTAAAATACAAGAGAAATAAGTAGTGGAGACACAGGAGTGACACATGAAATCTATCACAACGGTGTCTCTGCAGTTCTGTACCTCCTGTGACCTCTCACAGGCTGGAACTCAGAGCTGGACTGGGAGGAAGAAGCTCAATTTACTGTAGGGAAGAGATTATCCAAGTAATCAATGGCATTTTTCTCATGACAGTATTATAATCTGATCCTATTTATTACCTACAGAATTATACAGTAGCATGGAAAAAACTAAGTGGTTACTTTGACTGCTCAAAGACATAAGTAATGTACTTGGTATACATAGGCAGGATCAGGCCCGCCCTTAGCTTATATGAATATTCACAGGATAGGAGTCTCTGAATTTCATTTTAAAGTTGTAAATAAAAAAATGTCAGTTCCACAGGGAGAGAAAACCCTCAGAACACAAGAAGGATTTATTTCGTGACATAATTTTTTTAAATTAAAATTCCTAAGTTGTATGACTTCATTTTGAATACATCTTCAAAATCTACAAGTTTCTGGTGGTTCTGCTCTGACATAAGACTGAACTGTCAGATGATATTTTATAGAGTTCATTTCTTTGTTGTAAAATAACAGAAAACAAAAATACAAATAAGATGTACAAAACCCATTTCAATTAAACATACTAACTTCCCTTTCTCATCCTTATGCAACCCTCTAAACTCTAAAATCCTGATGGGAATTTTCATTAACAGCTCAAAACAACACTTTACTCTCTGGCAAAACGTTTACTATATGCATTGAATCAGTGAAATGCACTTCATCAAGGTAACAGTAAAAAGAAAGAGTTTTATCATAGTGATGCTCAGTACAATGCAGATCATCACAGAGCATATGTACTTTCACCTCTCACAGAAACTCATTAATTTTACTGACAGACTATAAGGAGAAAGAACTCAAACTCTGTGCTTTTATTCAAACTGTACTTTGTCAGTTATTGCATTTTTCTCATTCCCTTCTTTTGAAAAGTTTCTACGTTTTGCCAAATCTTGCCTGTTTCTACTGTATTTTTACTATTTTTTTGAAACTGATTTCATAGCAGCCTTTTCTTTAGGAGCTAAAACTCTAAAGTTATGTGGCAAATAACAAATTACAGCTCATTAGGTAATCCTAGTCCTATCATTGATATTTATCAATGCATATTCTTGTCTCTTTTTATCATGGTTACTCATGCTTTATTTTTATCATATATTATTTACAAAGTGCCATGTGTTCATCATTCTTCACAAAGCAGCAAATGTTCCAGGTCCCTGCCCAAAAAAGCTTTATTTATAAAAGAATGTGGACTTTCTGCGTTGAAACCTTCTTGATGTTGCATTGCAGAGCAACCAATGGAAATGTTAACAGACCATTCCAGTCCACTGCTCGCCAAACCAGCCCAAGACAGCACTGAGGCCATATTTGTTAGTGTAAAGCCCTAATCCATTTCCTTTCCATGATTTTCATTCTGTTATTTGAGCACAGTGGAAGCGATGTCTGCATCACAATTTGGTACACATCTTTGATGTGTGTTTAAATTCTCATCTGTCCTTATAGCTGTTCAGAGAAACCTGAATAAAGAACTTGAAAAGTGACCACGACACAAAGCTGTATTGCAGAGCATGGCATTTAATCTTTAAGGTCACATTCACCAGCACACACTGAATACCTGATATAAAGGAACTATAGGTCGGTAAATACAACTTACAGATCTGTAAGTGCAACTTGTTCATGCAATCCATGTCTGAGTGTCAGGGACATCTCGTTAAATTCCAGTCAACGGGCTTTTTTTCTGTTTTCTGATGTGCCAACAAAATGCCTGAAAAGGGCATTAAGATACAGAATCGAATTTTGATTTTTCATTATCCTTCTTACACTGGTTGATGAACAGTTCATCCTGTGACAACACAAGTTCAAACCATAACCAGGTTTCTAAACTGTCTTTTGTCCTTTGTGTAAGCATTTCAGGCTTTAAATAAGCTTGAGTTTTGTAACTTCACAGAGATGTTACATTGCTGAAAAAACACAAGGTACTTGAAGATCTCAACATTAAAACGGACACACAAGTGATTCTTCTTAATTACTGTTACAGCCATGATCATCCAGGATGATAAGCAGTTAGCTTTTTTACCAGACTAAGGGAATAGCTGTAAAAACTAGAGGGGCTTTCAGGTATGTAAACCTTTCTTCAGATCTGAAATAGCAACTAACTTTAAAGCTAAATACAAGGAATGTACAAGTTAAGTCAGCACATAGGAGGCCTCCTGAGAGAGGTAGTTTCTAGTTCATAAAACATGCAAGTGTTACTAGTGTGAGGGAAAGTTCCCAATCTCCCTCTATAATCCATTTATTTCCAGATATCGTGCAACTGTGCTCTTCTCTCTTTCTAAAGAAAGAATTAATCTTCTTTGTAAAACAACTGGTCATGATCCTCATGATCTCTTCATACCAGTGGTTAAGTTGCACATCACTGACTTACATAACCACATTCTTGTATTTTCCTTATTATCCTCCAATAAAGACCATATGTACTCTCAGTGTCAGCTTTGCTTTGTGACTGCAGCAGTACACTGTGGCATCTTGTAGCAGACTGTCCTGAATATGTGAATTTTTTGCAGCATGTAGTGCAGTGAATAAAGCTAAAATACAGATGAAGGGAAAAAAAAAAGAGTTCAGCTATGAGAAGAAATTAACTTTGTGACAGTGTTTTGGCTGCAGAGGAAGTCCAAGGCCACACAGCCAGACTGGAGGAAAAGTCCTGCTCTGGAAATACAGAAAGTACAGGATGTAATCTCTTCTTCTCAATTCTATCCTTTCCTTTGCAGCTAATACTTAAAATCATGATGGGAATACAACCTGACAGAGGAATAAATGCAACTGACTTGAACATGAAGCTAAATTCAGCTCTGTTAATTTTCTGTTAGGTCTCCAATTGAACCAAGAAAAGTAACTCTGATTTGAAGTAAGGTTCATTTCTTCTGCCAGTCCTTAGGCTTTTTTTTTTTTGTGGGAGTGACACGACCAGAAACATTTCCCTCTATCTTAGGAGAACTTAGAAGGCTTAGTTATAGATCACAAACTCATCATGCTACCCTAAGTACAAAATACAAAGGAAAAAAAGGTGCCAGGAGGTAACAATCCAGATTCAGCCTATCTCTGCTCAGGTGTTTACAGTGACCAGGAAACAGTTTATCATCTTTTATTTCTAATAACAGCTCAGTTCCTACAGGATGGCCAAGTTGTAATTGCTGACTGCAGGAAGTGATTCATTGCTGTGCTGGCCTAAAGAAATGGCTTCAGCCATACCTAAAATGTTTAGGTATTTCTGGGCTTATATAAACACTCTTCTGGCTTCCTTTGAAATTGCAAATTGCATTTCGAGAACGCTGTTTTACTGAAATGACAAATGATCTTACATTTCAGAGAAAAGAAGACTTCAAAGTTGGATTTGCCAGTACTTCCGAGTCATTTAACTTTCCTCTGAGATCCAGTACATTCCTCTCCCAAATGAAGATTGTGATTATAACCCATATCATCACGATATTTCAAATATAAATTCATTAAAATTTATAAAATATTTTGCAGTGTTTAGGAGAAAAATGTTACAGAAACGGAAAACATTTTTGCTATACTAATTAGCTAAAGATTGAGACCTTTACAGTACTATAGCTCATGCTTTGGAAGGATTACAGGTAGTTTTAAACTATAAATTTTTTTTCAAGTCTGAACACATTTCATTTACTGCAACTAAAACACATATAAAAGCATACTGACTGCACAGGGCCAAGAAAGCACCCAAAAACATTGGCTTAGCTCACCTTAGTTCTTTATATTTACATGTGAAATTATATATCTGTACTGGGAAGGGGTGACTCATACATTGCCTTTTGTCCTAGGGAAGTGCTGCAAAAATTATCATGTAGGTTATACACAGGAATCATGACTAGGGCTTCATAGCTTGACAGCTCACTGTAACTGTTCAACAGGTTAGAGCAGAAATAAAGGATAAGTAGAGAAGCCGACAGGAGTGCTGAGTGCATGGGAAGGCACTAGAATTAAGCACAAAATTGTTTAAATTGGAATTTAGACAAGACAGAGCTAATATGCCAGTAAAGTAAGAAATCTGAGATACAGGTACAGTAGATATTTTGATCACTATTAACTCACTTCACAGTTCTTGTAGGGTGGTAGCACCACCTGTTACTGTGAAAAGAGTTGTGAAGTTTTAATTAAACATATTAAAGTCTTTTTATCCACCACTGGAGCAAAGACTTCAACATTACAGAGTCCAAATGCACTTTCTGAGTCTTCATGGAAACACCACTCAGTTTTTGAACAAAAGCTTGCATAAACAGTGCTTGAGCAGCAATTTGCTGCTGCAGAGGCAACCAGACTGGAACATCAGCATCCCAGAATGAGCTGTTGAAAGGATTTACAGCACATCAGAAGGAGACATTCTGTGTGTCACAAGACACTAAGCAAGGTGTCCCTAGTAAATGGAAACAGCAGATAGGCAATAATGCAGATTCAGTTGGAAATCACTCTATACATCAGAGAAGGACAAGAGTTTTGAGAACTTCCAAGGCAGAGAAAGAAAGACAACCCGAACTTTTCTCAAAAGTGTCTCTGTCTGAATTTGGTTACAGAGCAAAGCAAGATGATATGCAATAATCAAAGTGAGTAAAGAAGAATGCATTAAAAAAATAAGCTGCTGTCTCCTCCTTGGATCTATCAAGTAGGTTTTTTGCCAAAGTGCAAACTCTCTACTTGCCCTCCAGCTTCCAAAAGTCAGCAACATTTTTGCTCTTTATCAGCCAGACAGTTCCCAAGTTAATTGTATTGCTACGAGTCTGTCAACCAAACCTCCCAGCGTGCACTGCATCTTCTTCCTTGTCTTATAGCACAAGGACCTCATGTGCTACCTATACTCTCCCTTGTATCAAAGCAAATGCATGTGTCTAGTACACATGATATCTTAATCACTGGTACTTTCTGGAGAAAAGTTTCAACATCTGCTGTATCTTAATTACAGCATCTCAAGGGACACCAGCTGACTTTCACATTAGTTAGCAAAGCCTTTCCTATTAGGAATTCTTTAGAGGCCAAATCGTTCATCTCAACATAGCCACAACACAGCAGGTGAAATACTCCAATGCAGCAAAGCAGCACAAGACCTATTTACCTTCCCTTTATGTAGGATTTACTTACTAAGCCTGCAACAGAGGAGGCAAATATTCCTCTGAAAAAAAGGTGAATTACATCTTGAAAGAGGTGGAGTTGTTCAGTGAAGAGCAGGCTTTTGTCAGGTATAAATTATCACAGTTCTGTTGTCATGGAACTAGGAGAATTTATCCCTGCTGTGGATCTGCTCCAGGATTTTGCAGCTCTTATTGCTGTGTATATATTGTAGTAGTGAAAGGTTGTCTGTCATGATGAAAGTGAGCGTAACACAATGATTTGTTTGTATTTAAACTCTATATCTGGCTGCTACTCGTTGCTTTTTTTCTAATCACATCTGCTCTTGTTACCTTCTGAATCTGAAATCCCCCATTAAGAAAGAATCGTCAGTAACAGCCTTTATCACTCTCTGCTGGCCCTGGGCCATGTGCACCTAATTACATGCTCACACCTCTGCCCCAGTTTACAACCGAGAAAAGAGAAGTACAGAGACTGTGTTAGTGACAATTTTAATGAGGAGCAGTGCTAGGACAAGGTCAGATGATAAAAGTTCATGGTCTAAGTCCTGTGTTTACACGACCAGATAACATTCCCTGATGAAGTGAGGAAGTTTTGCTTTTTGAAATTATGCAGACATCATTACAGAGAAACAAGAATTCATATTAGAAGTGAACAAAAAGTGAATAAGGAAAACTTCAAATATAACAACAGTTAGGTATAAGACTTTTTGAAGTTTTCTCCTTTAAATCTTTATTTTCATGCTTTATTCAGTTGCACAATTCCACAAACACTTTCACATAGTTGTTTGTAACAAGGAGGCTCATTTTTGGTGATGAGGTTTACAAAAGCACCAAGAGATCTCTGAGCACAAATCCCATGCCTTTCCATGACACTTGTCTTATTGTATAATTCATGTTTGCTTTGAAAATCACCTCTCCTAAATCCATTGGAGGTTTTATTCTGTTTTTGGCCACAGGGACAGAGTTAGACAAACTAGCCCAAAGCCAAGGTAAAAATATTTTTCCTCCCACCCCTATTAGAATCTTGTATTATTATATAAAGATGAAAGAAACCCTAAAATAAAATCAGTTTACCTGACACTGACAAACTAGAAGCCAGTTTCCAAAGAATCAAAAGTTTATCAGACGACAGACTTCAGAGCCCATCCATGCATTTTAATCTCGTTTCAAGGTGTGAAAACAGAGACATTTCTCACATAAGCATAAGATGTGGTTGATTATTCTTGTCTTATCTCAGCCTGATAAGCAGATGATTGCTACTGATACTCTGGATCACTGGATTCTTTACAGAACTTTAAAATCTGCAGTGAACTTTTCATTCTGTTTGTGTCAAAGGACCTCAATAATTTTGTCTCTGTTAATATCATCACCTTCCAACATTTAAAGATACCTATTATGTTATTAACTGAAGAAAAGATAAAATGCCTTTTTCCATTCTGTGCAGTCAAAATGAATATCTCTGTAATGAATATGCTTAGAACCATTAAGTCATGATTCTGAAACATAGGTTACCTGTGAATGACAGAAAAGCCAAAAGGAAAGATTCACCAGAATTTGTTTGTGGCAGACTAGTCTTCCATGCCAAGTCTCACATTTAAAAAGCCTCACCATTTAAAAGTTACTTTCTTGCTATTCATAATATCTAACCATTTCTATGACAGCAGGACTGAAAAAATTAAGAGCACCTCTCATATTCAAGGACATAAGGATTTGGCTTTCTGAGCTCGTGGGGCAGACACATGTTGAGGATCCCACAAAGTCAGGCCTCTGAACAGTCTTTCCCTACATGCTCACTTTTTAGCAATACACATTTTCTGTGTATCAGTAACAAATTCCCAGTCTGTGTGACAGGAATCTTTTAACCCACACATGTATTCTTCACAAAAAAAAAGAAAAAGAAAAAACAAATAAAGGAAGGAAGAAAGAATAATCATTAATAAAAAATATTCTTGCAGGTTGAAACTGAGCACGCATTATGAAAAATCAACATGAATTTCCTTCTCAGCAGAAAAAAAAGTAATGACTTTGGGAGCCAGCACAGCATAGGAACGCCAAAATCTGTAATGAAAAGAGGTTTGATGGCTCCAAGGGCACTGAGGAAAGCAAATTCTCCATCTGATATGGAGTGTACGTGGGGGATTGGCCCTAGCTTCCCAGAAGAGCTCTCCCAGAGTGACATCACCTGTTTAGAGGAAAAGGACTGAGGTTCAGGCTGACCACGTGTAGACTTTCAGTGCTGCTGCACTCACACAACTAAAAGTACAGCTTGATAACTGTTTCTGGGCAAGGTGTATAGATGGGAAAAAAGTACTTCCTTTAATCTCCCACACTGAGGATAAAAGCAGGATTCAAACACACATCTGTGTCTAAAGAAATGTATTTTAGAAATCCCAGCCTTTCTCATTTTAGCAGGAAGCTGTATGGTACAACTAATGCTACTGCACCCTGGGCATCAGTAAGAGCAGTTACTGTTCTAACTTCAGCCAGTGTCCTACTAGGTAGCCTTGAGTAAATCAGTTTAGAGATTACAAAGCCAGTAATTACAATGTTCAATTGTTTCTTCCTATAATACAACTATAGCTCCACTCTAAACAGATTCCTACTTGAAGCAGAATGTATTTTGCAGAAGAAAATACAAGGAATCTTGATTTTAAGAGCTCCAGACAGAGAATCCATAATGATTCTTTATAACCAATGTCAATGGCTTATTACCTTTATTATAAAAATGTGCACCCAGAGTCTATTGTTGTCTCACTTCCAACTTTCCACCATTCTATTTTTTTATAACTGCTATGCCAAAAGTTTCACCAGTATCATATTCTGTGCCTTATATAGATACAGGTCGGGACAAATGATTTTTGCTGAAACTAAATAGGTTCAAGCCCTTGAGTACCTTGCTGCACAGAATGTCCAATCCATTAATCATTCTCTAAGCCTTCTTCCCCTCTTTATTCCTTTTTGAGACATGAATCTGAATCTTCACAC
Organism: Dromococcyx pavoninus; assembly: GCA_033558185.1. Taxonomy (NCBI): domain Eukaryota; kingdom Metazoa; phylum Chordata; class Aves; order Cuculiformes; family Neomorphidae; genus Dromococcyx; species Dromococcyx pavoninus. The sequence goes on along the minus strand of JAUMJL010000004.1, from coordinate 187,475 downwards.
ATACTCAGATATTCAGGAAGTTATCAAATCACTGCTAGCACAGAAGCAGCATAACTTCGTGATTCCTTTTTGATGTTTCTCTTTAGGCCATCTTTAGGCCTTTGGCTACTGCATGACAGAGAAATCCTACGTTCAACTAATTATCTATTAAAATGCACCAAATACTTTTCAGTCATTATTTTTTAGGATAGAGTGATTCATCCTGCAAATGAAAGCTAAATTCTTTGTCCATATATATGAAAAAAAAGATATCTAAAATGAATATATAGAGTTTTATATGATTTTACCTTCAGTTTTACTGAAGCTTACACAATGTATGGATCACATCAAAAGCCACCTTTATTTCCAAAGTCTCAAAATTTATTCCATCTGCATAAAATTTTCATTAATGATTTTTTAATATTTTTCCCATCATTAAAAGAAATGGAAAACAGAGCATGGCCTGATGATTCTTAATAGGTTCTATTAGATAATGATTCCCATTTTGCATAGTAAGACTACCAGATAAGCAATTTTAGGTCCTTTTAATGTGTTGTCCAGTTGAATTTGCTTTATTCTCGTTTTTTCATCAAAGGTTGTGCGGTACCATGACAAATGCCCTAAAAATGTCAATTACATCAGCACTACAACAGTCATCGACCAAACTTCATATATCATAAGAAAGATATTGAGTTAGTCTGACAAGATATATTTTCCATAAACCAATGAGAACTGCCATAAATTACATTATTCCCAATTATTACTATACTAATAATGTCCCATATCACTCTTACATTGTTTTGCCAGGGACTGACATCAGGCTGAACAGCCTGTAATTACTAAGTCATCCCATTTAAAATTCTGTCACAGTATTTGCCTTCCCAGTGCTGTATCAATTAATAAAAAACAACATTAACAGACCAGAGACATTGTTAAGCAGTTCCTTGAATACTCCCTGATGAACATTATTGGAACTGCTGATCATAAAATGTCTTAACTGGAACAGTAGCTGTTTAGCAACCTCTACAGTTAGTAATAAAATAGAAGTAATTTCCTAATCCCCCTCTCTAACTGTATAAAATGCAGATAACAGCACTTACTCCCCAAATGCTTTGAGATCAGTAGTTTAAAAACAATACGAGTGAGATATTTGAGTTTTTTAACTCCTCTGTATTGCAGTAGCTCTCCAGTGATTAAGAACATTCATACTTCAAAAAAATCCTTCTTTATTTTGTATTGAATAGGATCTGAGGTACAAAGTACTGTATCTTTTTCATGCCGGCTATCTAAAATTTATACAGCAACGTTAAACTTTTCACTGACAGGAAAATCCTTCTGTAACTTTGTGGAGTCACTCCAAATGGATGCTTCAATTAATACAGTAAGTTCTAAAGATTCGTCAACTACAACAAATGGTGAAGCATTTAATATGGTAAGAGGAATGTGTTGTTTATATTATCAGTAATCATAGATGGATAAAATCTGATTAAAGTGAAAAAAAATCACTTTGAGATCTGCAAAGCATTTTGTACTCAAGAAAAAATGTTCAGAAGAATATTCTGACAATTCATTTTTTCATTTGATGCCTAGAATGCTTTATGTGCTATATAAACTGTTTTAGCAATATTAAATCATTTAAACCAGATTTTCATTAACTCTGTAAGCAAGTATTCTATATCAGTAATTCTTCCTAACTTCAAGGTAAATTGGTGTGTTTACATTGCACTCACTGATGTAATGGCAATGTAGTGCACACATATCAAATCTAGCTTGAATATTGACACCCATCTGGCCACAGACTTCAAGAGCTTGGAGCAGGTAAATGCCCGCGTGTTTATATAGCTTCTGAAACACCTTTTGGAACTCCCAGTGAGCTACATGCTGCTAAAATATTACTGGTATCTGAAAAAAAAACCAACCCAAGATTTAAATTACCTAAAATGGATGGTCAGCTGTGATCAGAAGTCTAGGAGACCTAACATCAGCGACAAGAACACACAGGCTTGAAAGAATTTAGGCAACTTAGTTGTTTTCAGAATAACTACACCTGATCAAATTCATCCTCAGATACTCTGAACGCAGACTGAAGCAATCTCAGAAGCATTTAACTTTTGAACAGACACAAACAAGGTGTTTATTATTAAAAACAGGTGAAAGAAAGGTCTGAAAGCTTACTTCCAATTAGATATAGAAATACTACAACAATTCATCAAACAAACAATTTAAGTATCTAGAAGAAAGAGGATGAGTAACCAGCAATGAAGTCAGTTTTCCCTGTACAATAGAGTAACAGAAATTGCAGGCAGGCAAAAAAGACTAGATAGTTTTAATAAGAACTTTATAATATTGTCATAAACAGCAAGGGGAAGCATGGTCTAGAAAAATCACTCTTAAATGGCGGCTTTACTCAGAAAACAGTTACTGATGATTTGCTGTCAAACTGGAGAGGTTTACCAAGTGGTATTCCATAGAACAGCATATAATTCAGTATTTTGATTAATGATTTGGCTGAAGAAATAGAAAACATATTTGATAAATTCACAAGCAACAGGAAGCTGGAAAGGCTTGTGGCAACAAAACAAGGATGTGATCAGAATTTTCAAATGTCTAGATAAAATGAAGAAATTATTTTGAATATGTAGGATACAAGTCAATAAGTCCAGTGGCAAAATTTTACAGTTGGGTAGGACCAATCAGCCACAAAACCCCACAGTATTACCCACTGTAAATGATTCAGGAATATCACCAAAGATAACAGTCAATCACAAGCTGAAAACGACTCAACAGCATCAGGGTGTTGCAAAACCATATGGGAGGATGTATAAACAAAAATTCTGTGCATAATACACATGATGTTTTACTGGTCTGCTCAACAAAAGCAGCCTAAATTACTTGTCCAGTTTTTCACATTACTGGAATAAACCACTCTAAGGAAAGTAATAAGAAAGATGATCAGAATCTAGAAAACCCAACTTCGTGTGACAAGGTTTAAGGAACCGAGACTGATTATTCTATTAAAAAGAAAGAGGGAGATGCAACAATTTTCTTAAAATACGTACAAAGCGGCTACAAAGGGGAAAGGAATAAATCTTTCTCTACAGCAATTTTGGGTAAAGCAAAAAGAAAAAAGGGCATCAAGTTTAGCAATGAGTATCTAGTTAAGGTCAATAATAAAAAAATTCAAATAGTAGGATAGTTAAGCACTGGAGCTGATAATCTTGCAGGCTGTGGACTTCCCACATCTTGAAACTTTCAGTGAGAGGTTGCAGAATCAACCCCAATACTTCTTTGCTACACCACAATCATAGTAACTGCAGTACAGATGTACACTTGGAGACTTTACATTTCCATAAAACTTTTTCATACTTGATAAATGACAAATAGTCAGTTTACAAGTCTGCAACACTTACATAGATGAACCCTTACCCATGCACTCTGTTACAACGGGGTCAGTGAAAAGTTTGTCTTTACTTCAGCAGCAGCAAGGCAGGGTCCAAATTCAGAAAAACTTAAGAGCATTGGCCATTAAAATGCAGTTTTCTTAGAATCTGCGATCATGAACGTGGGGAAAATAGAGACATACTTTCTGCTTCTTCATCGTCTAAACAGGCGATGAAGATCTTTTTTCTATAGGGCATTTCTGTGTGGAAAAAGTGTTACTACACATCAAAACCAGCCTCTCTGCAAACAAAGAAAACTGGACAAACAACAGTAACTATGGTGCTAACAAGTACAACCACACAGGACAAAAGCAGGACACATCTACTAAAAGGCGTTTTCCTGTTCTTATGACTTGATGTGGGTAATAAGTTAATGGATAACCATGACTTGTATCCTCCGTCAAATAGGCCATAATTTGCAGCACTAGCTGCTGCTGAACTCGGTCCAAGTGTATGTGAAAAGCCTACCTTTCCCAACAGAGTACAATTCCTCCACAGTTGTTGTTTCTGGTATGAGTGGCACAGGCTATGTGGTAGCAGTAGGCTTGCCCCATCACCTAACACCAGTTGTACAATTAAGATGGTGCTTACAGGGACTACTCCCTCCTCTGCCCTCTCACAGCATTCACCCTATTCATAAAACTGGGGTAACATCAACAGGCATACTATACATAAATTAGGGTAACAACAATGAAAGCAGTGTTCTCCGGGGCTCAGTTTAGGGGCCAAGCTGAACAGCAGCCAGCAGTGTGCCCAGGTGGACAAGAATGCCAGCAGCATCCTGGCTTTGTATCTGAGATGGTGTGGCCAGCAGGAGTAAGGAAGTAATCATCCCCTGGTATGCAGCACTGGTGATGGCACACCTTGAATACTGTGTTCAGTTTGGGCCCCTCACTACAAGAAGGACATCGAGGGGCTGGAGTGTGTCTAGAGAAAATGGAACCAAGCTGATGTAGGGTCTGGAGCACAAGTTTTACGAGGAGCAACTAAGAGATCTGGGTGTGTTTAGTCTGGAGAAAAGCAGGCTGACCTTATCGCTCTCTGCAATGACCCGACAGGAGGCCGCAGTGAGGTGGGTGTTGATCTCTTCTCCCTAGTGACAAGTGACAGGATGAGAAGAAATGGCCTCAAATTGCACCGGGGGAGGTTTAGACTGGATATTAGGAAAAATTTCTTTACTGAAAGAGTGGTGAAAGCATTGAAAGAGGATGCCAAGAGAAGTGATGGAGTCACCATCCTTGAAGGTGTTCAAAAATCCTACAGATGTTGCACTTTGAGACATGGTTGAGTAGGCCCGGTGGTTTTGGGCTGACAGTTGGACTTGATGATTTTCGAGGTCTTTTCCAACCTTAATGATTTTTATGATTCTATGATTCAACTGAAATAGGATTGCAGAATTTGTAATTATGCTGGTCATAATCTGAAATAATGTGGTATTTTTCTTCACTCTGTTAGCAAGTTCTAGGCTTGTATTTACTGACAGGCACAGAGCTACAGGTGAAGAAAACCAGTGCAATTCCAAGATAATGAAGAATTATCCTGTTAGTATTCTATTCAGGCTATTCACAATCTAATTGCTATTTGTTACTGTGACTTGTGGATTCTATATTGAGGCTTGTTAATTAGATGTTTTATGTGCATCGTTAGTAAAACTTTTAGCTTTCTAAAATTAATTTAGGATTGTGTTTTGCTCAAATTAATTATTCATTATAGTATGTAAAGTACCCTAAACACGTCCTTTACATACCTTCCCTAAACAGATATAAAGCATGTTAGCATATAAAAGCAGTGTGTAAATACACATAAGGTAATTAGTGCTTTCATTGCTGTGTGGTTGTACCATTCATACCTTACAACTGCAACTAGAAAAGAAAATGTAAAGTCTAATTAGAATCTGTCAGAACTACATTATAAATCCTTAATTCTATGCTATTAATAAAATTTAAGACTATTAATACATTAACAACTGAATTTAATTTTCACACAGGTTTTGCATATCACTCAAGTCTAAAAATAAGCCAAATTATTTTTATAGTTAATTTTTAATCAGCTCCATGTTTTCACATATTAGGCCAATTATTTTCAATTAGCAGAAAATATTATTCTTGAAAATATTTATTAGTATGTATGTTTGCAAAGATCTATTTGTTAATAAAATGCAGACATTAGGTCTAAATGAACCCAAAGAGTTTCCATGTAGCAAATTCCTTATTATCTCCATGGTTACATGAGCTAATACATTGATGTTTTATACAAGGTATATGCACCAGAACATTGATCTAATATTGAACAAAGCAACAAATCTGTGGCTTTATGACCAAACATATGCTGTCGTCGGATTTTGGCAACAAAATCTGTTGTCAGACACGAGAAAAACCAAAAGATTCAGAGAGATCTGAGAAGCACAGTAGCGTGATGCATCCAACAATCTGCCATGCATGCAGAGATCTGAGTTCCCCAAAGTACTGCCTCCAAGTCTTGCTTCTGGAGTGCAGGAATACAAGATATCACAGGCAACACCTGCCTCCAATGCCACTGATCACCCTCAGTTTCCATCTAAATCTCTTCCATCGAACACTTTTTGTTGCTCAAAGCACACAACTCCTTTTCCTTCAGGTTTCCTATTGCTCACTTTCAGAAATGCATCCCTATTAAGGAAGAGGGCCTAGATGCTTCACATTGAGTGTACCTTCGCTTTTCTGACTTGGAATGTGCAGGTCTGTTTATCATCGCATGATTTCCCTAATAAAAATCATAACTTGCCCTTGCCATGTGGTTTCTTGGCATGGAAACCACAGATTTTGTATTCCAATCATTTTGTTAATGAAGAATACTATAACTGGTATTAATTTCGAGTCTATAGGAGTTGCTTTGTGCAGTTTCAGAGATCGATTTAAAACTATTTTTTAAATTTGCAGGATGACATAAATATCAGTAAGGCCTAAAGAGAAGAAATATCTATCGCTACTGAAAACCAATAGTTCTCCAAGTGGGAAGTAAATGGTCAAGCTTTTGACAATGACTACGTAGCTGCCAGTTCCCCAAAAACATCTTCTACATTCTGTATTTCTGAAAATGCCCCTGCACTCCCATCACTATCTCTAGGCTTCCTAAAAGTTCTAATTGCCCCTGAAATATATTTGAAAACAAATTCTCAGCATTTATTTGTAAAATAAAGGATTTTTATTTGATTTTTTCAAAATTTCCCCTGGCAATTTAATATTAATTAAAATCTGTTGAGCCATATGGTGACTTTTCTTTTTCTTAACAAACATTATGACATTCACATTTTCTACTATGAATTTTCCCATTTTTGCCATAACAAACAACAAAGCTTAGAGAGCTCATAGTACAGAGACATCACTGGTTCAAGTATTAATGCAGCCACACAGACAGACCGAAAGAGACCAGAACAGAAAGAGGTTTTTAAAGCATTTTAGGCAAGTGAACCTTGTATGATTAAACACACCCTGTAACAAAACAGACCTCCACATTCACAAATAAAGCACCGTCACAAACAGCATGGGTCATAGCACTCACCTTTTCTAAGCTGTAAATAACTCGTCTTTCTATTTCTATTATATTTATGTACGTTAATGAAACCTGACCACCCACCACTGCATTTTTGAAACTGTAATATAACTGAGCAATAAATACCATGCTTCAATTCCAGATCAGAACAAGACAGAGAGAGAAACACTCTTGCCGAAGCTGCGTCTAGTGAAGAGCTAGAGCAAAGGCAGAGTTTACACTTGTAGAAGCACAGCACTGTGTGCGTGTGGCTTGCACGGAAAGATATTTAAAAAACAGCTCCTTAAGAAGAAACCACTGCCATCCATCTATCTATGTACACATCGCCTTGATCTCTCCACTGCACCAACTGCTGCTTTGCGAGTCTTCTTACTGACTGGTGCCAAGTGATTTAGACCCCTGCTAAGGAAAAAGGTAAAAGCTGGATGTAGCTGGCTTTACTGGTTCTGGCAGAGCCTGCCAAATTGTGGCATCAGTATGCCATTATACCAACGAATTTTGAAGCAAATGCACCTGCTTCTGATGCATTAAGAAAAATGCCTATTGCAACACATGCTATACTATAAAATGTCATATCTGGATCATGCCAAATTCTCTCTTTGTTTGTCCCTAACTCACACATAACATGGCATGAATAATTATTCCTGAATTAACAGCTCTTCTACTGTGAGGGTATTTTTCTTACCCTGTAGGAATATTTAAATCAAAATGTGTGTACTTTGATTTAGAAAAGATAGATATTGCTATATACTGGTGTTGACAAATTTACCCCAGCTTCCCCCCTGGAAAAAAACAAGAGTCCTGTACTTAAAAGAAAAACAAAAAAAGATTTTTTCACATGTCTTAAAAACATTCAGCCACTATAGAAAACCCACACACCAAGCCAGGAAATAAAATCTGGATATACTGTAGCCAGAGTGAAAAAGTGCACCTTCAAATTTTTAAAAGCTTAGGAGTCTATTCAACAAACAGCAAAGAAAACAAAGTTCTAAGTTTAAATAGGACCTACTTTTTTCCATCTAGACCTAGACTTTCTTCAAAATTGAATACAAAGACAGCCAGATATTTATATCTGAAAAATCTGTACTCCATATCTTATATTTTAAGTAAAACCACAATAATTCAAATCTGATATTTTCATCTACGTAAGCACAGTTACCTTCTCTATTACACAGCAAAATTTTGTAGTAAGATAAGACCAATGTATTGACAATCCCAAAGAAGTATATTAAGCTCATCAGCTCTTAACTGAGGTTTTAGAAGCAGTTTAAAGGATTTAGACAAAAAATATTCATTTCTTATCTCCTTTTATCACCTATACATGGCTAAACTTACAGGCTGTTCTGAAAATTTCAGTGAGCTGGACATATACTCATTGAATATAAGAGAACTGTCACTTCGCTGTCTATCTGAAAGATAAAACTCTCTCAAGCTTAGGTGAAAAGAATAATTGGCTAGATTTCGCTTGTGCCATCACTGACAACTTTACAGACTCATGCTCTGTAATATCCCATTTTTTTAGCTGAATAGGAACGCTTCAAAAAGGCATATTTATTCGCTGAAATGAGAGCTGTGGTCACACATGTGGTCACACATTGCTCTGGTACCGGAGCACACTTAAGGTTGGACTGCTCCGGTTAATCAAAAGCATAATAAAGTTTTGCGTAGTTTAATACTAGACTTGAGAACTCAGAGCCAAGAAGTTCTACACTCTAGCAAATTCCAGGCGCTGCATGTTTTCTGTGTTACTGAATATAGACACACTCAGTGGGACAGAAAATTTACAAGGAAATTGAAGAAGTTGCTCTTTTTAGCAGATCAGAAGTTTAAGGTTTGCATTGGGGGAAAGGAGAAAAATTGCATCCAAGATGATGCAGGTGTCACTCACAGGATTTAACCAGGCCTGCTGTAACAGTTTACAAGGTCACAATTTTGCACGTAAAGGCTATTAACAGACATTTTTCTACATAAGAACATCCTTGGTAAGTGTTGAAGAACATTACCAAGCAATATTACCAAACCAGAACAAGGGTGTCCTGATATTTTCTGTCAATCACGACAGATCACACTTGTTCTCCGGATGCAGAGTGCAAGGTAGGGCCTGGCCCGGGCGCAGCACTAAAATTCTGTTTCAATACAGCCCCGCATCCCCCCTGTTCTGCAATTGCAAACTTTTCCCGTGTTGCGGGTGGGCAGCGGCGAGCAGCCCCCTGCCAGCTGCGGCAGCGGTGGGGCAGGGCTGGGAAAGGGGTTTGCAGGCAACCGTTCTCCAGGGCTGGAGGCCACAATTCCCCAGGTTTGGAGGCCAACGTTCCCCGGGATGCGCCCCCTCTTATTGGAGGAGGGAAGCGCGCGGCCGCACGGGGGTCTCCGCTTGCCAGATCCCGGTTCTGCCATGCCCTGGAGCCGGGACGCTCCCATGGTTCGGTTGTTATGCTCACTATTTTTTTTATTATTTTTTTTTTTTCTCTTTTTTTTTTTTTGCTGGTTTAATCGCTGCCGCGGCAGGCGCTGGCTGGGCGATGGGGTCGGGGATGCGCGGTGCTCCGCGCGTTCCCGGGATGGCGCGCGCTCCCTCTGCGGCCGGAGGGAGGGGAAGGCTGCAGGGATGCAGGGAGGGATGGAGGGAGAGAATGAGGGAGGAAGGGAAGAAGGGAGGGGTGGAAGAAGGAAAAGCGGAATGAGGGATGGAGGAAGGGACGGATGGAGGAAGGGAAAGAAGGAGGGAGGGATGGAGGGAGGAGAGAAGGGAGGAGGGAGGGAGGGAAAGAAGGAGGGAGGGGGAGGGTTGGCGGGGCCAGGGCCGCCAGGCGGGCAGGCCGGGCGGCTGCAGCGGGACGAGGCCGGGCAGCGGGCGGCCCCGCTCCGCCCCGCGGCGCTCCCCGCCCGGCGGCCCCGCAGCCACCGCCGCCCGGGCCCGGCGCGCCCCCCCCGCCCCCCGCGAGGAGCGGCGCTGGGTAGTGCGGCACCGCGTTAAAAGGGGAGCGAGAGAGGCAGAAGGGAATAGAGAAGAGGGGAGGAGGCAGCCCGGAGCACCGGCTGAAAGCAGTAAAGGAGCTTCAGGACAAATTGTGTCTTTTGCAAAAAAAAAAAAAAAAAAAAAAAAGGAAAGCTCTTTCAGGGTTAGGAATTTTTTCCCCCCTTTCTTTCCTGCAGCGGAGCGCACAGGAGAGGTACCCCCCGGCCCCCGCCGGGCAGCGGGACCCGCCAGCAGCATGTACCAGGGACACATGCAGGTAAGAGCCTGGAGAGAGAGGAGCAGCTCCTTGAGCGGGCGCCTCCGCCCCGGGATGCTTTGGAGCTCCTGGGGGGTGAGCGGAGGGGAGATGCCACACCGGCACCGCGCAACAAGTGGGCTGGTGCGGTGTGACCGGGGCACTCTGGCTCGGGGCTGAAGGGAACGGCGTGCCTGGGGCTAGCGACGCTTCAGGGGGAGGATGGAAAAGGGGTTCTGTCAACTTTGTAACTAGGTGAAGTTTTGTGTGCATTCGTGCATTTATTATGCCTGCTTGTTCAAACAGATTTAAGGGAGCATTCCGGGGCAAAGAGTGTTACAGCATGCTTTAAGTGACACGTCTCCTGCTATCCTCTTGATGCATCTCTCCCTGTATGTCAAGTGAAGGGCAAACAATAAGGGAAAAAGACAGAGCACTTGCTTTGCAAAATCTGCAAAGATTTCATGCTACACCAAAGCCATCAATTTGCACAACGTATTGTGTTTAAAGGTGATGGCTTTCTATTCTTCCCTCCCAACACGGGATGAGGATTGATTTTGCTAAGCCCCGGGATGACTTTGTAGAATGAATTCAAACACATGTCTAAGTGACTTTAGCATTTTAGGCTGAAATCTTGTCTCATGGTCCTATTGAGTGACATTGCTGTAGCAGAAAATGCTTCTCCTGATAAAAACGTACTAGTGCCTTAGACATGATTACTTTAACCTTGACTCCCGCTCTCCTTCACATGGCTCTTGCTTGGAAAGCCAAGTCTGTTTTGAAGGAGAAGGAAATGCCAAAGTGGAGTAAAGGTTTACACTGATCTTCTAAATTAATTTTTTGGCTTTTGGACCCAATCTGGTTCATTGGTGTTCATTGCCAGGAATTATCAAATGTTTTTTATTACATATAGTGGTACCAGCCTTGCACGTAGTGTTAGTACTAAGGCTGTTTACAGAGAAACTGCAGTTTAAGTAAGTGTAAGCTGACCACTTCTGTTTGGTGTGATTCTGCATAGAATTTAAAAATCTGATGAATGATCATTAGGGACATTAAACTTAAGTCAATGTCAAAAACAGGGTTGTCGTGTATGATATGTGAGTTGTAAGTACTCTGATTCAGCAGTCTCTGCTTTCCAGAGCTGAATGATACCATGTTTGTGTTATCTGATCTCAGTAACGATAAATAATGTGTCATAATATTGCTTGTTGTAGAGGAGCAAACAGGTTTTAACAAGAAATGTAATCCATGGAAGTAGCATACGTATTAGTATTTATTTCTGAGAATATGGTTAAAGTATGCATTATTTTATCATAACACAAAATCCTGTCACTAATGATACGGAATTCATGAATGGGTATTTATACCCTCCAGAAAGCAGAAGTTCTTTGCTACGAGTAATATAGTGCAAGGTGTCAACAAACCTACAACTTTTTTTAAAAAGGAAATGTAATGGAATATTGAGGTGTCTGGCAGTACTGTAAATTTTTTGAGTCTTTAAAAGGTTGAAATCAAATTTTCAATAGAAAAATCAGGTCAAAACATACAAATATGTCCTTATAAATTATTTTATTTCAAAATGCTTTTATTTTTCTAGCCCTAAATTAATCAAATTCTAATCAAATTCCCCTTTAAAATTTACTGAATAAAAAATTCTATTCTTATTGAGTACACTTGTCATTATTAAAAATAAAAATCCACCTGAGTTCATCAACGAAACTTTTTAACGTATTTCTGCCTAACAGAAAGCATTAATATTGTTCAGAATATGCCTAAAAAAGCCTAAAGCATTAGAAGAGATTTTCATGTTTACTATATCCTTAATTAGAGCCTTAAGTGAGTCAGACAAAGACAATAAAGAGCTAATTTCTTTGCCATGAAATGATCTACTCTAATGCTTATTAAATCATGCTGGAACACAAACTAGCGAAGTTACCATACAAGTACAATATCAAGCCACATGCTAAAAAAAACATAGACACATCCTGAGCATTACAGGTCCTTTGTTAGTATCTCCAAGATTTATGGTAAGACTTCTACTAACTTAAGGAAAACTATTTGCAATTACCTGCCTATCTGAAATAACGAGAACCATAAATCCATCCAAACAGGTGCCTGACTTAATCCACCCAAGTCAGTGTTCGGAATCCTAAACAAAAATAATCTTGGTTTTAAAGACGCTAAGCAGTCACAGAGCTTCCACTTCTTTAAGATAAATTAGAGTGTTTAGCTGGACCCTACCTGGATAGTTAAACATCTAACATTATCCCATAGAATATGTCCAGATGCAAAATACTGTACCAGTATATAGTGCGTGATCCTACACTCTTTAAGGCAAAAGCTTTTCTGAATTTACTGTGATGAAATTGAGAGTGCCAGTCATTGTTTCCCTTTTTCCTGGAGTGTTTTTTTTTCTCAGATGTAAAAGTAATGTCTGCAGAAATAATTCCTTAGTTTTATTACTTTAAAAGATATTTAGAAAGCCAATGTTTTACTAATAATGTCCTGTAATTCAGCTAATTCTTGGAAGACTTCTGGAAGGTGGGAACTTTAACAACTGTAACAATGTAATAAGCATAATTAGAGAGAGTGGGAATTTACCTACCTTAAATAGGCATCTAACATAATCAGTTTCAGTGGGGAATTTCTAACTAAGGACAGTAAGTGTAGATGAAATATACTTTATATTTAAGCACTACTGAAGTGCAGCAGACTCCTAAACTACTTTACTACATCAGGCCATAATATGTGTATCTTCTCTTAATTTTTAGTTTATAATGCAGGTTGGTTTTCACTTTTTTTCTGAATCCCAGAAAATAACTTAGTTTATTCCAAAGACCTAGGTTTAGAGTTCCCTCTTACTTTTTTTATAAATGAATCCTCACAACACAGAAATACTACAGAGGTCCTAAGCTAAAATTCCAGAGATAGAAAAAAAGTAAATTTGAAAAGAATGTATATTACTGGTTCAGCCATTGCCTTTATGTTTCCAGGCACCTTTCTATAGGGCTAGCTTTTGTATTACTTGTGTGCTGCACACTTGCACATAGAATAGTAGGAGAAAGTGGCCTTCCACAGAGCCAGCACCACAAACAGAAATAGCATGCAGAGAAGTAGTGCTACAGGAGCTGTTCAAAGCTATTTCACTATCATAATAAGCATTTGATTTAGCCCTGTTTACCAGCCTGTTCCATATACATGGTAATGGTCTAAAACATAGCAGGGACTGGCATAGGTTCTAAGGCAGTAGCTATTTTCTGAAGCCTGAGCCTTTAAGGTGGACATTTTGCACGAGAACTTCAGGTAAGATGCACACACTGTTTGCCTACAAACATGCAACTTCAGTTATGTAAGAAATCCTGTTTAATTCTATAAACTTAGGCTCCAACAGGACAAACCTTATTGTTTACATGAGCACACATGGAGATTACACAGATATGTCAAAAGAACTGAGTATAAATGCTCAATAGTACAGGTGTAAGAGAGTATTTCTCTCTTAGGACAATGTGTGCAACCCAATATGTGCTGGTTTCCATCTTCTTCAAGGAAACAGTAGCAGGCCAGATGGAAGCAGAACATAAGCCACGTTCATCCCACAGTCACTGTTCTAAAATGTCTATCATTTTAACAACCAACAATAAGATGTTTTTAAGCTTTTATAGTATATTATATTCCTGGTACCAGTCCCTCCCTTTGACTTTTATGACAGTTCTGTAAATGGATGGAGGGTAAATTACAAACACCAAATGGGATTTTCAGCAGCATTTGGCTTCCTAGGAAATTCAAAATAAATGCTTTCAAACAATGTTTGCCTTGATGCTGTATATAGTCAGCTTTCTCCGGCACAAATGCTTGAACAGAAGAAGTGCATTGCCAAATGTTGGCATGGGATTTTATGTATGGCAGTGTTATGTTTTGAGATGGCTTAATTTAGACAAAGCAGAAATTTTGACCACACATGGCTATCAGAGTTCCTCTGGCACTTTTTACGCAAGAACAGGCTTGTTAGTCACGATGCCTTGGCCACGTTCCAGATCAGATAGATAGTCTCCTAAACTTTTAATTGCATAGGCAATCAGCTTCATGCCCTAAACTGTTGTGTTATGTTCTGTATAATTAAATATATTTAGCATTCTACCATTGGCATTTCATATTTACATGAAATGATCCGAATTAATCATTTACATTTCAATAAGATTTCAGTCATCAAACACATACCTGCATGATCGTAGTGGGCCTACAGAAAAACAACTACATACACATGAAAATTCTTGCAAGACGAAATCTCAAGAGCTGCACATGTTTTACTGGGCCTGAAAAGTGTTGCTAAATATTTTAGAAGTTGTAAAAAAAAAACACTTTTGCACTGATTTCCCAACACTTAAGATACAGAGAAGTCACTGGGAGAAGTGAAGCAGAACTGTCTCAAGATCAAGCCACAGATGCAAGTTCCATCTTTGCTTATTTGGTAACCTATTAAAAGTACTGTAATAGTGTTGTCTACACTGCCAGCTAAAATAAATCAAACTGAAGCCATTAATCAATTATGAATTTTAAAAGTAATATCTCTGCTATGTATTTTTTACATGAATAAAACCACCCGCAAAGAATATGCACAATATAAAATTGAATTCAATGAAAAATTGTATCTTTACTCAGCTGTTAAGATCAACACAAACTTAATAACTTTAAGCTACAAAATTCTACAAATCTGGGCATGTAGCTAGAATGCTAACTGATCCTCAGTGATGTTGACGAGCTCTTTCAGCTCTTTCTAGCTGAAACTCCATTATGGTAAACTGATTATTTTTCATTATTACAAGCCTTTTCTAAAAGTATTCACAATACAAGGGCAACGTTTGTAGCAGTATATTTTCCATTTTGTCTTGATATTTTCCAGTTATTCACTAGCAGCTTTTCAAGTTCTGAATAGCAGTTTATGAACTGCTTATGAATGAAATGAACTAAAAATAATGAGCTCACTTTCATTGAAAGAAATTGATTCAAAGAAAGCAGGTGATATACTGCTTTTGGCTAATATGCATACTGAAACTGTACAAATTGTGAGTATTTGTAACACTCGTATATATAAGCATTTCTTGAAGCTGTTAGGGATTACAAGAACCTAGCAGAAAATATTGCAGAGACTCAGAAACTCTTGGCACACAGTGTATTTTTGCTGGATGCAAATTAAGAGGAACTCTTACTAACTAAATAAGGATTCATCCCTCTATTCTGGAATTACGTACATTCAAGACAAGAAAAACAACAGTCCCTAGCAGTGTCATTATTTATATAAATATGTTAGTCTAAAGCCAACTTTCACAAAAGAGGCACCCCTTACTCAGGAAATCATGCTGTATTTTTCTACCAGTGTTGTCCCAATTTATGACAGCATGACAGTTGCTAGCTCTTTAAACTACGTATCTAGAAAGCTGGATTTTATGTTTACCTTCATCACAGAGCATCAGCAAGCCGAGTCACCTTTCCACATGTCCACTTTGCCCCTCCTACATTGTTCTGCTCCAATTACTTAGCATGTGTGCTAAGCTTGAATAGCAATTGCTCATTTTTTATATCAATCCTGTCTTCAAATATCCTAAAATGCACCTGCACAATGACTAAAACCAAGGACTGATGATCAATAGGAAAATCTGCAGCTGTGTGAAGACCTACAGAGAGAGAGAAAGAGCCAGTCGATTTTGATTACTTAGCTTATACTTGTTTGAAAGTTCAGGCTTACGCGTGTTTGAAAAACTGATTGGTTTAATGGGACCTACTGTTAGAGAAAGGGAAAAGGAAGGCCAACAGTCTCAGAATGGAAGAACATAGATGAAACTGCTATGCAAATGAGGAGGCCAAAAAGCTGGGAAAAAAGTCCATGAGCTAGAGGTGCATGAAAGGATGAGAAAGATAAGATAACCACATACAGAAATTGAGAGTTCCCTTTAGTCTCATAAACATTAATCTGCAGAAAATAATTCTGAATTTATAATAATCTTATTACTAAGCAATCAGAAACTTATAAAAAACAGGATTGATGTCTAAACTTGGTTTGTTTAAAACCATCTATCAAGTTTAATCTGCTACCTTTGTGTAGTATTTAGAAATGAAAATGGTAAAAACATTGGACTAGTACTTAAAATGAACCTGACCAGGTTTTTTTTTACCTACTCATCACAGGAAGTATCTACGAGTTGTTTGCGCCACAGAATGTAATTCTGCACAATCTATTTCAGAAATAGCTGATACTGCAAAACGGAGAGAAGTTGTCTTCCAAATCAGGTGCCATGACATGTAAACTAGGAGGTGACTTTCTGTAGTTATGCATTTTCATCATTGTCCAAGAACATTACTAACAAAATTCTTAAGGATCATAAAGACCATACTCAGCAAATTATTCTACCAGGTTACAATTACTATAAACAGTATGATATTTCATTGCTTTCTCCTCAGGCTTTTGAAATTCTGAGTCACTGGTACGTGAGTTTCACTCCCAGTGGTTTCTTTGCATTTAAATAAATTATTAAATTCAAGATATCAAGCAATTGAAACTTTTTATACTGAACTGAAAATAAAAAGTCTCACCAGATTACCTATGAATAGAAAACACATTTAACATTAGGCTCTAAATGTGCTTTTTTCAAAGTCTGTGCAATTAGTCATGTCTTATTACTGCAGTTCCTTCCAAACATTTTTTGTTAAGCTTCTATCAGGTTGTCATAATATGTGTAAGCCCCTGGTGTCCTTCCTCCACTCTCCTCAGACTATCAAGACACTCAAATTTGCCAGTGTTTCGTCTCTCACTCTGTGCTATTTGTTCATTTTATTTTCCTTATCAGGGTTCAAAGTCTTTCTTGGAATGTTTTGTCTCCTACCACATTTTCACTGCTGTATCATTTATGCTGCTTACAGGAGGGTAGCCAAGCTCACCCATGTCACAACTGCACACTATGTGCGGCAGGGACTGGGTCACGTCTCAGCAGCACTTGGTCACAAGGCAAAAATGTTCCACAGTGAAGATCAAAAGAAAACTGATGGCTGAGGGCCTTCTACCAGTAGAGCTCACAAACTAAATTCAGATTAGGAGACTACCAAAAAGAAAAGGAAAGTAGTTTGCTTTAAAAGAGCAACCAGACTTTTTTGCCCACAGTCACTGCAAGGTGTTTGTAGGGTAGACCAGTGTCCATGAACTCCTGTTTTTCACATGCTTATCTATTTTGGCAATTCTTAGAGAAAAATAACCACACTACTGTCTTTGTGACTGTAAAATTCTCTGTAATATGTAGGAACATTTTACTGCCTCATTTTCATTTGTCTTAGAGCAGTCTGCTATCTTCTAGTAACTTGCCAGTGTTAATTCCATATCAATCCCTTAAAACACCCCTTCTCCGAATATGGATGTTGAATATAATACAAGTTACATGAATACAAACATCTTTGCATCACATTTTTTAATTAACATACAATAAAAAGAGCTATGCCTTTAGAATCTGTCAGTATAACAAAAGTATATGTGATAAGGAAAGCACTGTGCCATGAATTCAGACAATCTTGATTACATTAAGACTTTGTTTTCTGTTATTAGATACACAAAAGAAATTCAAATACTCTTATTCACTGATGACAACTTCAGATTGATTTTGACATGCATTTATTTTAGGACAAATTTTTCTTTGTGTTTTTTTTTCCTTGAGTCAATCATTTCGTTTTCCAGACTAGTTTTCAAAAGCTGAATAAACAAACTTTAGAATTTACTATTAAAGCCAGCTGTATCTATCTTTACATGAATGAATGGAAATGATACTGATGTAAATAAGAGAATAATTGGCTTACAGGCCTTTTTCACGTTAATTCCAGTCTTCCTAATGTCATCTATTGTGTTCCAAAGTTGCAGTGTGAAGTAGAGAATATAGCATGTCCTGAATAGGAGCAGAAAAGCTGTTACAAGTTTCTAATTCAACATTTTCTAATTGGTGTATCAAGAAAAAGGTCCAGGAACTCTTACTCGCTGTTCATTAAAAGTCAACAGAGGGATTATCCTTGCCTCTTTAAGTCTACTGTGGAATACAGAGATCTATTTCTCAATAAGTGACACTGAGTATTAGAGTTTAAGATCACAGAATTTACTAAGGTCAAGTTTGCTTGTATGAATGAACAAATAAGCAAAGACTGTAATAAATAGAAGCTTTTTGAGTATTTTTGATTATTAAATAAAACTGAGAGAAAATGTCACACTTTGATGTGATAGTAATCTGTCAGAGCTTTTTAAAATCCAAAGGAGCTGTAATAGCAAGCTGTAATCCTGTAATAGGAAGACCTGAAAAAAAGTCAGTATCTGGTATTTTACACAGAACAGAGTAGTATTATTTATGTAAATAGAAGGATGGTCTTAGTCTTCACTAAGGCCTTTGACACTATTGTCATAGAAGTAATGACAGAAATGTCATAAAACTGATTAATAAAATAAGTGCAGCTTGACATGTGTCTCATCAAAATGACAAGTTCTTCCTGCTGTCATTCACTGAAGTTTAACAAGGAAAATAATTTTGCAGTTACAGGCCTCATATGTAGATGAAGTCTTTCATCTTTTGCTACTTGCCATCTAACACTCCTCCCAAGAACCAGGACAATTTTAAGTAAGCTCTGAAAAAGGAATACAAGGAGGAATGTTAGATAAAAGAAAGGAGGAAAATGATGATGTGCAACAGAGAAAACTAAAGCAAAAGAACAGGAATTTGGAAGGAAAGAAGTGCTGTTATTGTTCTGAATAGTAGAAAACATTGCTAATATTGCCCCTGTACTAAGCCCAGGTAACATATGCGTTGTGGCAAGTTTAAGCCTAAGCTGAGAACACACAAGAAATGGAGAGAAGTTGGTCCTCAAAGGCAGAAGGCAGGCTATCCATAATCTTCCAAGATTTTAGGGGACAGACTTTAAGGAAAATTAAACAAATAAATATACATAGAAAAATAGAAAAAATGCTATTTGAATTTATATAAAAAAGATAATGTCTAGATAACTTCATAGCATTTTCTGTTATCCTAACTGGTTTTTAGGCAAGGGAGATGTAACTGTCTTAATGCAGACAATTTTTGATAAGCATTTGTTATGGCGCCATAAAAGAAATTATTAGGGAAGCTGGAGAAAGTAAGGAATAGTAGACAATCTGTAAAGAAGGCAAGAAATTAATTCATGGGGAAACGAGAAGTGGAGCATTAAAGGAAGGACTGTCAGAGCGAGGAAAGTTTAATAGGGAAGGTCCCTGTGAATTACTGTTGGAACCAATGTCTGGTGTTTCATACATAAACGTACTAGAAAGAGGAAGATGTTGAATACATTTGCTGATTAATCAATGCTGGGAAACACCATCAGTATTGGGAAACATTATCAGTACTAATGAGTTTCAGATCATGATACAGAGGGAACTATGTGAACGTCAGTAATACAAATATGATTAGATTTAACAGCACAGTATGCTATTGAACAACAGTAACAATGTCTATCGTAAGCTGTAAACTATCATTTAGAAATGATTCAAAGTAAAGACTGGGACATATAAGAGGACTATAAGCCATCAGTACGACATATCCATAAAAAAGACAGATGCAGTTCTAGTTTTATAGAAGTTTTTTCCAGAATAGTCAGGAAAATATCAACGCCAATTTACAATGATGCTAACAAATTTTCATTTGAGAATCTTGTACTGATCTGGTCAAGAAGAGAGGCATGGAAACTGGTCCAAAGAAGCATGAGCAAGAGGAAGGGAAAGTTTATCTTACAAGAAGAGGCCAAAGGATTTTGGCTTATTTTGTTGAGTAAAATGACAGCTCAGCAGGAGCATAATCACAGCATGTAAATGCATCAGGGAGATAAACAGCAGATAGGGAAAAAAGTAAATTAGCTAAGGACAAAACTGGCACAGGAACAAATGGATATTAACCAATTGTGAATAAATTTAGGTTGGAAATTAGAAGAAAGTTTCTGATCATTAGAGCAATCAAGATCTCCGAAAGCCTTCCAATTGTTCGTGCTAGAAACTCTGAAGCTTTTCCATATGTGTTCATGTTCCTGCAAGCAGAGGCTGGGGGTCTGAAATCACCAACCGTGTTAAAATTGTGCAACAGTAAGTTTAAATAGATTTTAATAACAGTCAGGGTGTGTACCTGAGGACCTAAACTAGAGCCTATCAGAACTAGTAGGGGTATATTCCCTTACCTCAACAGAGCCAGGATGCATATTATCAACAGCTCACTTTAATCTCCTGAGTTCTAAAAATAAATGCAATAGTCCTTATTTAGAGTGTATGCTCTTAAATAAGACATTTCAGTGCTCTGTTTTGCAGTCCTACTCAGGAAGAACTACTGAGCTCACTTTGGACTGTTGTCTTTGACGGGATCATAAAACGATGTCTTATAGTCAGTTCTATGTCCCTTCTAGTAGACTGAGTCAGGAAATTATTCCTGGGTCAATTCATGCTCATAAAATTACTTCAGAATCTGATTGCTAGAGTTCCTGCCTCATCTCAGATCATGACAGCTGTGATTTGCATCCATCAATGTAGCAGACAGACGTCCCTGAACACTATCACAACTTGATAAAACCATTACAGCTTTATAGCTCTTGGTTGCTAGCAGCTGCTGTGCTGTAGTTTACTGAGCGTGACTCTGCTACTTATATTTTTCAGAATTTCAGGAGTCATGCCAGCAAAGAGTTTCCAAATAGGTAAGATCACTGGATAATGGGTAGTGAAAGATAAGCCAAAGCACATTTCTAAATTTTCCAAGCAAGCAAATAGGATGGTAATTTGATCAGTACTTTCTCTTGCAAGTACACAAAAAATGAAATCTTATTTCCAAACTGTTGTTTAGTTGTCAGAGTAGTAACATTTCAGTGCCTTTTTCTCAAGGAGTCACAGGCAAATCTGAAGTAAAATTTCAAATAACGTTCCAAGTAATTAACTCAGACTTATTAATCATAGGAAAAACTGTACTTTAAGGTTGCGTGTATATTGCATGTATTTGCTAAGCACCAAGCAAAGTAATTTTATATGAATTTTTGAGGGTATTTACTATTCCCTCTTGCACACAAACCTGCTCAAATTCCATCCCGTGTAAGTGCAATTTGCAGAATTAGGGAGCAGAAGGATTATGTTACTGAAGTGGCCCACCAGACATGACAGACACAGACTAGAAAGGCTATATATTTCAAGACAAAGTTTGACAGATGGTGAAAATGGATATACATAGCATGCTCACTGGACAATTGCAAGTGCCTGAAGAATTGTAAATAGAAAACATGGGAATAGTAAGGTTTTTACTGATTCTTGTACAGCTCTACTCACAAGGAAACAGAATGCTTGGCTTACACTGATACACAATAAACATTCAACATTTTTTTCAACTATGATAAGTTGAATGCCTGCATGGTGCTTTCAATATATCACTGTCGACAGGCATTCTTTGATTTCTAGTCATTCTTGCTAAATCATCAGTTCTAAAAATTAAAATCCTACCTAGCATTTCAGCAGACAAGAAAGGAGTTGCTTCAACTGCATAATCTTTTGGACAGCGGTTAGCAAGGAGTGCAAAAGCAACACTTACACTCATCTACAAGTGGAAGCAGCACTGTTAGATTTTTCCACTATGACATTTACATAACACATTATAGTTTATGTTTTGTTTTGAAACCACCGATGTGTTGGCTGGACTATCATTCCCACTTCAGATCTGCCTGTGCTTTACAGAGTAGTCTAAGTTTACTAGTCGGACACAGTTATGCGTCTATACTTTTTCATAGTTTTTTTCTGATTCTTTATAACTGACACTTCCTGAAGAGCAATAAAATCACTTGGGAGTTAGTTTACATTCGTCATTTCTTTCTCCTTAAATAATAAAATTGTTTTCATAAAGAACAAGATCAATATATTACAGATTTCTGCTCTGACTTATATTTACAGGTTCTCTCTAAATAACAGGAGAAACAGTTATTTAGTGTATCGGGTTACCATTTGCTTCCCTTCAGTTTTAGTTTTGGGCAGTCCATCGGAATTTGTATTTATGGGCAGAAAAGTACTTTCTGAAGTTTCTGACGTATGAGAAGCATAATTTCAAAACAGGAAATTCATCACAGTTTCCTGTCCTGTGTCACCTTCATATAAATACTTACTACTGACAGAGGATCATGGTACTATGTACTCATGTACTGCAAGTTTCATTTCAAAATATGCTACTCTGTTCATCTGCTCCCCATTCAGTGAAATCCTGTAATCCCGGTTCCAGTAAAATAAATGACAAAGATACCATTTCATTTCAGTGCAATCAGGATTTTGTTTAGAATCTTTCACAGTAGGAGGCAATGTTCCTTGCCTCAAAGTAGTCTTAAAAGGGTTATCTTTGTTCTGTCAACACAGAGAAATAGTAGTATAATAACAGGCTCAATTCTGCTTTGGGGATTTGTACCTGTTTATATCCCATTTGTATGTGGTACATTATCTACTTTCTGCAGAAGTACTTGAAAGAATAAAATACGTATTGCACAATTTGAAGGGTTTTAAATATGATCTACTCTGTCTATTAAAAAGGCAGGTTCTGTTACTGTTAGATCATTTCTTCCAATAGGTAAGATGAGATAAGCACTCAATCTGCTATGCAGTTTTTGTGAAATTGTTGTTTAGTGACTGGATTTGGAAAAGGCAACACTTGGCTCAGATCTAGGGTGAAAGAGAGAAATTTGAAGATATAACATAATCAACTGTGGGAGCAAAGGGCCTTCCTTACCTGACAGTTCAGTATGTGGGGAAAGGTACTGGTAAGGCGGTTACAGTAACTGAAGTCTGTTTCCCCAGCAAAAAATTACATTATCCCAAGTATACATGTGAAAGGTCTTAAGTCCTTTACTGGAGCAACACAGGATCTTATCTGCTGGTTACAAATCATTTACAGTGGAACCAACCCTAAATGGATTGGATTTTTATTCAAACGCAAGTTCTGTCCAATAACTTTCTGGATCGGTATGCATGATAAAGTAACCTCTAATGGTTATTGCAGTACTACAGAGGGATCTGGGATTAAGTTCCTGCTTTGCCATTGCTGCAGATTGTTTATATCGACTTGGACGAGGCACTTACTGTCTGTGTGCCTCTGTTCTCTGTAAATAAGACAGGAATAAAAGCACTTCCATCCCTATAGTGTGTTATCCAGATATATTAAAACATATAGAAACACACATACCTGCAGGTATGGAGACCACTTCTGTTTCTAATTCACAAACTGATATTTTATTCTGAGAAAAATGAAAAGGCATCTTAAAAATAACCTTTAGATTTGAATCCAAGCTTTTTGCCAGATTTCACAGAGAAGTTATAGTGTAAGAGCACACTACATTCAGGGCCGTTCACATAACTGAGCTGGTACGGGAGTTGGAAAAATGTGCAGATAATGGAATCTCAAACTCAAGAGGGTTCTCTTCAAAACACGGAAATGTGGCCAAGTAAATTTAACTCTTTCTTCTGGGATATTGTTGATAAGACATGACTAGAACAATGTTTCATGTAAGAAAAGAGAAACAGATGAGCAGTGCACATCCTGCCCAGTAACAGCACACAGCGCTGGGCACACAAGTCACGCCATGGAGGTGGGGTCAGGATGGCATGGTGAGCGGGGTGAGAAGGAAAATCTCATTCTGAACCAGGCCCAGTACCAAGAGGTCAGAGTTTTTGGAGGTCTGAATATGCATTTTAGCAGATAGTGCAGGAACCTGCTGTGATTTTATCCATTAGTTCTATGAAACTAGAACAAATTTTGTGCACCATTGTCCCAGTCTAATCCCAGCTATGCCTGACTAATCAATTGTAATGCAGTTCATTCAATCCATTACTCTATAACTGTTGTATACTCTAAATCTGTAATAAAAGGTAATAAAAGAAATACGATAAATCGAATAATACCGTGAGCCCATTCTTGATTCCCAAAAAATATCAGTTTTCTGCACTGAGGCACACACACAGGAAGAAGCCAATATTGCTTACTTTGGTTAGAAAATCTTGTTTACCTGTTGCTTACAGTGAAAGGTTATCCCGGTTTCTCCATTTCTGACATACAATGGACAAAACCAGCAATGCACGCACCTAATATTTTTCTAAAATGATGATTTCATTTCAGTGTGGCTTTCTCAGGTTAGTAACATGTAATGTGATAATTCTAACAGGACAGGAAACAGAGTGGTGTTGAACAATGGGATGCAAAAGAACAACTATACTACCAATACATTTTCATAGTGGCTTTTCAAGATAAAGTGTTGCAAAAAGGTATGAAGTCAGAGTTTATTCAAAGCAGCAGAATCAGTTTGAATAATTGTGAGAAAAGGGCCATAAAGTGGGTGTACAGTTAGAAACAACAGAACACACCACTTGGGAGCGTCAAAGTGTTCCTAACACGGTAATTACTATGCATGTGAACCTGAAGTTTTAAAGAACATCATGACATATTGTCTCAAAAGACTGGCTGATACCTGATGAAAGAGTTGAAGGCCTCAGAAAGAGGCATTTTCTAGACAATTAAGATATTTTAGACTCCATAGCACGATTCAGTTGAAACATTTCAGTGAACATTGGAATTTAAGATTAACGCCTTTGTATTACCTCAAGCACCTCCTTGGCTGTGTGATTCTTAGTTTTTTTACAGTGTTAAAAAGTAGCTGTGAGAGTGGGCCGGTAAGTTAAGATAGCCATGAGACACACAGCCCCAGCCATCAGAGCACTTCTACAGGAGAAGGAATATGCCAAAGGTGTCCTAAATATCACTGTGGTCACCAGCTGCTTTAACACTCTGTCTCAACAGAAAGACAGGCACTTCATAACTGGTGCGAATCTCAGTCATGGGCAATCGGACATATACATTCATTTCCACCCTCATTTCTTAAGCTATGCTAAGAAAGTTCCAACACAACCTGCTATTAAGGGCTGTAGGTTTTGCTTTAAGTAGTTCTCAGATTTGAATGCAGTTCTCTGTCATTAGACTACATGAGTTGGAGGCTACTGCTTGCAGAATCCCAGACCAGCTCTCCAGGGAAGGTCACTAAAGTCTCAAAAAAGTTAGTAATGAAAGATAAGAGACCTGGATCTCAGTTCTCTAGGGGTTCTTGTTTAGGAGGAGGAAAGAGTCCTGAATCCTATTTCCTTTATATGCTGTGCTGCCTTTGGAGCTATTACTAGTAATGTTCATACCAAAAATTACCTGTAGTGGCTTTTAGAGTTGGAAAATAGAGTGTAATCACGTAGATCTTGAGTTGAATGGAACAGATCACTGCAAGTCGAGGAGCTATACCCCATCTGATATCTGCAGAGACCCTTTTAGTTCAAGGGATGATACAGATATAACTAGAACAGAACCTGATGCAAGATATTAGAAATAATAGCTAAATAACATAATGTCATGGATTAATATTGAGAAGCTATTTAGCAATAAAAGACAGATTCTTTTTCACAAAATGCTGAATTAACAGAACATGCTGAAATACAGAACATGCTGAAAACATCCAGAAACCATTAAACCAAATAATTTTAAGAGAAAGCTACGTAGGGTTTTTTAGAATAAAGAAGGAATGGAGGCCACTGCTGCTGGCTAGGTATTTGTTAATTTTTCATGTGAATTTATTGCATATGTAAGTGATTGAATTAGTAGCACTGACAGGAACCCAGGCACAGTAAAAGCTTCCTGATACTGACACAGCACTGCTCAAGCTGTACAGTCCTGACCATTAGCAATACCGCTATAGAAGCCCTGAGCCTTTCTCTCAAGCAGAGTCTGCAGAGCACAGTGGAACTGGACTGAGCGAGGCATTGTTTCTGCGAGGTGAATTCGCAGACATCCATAACAAAGACTAGGATGAGACCACTACACCTTTTTAGATTAATGACCTCATTTGGACACTGATGCCAGGCTCCAGGGAAGAAAGTCCAGTGCAAGCTAATATCATGCTACCAAAATACTGCAAGGTAAGTTTTGGGGAAAAAAATCTTAAAAGTATTTTGTGTTTTGTGGTAAAGAGGCTAAATGCAAAAAGGAGTCAGAAACAGCCAGCTTGCAGAAGAGACTATAGGTACAGAAATCAGAATTATTTCCCGCCTCTGAGAAAAGGGGGTCATTTCCAGAGACTCTGAGTCTGAGCAGAGAAATCTGGATCTTCCATCACAAAGCAATAGATTGCTTCAGAATGCTTCAGGCTTTGAGAGTAAGCTAGAGAGTGTAAACTGCATATCTAATAAAGCACACGAATCTATTGCCAGATATTACCAGCTGAAAGAAGTATAGGTATCATGGTTGCTATGAAGTCCTTAGGGAGGCTCCTAACCTTTTGGGAACCCTTTACTCCTTGCCTGCAATGCATTAATCTTTTGACTACATCAGTGTTTGGTTCTATGTAAAGAAAGGAATAGTTGGGTAGCACTAGAAACAAAACTGCGCAAAACATCAGGGATGCACGATGTTGTATGAACTCTGTATGAAAACCTCATATCCAAGAATAGATACGGATCTAGGAAAAAAAGGTATTATGAATGTGCAGATGAGCAACCATGGGGAAACATTTCATTGCTGTTGTGTAAACTATATTCCTGTAGTGTCAGATTGTGACAATTTACAAGAATGTAATATGAGCTTTTTGTAAGAGCATCAGTGGTGGATTTAATGGTGCTACTAAAGGAGTAAGATTTTTCTTGGAGCAAGGGTGCCATAAACCAGCCCTCAGTCACCACTTCCTGTTTACTTGTTGTAGTTTATTCTCTAGAACAGACAAGGATTTCTCTCACTTGAAGCTTCTGCTTGTTGCAAAAAAATAATTACTTAATATTTTCCTTTTCACACCATTCATCCTCATGAAAGGCGTTTCTTTTTAATTGAATCATTTTACATGTAGAAGAGTGAATGAATTGCTATTACCTCGTAGCAGAGAGGTAGAGCTTTACTTAAAGCATTCTTTTTTGATGTGTCTCATCTAAAATTTCATTTAGATATCATTTGTAATTCATTTGAACAATTTTAGTCACTTAGCAAAATTACTTCAATATTTTCCTTTTCAGTGAAATTTATTGCACTGCTGCAAGCAAGGTATTTTGTTTGATGAATTTCCACATGGGTTAATCCAGAAAGAAGAGACAACAAAACACGAGACCCCCAAATTGAATTCCTATCCAATTTAATAATAGCTGTAAGGGAAATGCAGAAATATTGGTTACTCTAAAACCTCAGTCTCATGGTAACATGAAAAATGAAGCTGATCATCCAGAATTTTAACTGGGTTAAGTTTTCATCTATATACAAATGTTCCTCGAGCAACTACAAACCCAGGCAGAAGCTCCTATTGAACAATGGCTTTGTACCAATTACAAGCTTCATGAGGTGGGATTGAGATATATATTCCAAATGAACTTACACTGAGGTGTAAAACTGATAGCAAAACTAGCAAATGTTTTTGACATTTGGACCACATGTGAAATTACAAAAAGAATGTTTTAATACATTGATGGATTTTGAGACTAGCAGGGTCTATTTATCATCATCTCATATGAACTATAACACAGTACAGGTTGATGAATTTCACTGCTTACTTGATCTTCAAGATTATAGTTTGAATGAGAATAGCATATACTCTAAAATCTTCTAGTTTAAGTGTACAGGCTTAAAGCAATGGGAAATCTACTGTCACTTGCTCAAGTTATTCCAGTAATGATTCTCCTGATGTTCATTTATTTCATACGTGTATAGAATACATTAGAAACTATATAACAAGGATGTAACAAAGCATGTAATCTTTTTAGAATTCTCGAGTAAACTGAAATATAATGAGAAGGTTTGAAACTATACTTATAGGCATGGAGAGTGCACCTTACTCAATCATGACCTATGTAAATAAAGGCATGAAAGAATTAACAAAAAAGTCTGTCGTCTTGTCCCCAACACAAACATTTCAGTTCACTTACAGTGGACAAAAGTGGCAGTTGGAGGAGTTGGAGGAATAACCCTCCAGGCAGCAGCAACTCTTGCTATATATGGCACAAAATGATCTTACGATGTCAAAGTTTCTATTGCCTTTGGAGAAACCAGGATTTCACCTCTAGTCTTGTGGGAGGGAATTGTGATCAACTTTTAGAAAATGTCTGTGTCAAGAAACAGGAAGGCCCATTTGTAGACTGAACTTAGCATCTATTTGCATGTATGTGTCAGGAGTGTGTGTTCCTGTATATTGTAGTAAGCAAAATGTAGACTACCTACTCTGAGGTAGTTTAATCCTGCATCTGTTTTAGAATTTTCTCAGAAAGATCCTGGCAACCAGAGTTCTTACAGTCCAGTTGACAGAATAGGGAGTGACAGTATTTAAACCTGAAAAAAATTCCCACTAACAATAATCTGGACAAGGCTACAGACAGACAACTCCTCACTTCTTTATACAGGAAAAGGAAACAAGGTTATTCAACCAGCTGTAAAAAAAAATGGAATAATTATTTTCACCCACACACAGAATGAAAGCAAAGTACAAAGGAGTTTTAACTTGACAGTGAAAGAAATAGGTTAGCCCATGTCCTGATTTAGGAGAAATAATCGATATTTAAAGACACTAAACAAGCTATAGTTGGAAAATATCCTCTTGTCAAGAGAATGCTAGAAGCCAAGAAAAGACCAGAGGAAAGCTGAATGGGGAAATCGCATTGTACTGGTAAATCCATGTAACAATAAACACAGGTCAGAATAGCAAATGTGTTGACTCTACTACTAGCCTTGCATTTCCATCCTCAGTGGAAATGAGAAATATTACATACAATACCACCCATCCTCACTGCTTATCATTTCTGATAGCCAAGGCAATACTACCAGCACTTACAGCACTAACTCTATTCCATACTTTCTAATTACATTCACTGGATTCATTTCTGTCCTGTTAACTCCATGAAGAGACTAATTTCTTGTACTAATTGCCTTCTCCCTATCTATTAAAGTAAATAGCAATCATTTCTGTGCAACTAATACCAAAATGAAGTGTATCAATTTGGAAACATACTATGTAGAACAGAAATAGAGTGACCTTGCCTGCAAAATATATTACTAGCTATTTGAACATTTACCTCAACTAGTCAGTCAAGAAATATTAAATTACAGAAATTGATATATTTTGGACGCTATAATGTTTAATTTCTTTCACAGAAATTTCTCAATGTTCAAACCATTCAAACCAAAATACATCTACCATATAGTTTTAGTGTTGGATTAGGACTGAAGGGATCTTTTTGCTATTTCCTCATGACAATACAAAGGCAAAAAAAACCCTCTATAGGGACTCAGTAGTTGAATCAACTTGTTTATGAAGCAAAGCCTACCTGTTTTATTTAGAAGAGTCTCAGCGGACCTCAGATAGTGCAGTGAATCTCTACCTGGATGCTGTCAGCCTTACTTAGCTAGAGCAGCTCCTTACCTAGAATTTCTAACATTTTGACCAATTATATTTTTGTCTTCCAAGTACTTTAATTGTATTTATACAGCAGTAAAAGTTGATATTTGATTCACTGCCAACATTATATGCCTGTACCTTTTCCCGTGCAGCTGTATTGACTCTAAACAAAGCTATTCAAATAAGCCTTAATCAAGACACGTGATTCTACCCTTGGTTCCCTTCAGCTGGGAGCATATCAGTGAAGCCTCAGACTAGCAGAGCAGCCCAGGTTTGTTGTGGTGGGGCATCAGTGTCACACTTAGCTGATTTAAGTGTCACCTGTGTTCCCTAAGTACTCGGTACAAGATGTGTTGTTTCTTCTGTTCCTGTCAAGTCACTGTTTAGAAGCAAACGGAGGAGCCGTTGACAGCCCTGGCCTCCATGTCCCTTCTCACACAACGTTTGTGACCCTTTTCTAGAGACAGTTCTGCAGAGGTGCCATGAACTCCCCCAGCTGGTCCAGCCTTTGGCAGGGCCACTGAGGAGCCAGCTGTGACTGATGTAGGGCAGCCTCTGGTCTCTTCCCTCTGCGACCGCTCCTGCACTACCAGAGCCCAGCAGGTTATACTCAGTGTGTGGAAATGGATGCTTAACCATTAGTTTTGGCAGTCCAGCCCTTCCTAGTGCCACATTCTAATGAACACACAGCATAGGTGCACATCTGCTCTGCACTGTGATTGTTTAGAGCTGGGGACTGCACCTGTAGTTCACAGTGAGCGGTTCCCTGGCAGCAGTGCCATGGAGAGAACACTGCCAGCTGCTAGCTGGAAACTCCTAGCAAAAGACGTCTCTCTTTTTTAAAACTTCCTTTATTACAATTAGGGATCACATTACAGTTAAAATTATTGGAAATTGAATTACTTACAGGTAAAATAATTAAAAGCTGTGTCAGTAACTACAGAGTGCTAAGGGTCTTGCTGAACTGAGACCTAACTCTGGAGTAGCATCCATCAATATTATTTAAATAACGTTTTGACAATCCAACATATCTGGTTATTCTGAAGATTTTTCGCGGAAGTTGAACATGATACATTAATAACACAGACAGCATTTGAGGTACTCGTAATTCCCCTGTGTCAGGCCTATGGGATTCTGCCACACTACCCCACACAAGTCAGTTAGAGATAACTTCATAAGGCTGCCTACAACTTAACAAGCTGCAGTTGTACTTTCAAAAAAGGAGAATGCTTTACTGAATAATGGTACATGTTCTTTTAATTACTTTTTACTTCCCTTTTACACTCCATCACCTCCCACAAAAACCAGCATTTAAAATCCTTTCTGTGTGAAGAGTGACTATGAGCTGAAGCTAATTCAGTGCCGAAGACTTGCTAATATATCAGACTGTGACAATATAGCAGAAAGAATCAACAAACCTCCAAGGGCTCCAAGAACATCCTACCATGAGACAGAATCTTTTGTCTTTTGACTTGAAATTATAGATCCTCTATATTTTATAATCTAAGCACTAAAACAAAAATACAATAGGCAGATGCCAAAAGACAACCATTTTAAAAACATGTAAATCCTTAACAGCAAAATCCTTTTGCAAATACACAGTTGTAGGAACTTCCTAGTAGTCAGCACTGACCTGCACATCCAAGTCCATGATGGTGAGCAGGCAAGACCACAATTGCTGCAGTTCATGCTGCAGAGACTGTGCCATTCTGTAGCTTCTTAAAATAAAGCTCTATATATTTTATTAACACAAAAATCTGAAGTTCAAGTGTCTTGAATGATTTCTCACTTTATGTGAAATATTAAATGTATTTTAAAATAAAGTTTTCCTGTAAAACTACCATTTATGGCCCAATTACTGCAGAAGATGATGGGAGCCTTGTATGAAATAAATCAACTTGGTAAGATTATAAAGGGACCTTCTCCAAACAGTATAATTCTGAACATATCCAGCTCTATAGCAATATTTACTTGAAAAAGCTGGGGTTAGCTATGTGACTACTACTCTCAAATGGTAGGTTTATGTGAACTATACAAATCAATCAAAATCTAATTCCATGTGAGTTTTAGATCATTTGTATGCACAAGAAATAAAGAACTGAACCTTTCCAAATAGGCAACTTGTGTAACTAGTGCTTAGGCAGAGAAATGCAGGATTAGAGTCATTTGAAAGGTCACAGAAACAGACTGCAAAAACATTTCCATTTTGACCTCCTACCAGATTATATTGAAAAAATATTTTGCCATATTTTGAAAATAGGTAGAACTGTAACCTCTATAAAATAAGAGCATCCTTGTCCCCAGAAAAATTGATAGCTGAGTCTTCATTAGACTAATCACTAAGGCTAAAATTCTAAGTGTATTTTGGCAAAACAAGATTTTATTAATATATATTTTTACACACACAACCAGAAAAATAAAACTAAAGCAGATGTGACATTAACGCAAAGCTGCCAGTAAACACCAGTGTATCATCTCCAAAGGAATTCTAAAAATTCTTGCTCTGTATGGACTTTAATATTTTCTTATTAACTTCTCTGTTTTGGATATGAACCTTAGTGCCAAGATGGAAGTCATCCCATACAGACCACAGAGTTAGCAAATCAACAGTAAAGATTTCACACCAATATTTATTGGGATGTTGTCAGCCCTGCGCATACCAAAGTTCTTTTGTTAGGCTTCCAAGGTATTTGAAAAGTCAGCACCCTAGAGGATGTTACTGGACACATGGTTCAATGTACCTGTAAATACAGTTCTCTGTGCCTCAGTTTCCCTCTAGTTTTCCAGTACTAACCTACTTTACAAAGATCTTTCATGTGGTTAAACATACTGATGCCTGTCAAGTGCTTCTAGATGCTTAGAGAAAAGTAAGTGTGAAAAAGAAAAATAGTACTGGAACAAGTATTGGCAAATAAGGTGTTCTAAACTATGGTAGAAAACACACTAGCTTCCCAAAATGCATGCAGGGGAAAAAGGGCAGAGCATGGGTATTTTTTTTATGTGTTTGCAATTAAGTTAAAACGAGACTCCAAGCTGAAAATTAATTTTCTATCACCTTTTCCCATTTTCATCAATTTTCTATCATCATTTACAATGCTTTTCTAGTATATCATGAAGCCTTTCAACTGAGAATTAACTTTCTCAACTCCATTGCCTGCCTTCCAAGCCTACACAAAATAGAGAAATTACCTGCCTGATTCACTGTTCCATCCACATTTTCTTCTTTTTAGAAGTCTTTCCATCATGACAAGTTTAGTCACTTAATGTGCACATAGGAAAAAGATCAAGACAAAGCCCTGTATCACTGGGTCCATGTAGAATCATGCTCAGAAAACCATTCAGATCCACCATCACACATTTTGTCCTATTGTAAATATATAAACTCTTCAATATTTCATTTAAATACCACAGCATTTTAATATGCAATGAAGCTTCAGACTGCTTCATACCAAGGTTCTGTTTGGTATAATCTGGATCTTGAAATAGTGGGAATTGTTAACTATTACAATATAGTAAGTTATTTATTTTTGAGGCATAGAACAGGAAATGCTAAATCCTGCACCATTAAAAATTATTCTGTACATCCAAAGCCTAAGTCCAAGAAAAATGTATATGCATACACTAAGAAAAAGCTGTTGTTTCAGCACATCCACAGGGGTGTGTGGGAAAACAGCTCAACCTGTTAAGAAACAGCTCACATCAGCACTTTTTGCAGTATGACCCAGGTCCTTCATCTTATTGAGCCCCAGCGTGTTTTGCTGGCTGGCAGTAGTGAGCAAAGAGATACTGAGAGAAAAACAAAACAAAAGTTGGGGTGAGACATAAGCTTGAGAAAGCTGCAAAGGGAATCTCTTTGTCTAACTGTTTCTCCCAGACTTGCAGGCACCCACAAGTCAACTATTAAAACCTCCTCATTATCCACACATCCATGCAAGAAAAGTTGTTGCATAACTTTTTAAAAAACACAGGTGACTCAATTTAGATTCTAGCTAATAAGAAAATTATTGCAAAACTTCAGTATAGCTGATTTATGGACAGATGACCTGGATTGGCTAACATATGGTCTCTCCAAGCTTTTTTGGGACTCAGCCCTTGGATAATGAGAAGAAAACCTTCACTGTGGGTATGTTATAAATATCAGTTTTCAGTGCCTTTAATTCTTCCATTTTTACCAGTATCCCTATAATGACTCAAAAAAATGACAAATAAAAGAACTAAATACACACATTATCTCATTAATTTGCAGGCAGAGAAGTGCAAGTGTAAGGGTGGTCAAAGAGCTCTGCCTCAAAATAGTATGGAGGGAATTGGAACGAGGGGTAAATGGCAGAAGTGGGAGCCCAGCTCTGGTTAGAGGCTGGTATGCAATCACCCAGCCACACGGAGGCTGCAGCACAGACAAGTGTTGTACCTATCTTTTTCACATACACAGTGACTTTATCAGTAATTCTTATTTCCGGAAGGTAACTGGAAATTAGGGTAGTAGTTTTATCTCCATGTTGTAAAGAGTAAAATGTGAAGAAAGAAGTAATGTTTCAATTGTCTGTAGCAGGCTGGAAAATGAAAGAATTTATATACCTAAATTTCAATATCTAAATCAGCTCCCTAGGTGCCTTGGAAATCAGCAGGCTCCCTTGGAGAGCAATGCAGGCTCTTCGCTTACTTAAGCAGTTAAGACAAGTGTCTAATACTGAGTTACATGAATAGCGGTCCACTGACTTCAGAATCCCTCAATAATGCCACCTTTTTTCTCTGTTCTGTTCCCTTCCCTCTTCCAAGAGTCAGTGCCTGAAGGAAAGATGGCATTTGCAATTCCAGTAAGCCCATGCCATATGTGTATGAGGCTGATCTACAGAAAAGTCCTTCTTCTGCTGTCCCACACAAAGCAATACCAATTTGTCTGACACAAATTTATACTTTTATAGCACAACCAGAACACAATTGCAGTCAGCAATTTTAATCCAATGAACAAGTTACATTTTCTGTTGTAAATCTTAACGTTGACACCTCTTCAATCTGATCCTCCAATGTAATTGTTGTGAAACATGCTGTCTATTTGCTTTAAAATTGGTTCACACAATGGAAAAAAGCCAAAACAACAACAACAACAAAACCTCAGAACAAAAAAAAAAGGTCATGGAGACTAATCCTGAGTTGTGAGTAGAGGAAATGGCATAGCAAGCACAACATGCAGCTTTTTTCTACTCCTTACATCTGCGAAGCAGTAATATTTCAGTAGCCTCAAAGAGCTTTTAAGTTTCATTTTTTGAAATACGGCTTCTTTTTAGAATAGCTACCCGTACTTTGCTAACAACCTGCAGGCAGATTTCCCAAGCACAAAGTCTGAGAAATTAAGTTAATTGCTGTCACCCTACAGGTTATGTTTACGTTAGTAAGAAGGCTGGGGAAAGTTCCTGACCTCTGCTCTGTAATCACCTTTACTGGTAGACTGTCATAACAGTCCCTGGCATGCTTTAGGCTCGTGCTAACTAGCAATCTTCCAAACAATTTCCAGGCATTGTTCAGGAGGTGACAGAGGGCAGTGACCACTTCTAGCAGCCATCTGGTTGCAGAGTACCTTTGCAAGAAGGTGAGAGTTTGTGGTGTGGATGTCAGTCTTTCTATGCCAATTTGCTTCAACAGCAAGGAGTGGACATAGGTACATTTATCTTCTCAGCATAGGTGTAACCAGAGGGACTAAGAAATGCTCAATTTCTTCCACTGCAGAGTAAGCCCAAACAACATATATTCCATGAGAGGAATTACTTTTGGCTCCAAATACTCGCACGTCTCTCCTCAGTTCTTCTGCTCTCTGCAGAATCAGACTTCGCGTGCTGGTTTTGTGTGGACTGGTTCCAGCAATATGGCACACAGAGCTTTTAACTGTGACAGAGGCCACTATGATCATCTATTCTGATCCCTGGTAACGCAAGCCGAAGCACAGGACTCTGATTCCTCAGTTGAGTCCAGGAGACCGTGTTTGGAATAAATCTTTTGGAAAGCCAACCAATCTTGACAGAAAGAAAAGAGACAGACAAGCTGCTGCATTCCTCAGTGCATTCACAGTTAAATGTTATGTGACAGCTCACTTCAAATGCACCTGGCTGGTACATTTTCAGTACTGTTACCTGCTTTTTCTAATTACCATTTCCTAATGGTATAACCGAGCACTAACTGCATGGTAATAACGACTTAGGAAGAAGCTTGCCATAGCCAAGAAAGAGAGAAGGTATTTTCCTTTAAAATCTCCAAGCTGAAAATGTGTTTTCAGGAATTATAGCATGCCCATTAAGCAAAAATATGCAGAATTATCTGAAAATGAGCAGTCAGCAAAGGGCAGGTAGACTGTGCTGCTATCTCTGGGTGATATGTACTTTTTGCTGTCTTAGCCATTCTCAGCAGTTTCTTTTGTCAAAAAAATAAATTATGCTTTCTGAAAAAAAAAATCATACTTGCGGATTTGCTACTAAGAATTTGTTTGTCATACCTTTTCTTCAGACCAGAATACAATGAGGGCTTATTCCTTTTATAATTCTCAACTGGGAAGTTCTCGTATTATGTGATCATTGGAGATTTAAGACAATATATGATTAAAAAAGTGTATCTATAATAGGCTTTGTTTATTGAGTGACTGTATATCTCTAAATTTCGCATAAATTTTACCAGTCAACTAAAAGCACTTCTTAATCTTACTAGTCAGCATTAGCTTATCCTTTATGTGCCCAAGTTACAGAGAAATACTTTGAGATTACTTCCTTGCAAGACTGGATCTTACTCTCAATGACTAGATAATCCTATCAGCCCCTGTCTTCTAAAACCAAACAGACAACCAACAAAACAAACAAACAGCTTGGACCAAGGCATCCAATCTAATTTAACATTGTAGGGAACATTACTACTCTCAAAGCTATTCCTGTTGATGTAAGTGCTTCAGCTTTTTCAGTGCCAGCAGCATGAAATAATATGACTACTCTAGTATGTAGCATGACATCAGATCTGTCATTGCAAGCCAGAAAATCCATCAAATTGAGACTTTGTTCCCTCAGTCAGTCATTTACTAGAGGTCATTGAGCTGCTTATTTAATATTTATGCAAACTTCATTATATTGTACTGGATCATGTATAAAAGACAGTATGTGCAAAGACAGCTTATTTCCTAAGAAACTTTTAAAAGTCCTAAATACATAAAGGAACACTTGTTTCTACTTTGGTCATAAGACCAGCTTCAGCTTATAGCTGATTTTGAGAGCCCCACAAGTGATATTTTAAACACTTGCACAAACCCAAGGGGGTTGCCACTCTTGTTACTGCTTAGTGCTCCAGATCTTAGGATTCAGAATCAGTGATCTACTTTAGGTCCTAAAGAGCGAGATTCCAACGTTAGGACAGAAGCAGTTGTGTACTCCTAAAACTAGAGCAATCTTTGCACAGCAAAGGGAATTTGGATGGTTCTTTACAGGGAACACAGCTGAGCGGCAGCCAGTATTGCACAAGGAGTATGGGCACATACAGGACATTTGAAATGGGTGGGTGCTACAAGTTAAGCTCAGGATTTTTGCATGCAGATGAGTTCAGATGTACTGTCTTACAGAAGATAAGAAAAAACCAAAGGGAAGTCCTTTTTCTGTGTGTTCTCCCCAGTCCCCATAAGGAAGGTTGTCTAGATATACCCAAATACAATCACCTGCCTGTGATTTTGCATGTACAGTTTCCTTTCCAGAACAATTCACTGGCAAATTTCTAAACTGGAAACCCAGTACAAACCCAGTTGCCTTCCAAATGGGTTTGTTTGCCATAGCAATAAAAAGAACTCAGATACCACACTGTTAATCAACCTAGGACTTACACAACTGTTTCCACTGTGAGCTGCACTCTTATATAAATGCCACAAATTCCATAATTAGTATCGGCTCATGCCATAG
This sequence comes from Dromococcyx pavoninus, assembly GCA_033558185.1. NCBI lineage: Eukaryota > Metazoa > Chordata > Aves > Cuculiformes > Neomorphidae > Dromococcyx > Dromococcyx pavoninus. The sequence continues at coordinate 149,945 of JAUMJL010000004.1, read as the reverse complement.
GAGTAGATCAAAATGTGTGTTATTTGATAATTTGTTTTTGAACAGAACTCACTTGTGAGAAAGGGAAAAAGAAAGATAAAAGAAAGAAAATACTCTTTGATCAAAACTTATTTTGCATAATCTTGATTAGAGGACTTCATCGGTATTTGTAAACTGTAGCAGTGGTATCTGTCTTACAACTGACTTTCCCAAGTAATTCATAAAATAAAAGGACAAAAGTAAAATCCCCTTAACTCTTGAAATTTTAAAAGTATGTGAGATGCAGATAGTGTTTAGCTAACACTTTCTCCCTTGGAGTTATTACATTGATTTTATTATTCCTGTCATGTTCTGTCTGTTTAATTGGATAATAACTACACTCATATTATTGCCTTGTAAGTATGTACAAGCACCTAACAACGTTTATGCAAAGAACTCCGTATGCCTTGATGGTTAAATGGGAACATTATATTTTGAATGTGCAGCAAGGGGTGGCAAGCTGCTTCACAAGTGCTAATCACAGAGGAATGAGCACAACAGAAGGTGAATTAATGAGAACTCTGATTTCTGCCCATTGAATCATTGCTACTAATAAACAGGTGAGACTAATGCTCCTCCTGACTTGTCCTACAGTTGCTACCCACAGTCCATATTTTTTTGTCTTTCCTTGTACTCACTGAATTAAAGTAGCGGGGAACAGAGAGGAATGACCTATTTGATTATAGGCATTGATAGTCCAAGCTTTCCCATCCACACACTGTGCCTATATGTATTTCACAACACAACAGGTTTCCAGATCATGTGCCGGGAAAAGGCAAGCACAGCTTTTTGCTTCCTAATCTGGCAGAATTCACACAAACAGACAGTGAACATACAGTGATCTTCAGTCCAGCTGCTTATTAAAGTCAGATTCTAATCTGAACTCAGTCAAAATTCTCTACAATTCCATTGATTTTATTTGTTTTATAATTAACCTCAAGAATAGATTATAAGCATTTATTTTATTGTCATGTCCTAGACTCTGAAGTCACTGGGTGCAACACAGGACAGCACTTTATTTGCCTTCATTTATAATGAAGTTAAGCACAATCTGAAAGCAGTATCACTGAAAGCTTTCACAGAGGAGTTATCAGATGCTCAAGTTGTGTAACTCAGTATAAGCTTGATTTGCATCAATTTAATATTTTACATGTAGTGGAATCCTTTCCAGAGGGTTCCAAATTGTTTCTACCAGAGAAATAAGGAGAGAGCTCAAATTTTAATTTCAGTATCCATGTAAATACTCTTTTCTGTTTTCATATATATATATTTAGGGATCTAAGTTTCTCCTCCTCCTGTACAACCTACTTTTGCCCTGGTGAGTTCATTCTACTTCACAGAAGTCTGAGTCATGCCAGAGAAAACTGAAAATGTAGATCAGTCTTCAAGCACTATGTAAATGTTTTGTTCTGACCCTAGTGAAGGCATGTTGCTTTGCCTTCAGGTTGTCGGCTTTTCACGTAGGCAGGTAAGTTTAAAGACATAAGAATTCTCTTCATGTGGGGAGGTGATAGCCTGCCTTCTGAGTGGCTTGATTATCTCAGAACACATGCAAAAAAAAAAGGCACAAGCAACTTCCTGAAGCAGGTTGTTTTGTAAGAGGTTTCTGTCTTTTAGTTGGAATGTTGTTCAGCAAAACAGCATTTCAGGATCTTTTTTTAGGGATAAAAGAAAATGTATCTTTATGTTTATACCCATCAAGTGACTTCAATGGTCAACACAAAATGAAAATCAGAAAAAGTCCTCTTTTGTTGACTTAAATCTTGACTACCTACAATTAAGTTAAGACTTCTATAAATGAAAGTTCTTAAATACCAACTAGTGAAGGAAAAGTAAGAATTTCAGAATCTGGAATACCACATGTAAGGATGGTGCTCTGTCTGTATCTCACAAGCAACAAAATCTCCAGAAAATAGGATAACCTATGATAATAATAAACTAGGGAGGTTCAAGAAAACTCTTCCAATGGTTATTGAGAAAGGCAATGAGGCTGGTGAAGGGGCTGGAGAACGAGTTTTACGAGGAGCGGCTGAGGGAGCTGAGGTTGTTTAGCTTAGAGAAGAGAAGGCTGAGAGGAGACCTCATCACTGTCTATAACGGCCTGAAAGGAGGCTGCAGCAAGGTGAGGGTTGGTCTCTTCTCACAAGTGACAAGTGATGAGACAAGGTAATGGCCACAAGTTACACCAGGGCAGGTTTAGATTGAATATTAGGAAAAAATTCTTCGCTGAAAGGGTGGTCAGGCACTGGAATAAGCTACCCGGGGGGGTGGTTGAATCACCATCCCTGGAGGTGTTTAAAAGATGCATGGATGAGCTTCTTAGGGACAGGGTTTAATATTGAACAGGTACGGTTGGACTTTTCCAATCAGATGATTTTACGATTCTATGTTTTGCCAAATACAATTCTATGTTTTGCCAAATATCTGACTGTGTCATTAGATGGTCATCTCTCTCACTTCACAAGGCAGTGCATGACTCCAAAGAAATCTCAGATCTCAATTCTATGAAGTACTTCACAGTTAGTTTATGGTGGATAAGAGCATCCCCAGTACCATACTGGTCTCACATTCACTATGGTACTACAGAAACAGTTTGATTTCAAATAATGGAAACTAAATCAAGAGTGGGAGACAATTTAAATGGCTGATATCACATCTGACAATCCTTTAGAAGGTTCCACTTAAGAAGCTGATCAGGTGAAAAAAAATAGTGTGAACTCATAATTTCTTTTCCATACGAACAATTAGAAACAGTTGTAACAGGTTACTTGACTGCAAAGGATTCTTGCCTTTGTAAGATTATAAACACGTCTCAGAATCCTGACTCTTCAGATGAGGAGTGAAAGGTGAGATAAATATGAACTTTTTCATTACATTGTATTAACAGATGCAAAGGAATGATGCCATAATAACTGCAGGAGTAAAAGTTAGTCAACATCTCTTTAAGAGATATTTGCTTGAAACCCTCCTGCATACAGTAAAGAAATGTGCTTCTAAGCTCTTTACCTGTCACATATGTCATTTACTTACAGCAATACAGAAGTGTCAAGTTCAAATGAAGCGTATGTGAAGGAAATGCATCTCCACTATCAGGAGGTGTATGAAATTGTGCTGCCATAACCAGTTGTGCTCTTAGGAAAGGAACCACCGAGAATTATACAATTTACCATACCATTTTGCATGGCTTTAGAATTCAGTGTCTGTACATAAGTCTAAAAGAAATTTCAGGTCTTCATCTTTCACAGAATTTTCTTCCTAGCAATTGTCTCCCAGGAGAAACACTGCTGAGCAGAGACATAGCCAGATTCTTCAGGTGTTTTGCAAAATATGCTTGGGAACCTTCCACAAAACCAGCACAGTTTATTTTTAGATTCCCTTAACTTTATTTATTGATTTAGGAGGATATGAGGAATGGGCATAAGTGAAGACAGTTTTGTAAAAATGGTGTCTTTTATTAGATTAGCTGATACAGCTTGAAAAAGCAAGCATACTTTTGGGCACAGGGTGCCTTCTTCAGCAAAATCTAACTCAATACAGGCAGTTTCAGTTTAATCTTATTATATTGATGACAATGCTATTATGAAATGGCTGTGGAACTGAGTAAGAAGAGGGGTATGTTGAAGGTTTCTTTATTTAATTTGAAATTTCAAACTTCCACAAGAAGCCAAATGAAATATCTTGATCAAGGTGGGGAGAAAAAAGTCCTGGATTTCTTCTAACCCCCCCCCCCCCCTTCCTTCCACTCCCATGCTCATTGCTGCTCAGAAATCTGGCTCTGGCTGCTGCTACTAATCTTTAAGCAATAGTTATTGTAAAGAATTTGTGTGACAATAAGACTATTGTCAGCAAAGTTTCACATTTACTAGATACGTAAAAGTAATGGTGAAATTTCGTCGTCTGTATGCAGCCTTGTTCATCTCTCAGTTCCTGTTAGAAAAAGACTATGAAAACAGAATGTGAGAGATATCCAAGTCTGGATTGCTGGTGCGACTGCAACAGACTGAGAAACAAAGTGTAGTGAATAGAAGGCCATCAAGTACCTTCACTATTTAAAGATCTAACAATAACAGAGAATTTGTACTAAAAATGAAGAGAAATAGAGGGAGCCAAACAAGATGAGAGAAACTGCTATGGCCAGCAGGGTAGTAGTCAGGAAAGAAATAAAGGCAGTCTGCCTGAATGCTAGGATGTGTAAGAAAGACTGATAAGTTGATAGGATTAGAAAAAATACCTGACAACAATCCATTAATAAGTGGAGAACAGCCTCTGTGGTGATTCCTGGTAATGTCACTGATAGCTTTTTCCACAGCAAAACATAACCGTACAACTAAGCAAAAAGACACAATTTTTTATAAGGAGCAGAAAAACAAGTCAGCAGTGTTAGTCAAAATTATCCTAATTAATTTACAGCTAATTAAATGCAAAAGTCCTGAAGAACCAGACATTTATTAGAGGAACTACAGCAAACAAGTCAAGTGCTGCACTGATTATTGCACCAGCTGTATGTTTTCACACATCTGCATCAAGTACAAGACCTAGCTTTCTTTTAATTCTTTCTGGCAGTGTTGCTAGAAAACTCCTTCCTGAGAGCAGGACCGTGAAGGCAGCATTCAGACAAAGAAAGGCTAGAAGCTTTGCAAATTGTCTCAGAAAGATCATCCTAAGCACACCAATCTGCAGAGAAGAAAATTATGCAGTTTGAAGAAATGGTCCAACGAGGCATCAAAGGTGATATCTGTAGGGCTGCATGGGAGGGATGTGGAGGATGTCCCTGAGTACAGCAGATGACACTGTTTTCTGGTTTTCTTTCCATTCTGCCCAGGCTTCAGCTTTCACCAATGTTCATTAATAGAAAATGTTTCTATTCAGTATTCATTAGGCAGAAAATGAATAGGGAGAAAAGTTCTGTCTGGTTTTATTCCTCTCTCTGGTATTAGAAACCTGCAGAAACTGCAGGGAAGTTATTTATCACCTTGTAATAAGACACTGCCTAAAACACTGACAGGAAAAGCAGTGTATTTTGAAGGCAGTGTATTTCAAGTGCCTCTAGAGGCTACTAAAGAAAAAAGAACAATATTGCCTCTAAATTGGAATAGAGCGGTTCACTCAGCTCAGATAAGTCTGGTTCTATCTGGGATTACTATAAAACTGTATCAGGAATGACTAGGGCCACACATGCCAGCTCTTCTCTGCCCTCATTGTCATACACCTACTGGGATTAATGGCATAGGGATTAAAGTTTGCCTGTGAGCTAAAAGAAACAAAGGATACTTCTGTATCTCCTCTGCTTTTGTACTTTTACTTCTCTTTACTCTGAATTATTCCATCTGTGAAACAGGACCAAAATAGTTCTTTACTGCACCTGCAAGTGTTACTGTGGCTCTGCAGCTCAGGCACTGGAGAAGGTCATGTGAAGTGCTACTTAACAAGGAAGAGTGAAGATGTAGCTCTCTATTAACTGTCTTTCATCCTACACTACTGTGCTTTACTAGGCTAACTGGCGTGATCTTCTTTAGTAAGATATTTAATATGTTTTGACATATGCTTCTCAAATTGCATCATTAAAAACACAGCTTGTCTTTTTCCTGTACTATTGACAGTAAATTTTATCATTTGAGCAACCATTTCGTTTTACTATTGTGAATATTCTGAAAATCATTGTGGATTAAAAAAAAATGCTTTAACTTGAAATACAAAGAGAAGGGATTAAGTCCTTGCAAAACATGCGCTCATTAGGATTCTTATCTTTCCATCAAGCCCCTGGCTAGGGCCGCAGAAGCACAGAGGCACCGCAGTGTTGAACAGGGCATCATTGAACAGGGCATCATTGAACTCACAAGTATCCTGCTGTCACCTGAAATCTATAGCTCAACCTGGGCCCCAGGTACCTGGGGTGAGTGCATGCCTAAAATTGGCATTCACAGTCATTAGTACCTGGAGCAGGAGCTGCTTAAGAAATCCAATGCTCAGAAAGGGATGGTTTGTTTTATTTCTGTGCTACATAAACTCCTGGTAGGGGGTCTAATGAGGGATCTGCTACCCAACACTTTGTGGTTAAGGAACTGAGATGGCCTAACAGATACATAAAATACAGAAAATGCAGGAGCAGCAGTGCCCTCTCCAGCAAGGAGCACTTACTCAGGCTCTAGAAGAGAGGTAACCTCTTCTAGATATGTCTGAAGTATCCAAAACATCTGCCATCTTCAAGGTGTCCCCAAACCAACAGATGTAGGACAATCTGCTATATTAACGGCATTTTCATTCCTTCCTGCTGAATTTGCTCCGCTGTGCAGGGAATTGATGAAATATTCATAGCAACAGTCAGAAAAGGAATAAAAGCAAACTTGGATATAGCCCAGCAGGCAAAGTAGTTACACTGGAAAGAAAAAAAAACCTGAGTTTTATGCCTTCTTTTGCTGATCACTTCAAAATAAATAATGAAATGTTCAGTAGAGCAAGGGTCTGAAACTCAGGGCATTCTTCTTCAGTCTCTGGTAGCACTGGGCTTTCTCTAGATTGATAATCATATGCTTTCTCCAGCCCACTGAGAAATATTTATTCCACACAAATTAGAGTTGCTTCCATTAAAAAAGCAGCAAGAATGGCTTCCAGCTACCACAGGAGATGATATAGTTTGGCATGCATGTACACTGATGGGCTAAGGAAGCTTAATAATTTCAGGAAACAGAAAGAATGGGACACAAGATGATTGTTCTAACTGTGGCAGTACTGGGTGAAGGCAGAGAAGGATGCTATGGCTGTATGGACTTGGTGTACTCTGAGAAGGCCTGCCAGATTAAACTGAGCAGGCAAAATAGACATGAGAACACTTATTTCATAAATCTTAAAGATGCAGGATGAGACAGTTCAGTACTGTCAAGATGGAGATGTCCAGAAGCAAAACATTAGATAGTTGAGAAACTGCAAGATAATTAATTTTAATGCATGGACCCCTTCCCCCAACAAAAAAAAAAAAAGGAAGTCAAAACCACACAAAGACCTTTTACTTCATTCGGAAGCCTTTTGGGCAAGACAGCATTTGACTAGACAAATTAAATTTAGCATTTGCGTGCCTGGAGTAGATTTTTTTTGTCTAAAATCTGCCTACCTAAAGGAAATCATCACAACAAGAGAAAGGCAATGCATGGAAGAGGACATGTATACAATATATAATATATAATTACTATTTAACAAATATGGAAAATAGTCTGTCTTTTGACTCAATGTTTGAGACTATGTAATGTGGACCATCTTACTGTATTGTCTTGTAAATGGGAAGGTCTTGCAAGCACTCAGAATCTTCCTAGACCTGTTCCTCACTTCTCCTCAAGGCAAGGATTTTTTTACCTACAGTTAACAATAAAAAAATTCTACAGTTTCCTAGCACAAACCCCATGTGTCACATGATATATGGCACCTGCAATACATATGGGCAAGTACAGCAACAAAAAACTATGATAACATATCTGTTGTTGGGGTCTAACCTGGAAATGTAACAGGTGGGTGCTAAAGGTCAAGACTAACTGTGAAATACAGCTGTATCAGGGAGAAGGAAATCACTCCGTGCTATACCTTGTACACTCTGAACCCTTTACTTTACTACAGTATTAATTGCCCTCATTTGTCAATGTTTAAAATATAAAGTGCAGAATAAAATCACTTAGACAATTCAGAATAAGTAATTAGCTATTTTACATCCTTTCTATTGTAAAATAATCTAGTGTGTCAATTTATGACTTGGAAAACCATTCACTATCCATTTAGTGATTATTAATAATTGTGCAATGTTCCAAACAGTTTCAATAGATGATGTCATGTCCACAGAACAGCTTATTATCAAGAGAACAGATCTGAGATGCAAATCAGTGAGAATTTAATTATGTTAAAATAGACAGATGCTCTGCCATTCACCAAACAGTCTATTGACAACATTCAATAAAACATAAATTGAATGCAAGTTCTTGCCCCTTCCTGGTACACAGTCTGCTAGCTTAAGAAATAAAATAACCTTGTACAACAAATTCCAGTTGACTTCAATCCGAGCAACTGTGTACCACAAAAGTGAGCTTTCTTTCATATATTTCTCTTATTGTTATTGCATCATTTTGCATTTTGAGCAATTTACTTTTCAGTCTTATTCTGCTCTTTTTCAAATAGCTAGTCCCTAGAGTTACACAATTATATCTAAATCTCTCTTTATTTCAGAAAAGTGTTTATAGATTTTATGGTTGTTGAGAGAAATTTTAAAATGAAAAGACTTAACAAGCCAGAAAGCAAGTAAAATAATTGCCAATTTTTTCTTTACTCTCTCATTGTTTTTAATAGATCAGCTCATATTTCCTTAAAGGATTCAGTAATTCTTGACTTTCAGATCCACATTAGGACAACACTGGATCTAAGGCATTAAATTTTCTCCTCAGAGAGCAAATTTTCAGAAGCATAGACCTGCAAGTAGGACAAGTTCAAGAATTTGAAGGTATATAATCCCTTGGGTTGAAAATACTTGTTTGTGCAAAGTAAATTGTATACATACTCCTAGAATGCTGAAGTATATATTAAAAAAATACCTTTTTATTGAAAAAAAAGATAAGTCATATTTAAATTGATTTGATTTGACTGCACTTGGAACTATAGACAGCACTGTGAAAAAACAGAACTTATTTTCTTTTAAAACCAAAGGCTCAAATATCTTTAAACTTCATGACTGAAGAGAGATTTATTAAAGCAATAAGATATTTTGATGATGAGAACAGTCAATAAAACCTGACTGGTGCTATGTAAATCTAAGTAACGGTGAGCTGAAAAAAAATCCCTTCAGATCCTTTCACTGTAAGATAGGCTCTTCCACATCCACATATCACTCAATTGACATTTGCCTCCATATCAGTAAATACACCTACAGCACCCTATTTCATTCTTGCCATGACACCACAGGAAAGCTCAATCAGATTGCTTCTTTCCTCCCCAGAACTGCCTGGGTTCATTTTTGCCCCTGATCTCTTCTAACCCCTAATTCCAATGTTGAAAAGCATCTTATAGTAAGCAGTCCTTCTGTACCTAACTCAAAAGCAGTCGGATGTGAATCACTCTTCTAGGCTTTTCTGCAATTCTTTTAGCTGTTCCAACAGCGTTTGACTTTGAAAGATGTCTCAATATACATTAAGGTAAAGAAATATCTAGGGACTGATTATTGTTAGTGTGCTGTAGATGTTTTTTTCCTATTCATCCTGTTTAGTTTATCTTCATAACCTGAAAGACTGTGTAAAAGATTAGCTACATAAACTAATTAGCTGTTACCAAATCTGCATTCTAAAGAGGGACCTGCTTCTTATTGAAAGCTGCAGGAAGCAGGTGACTTCTGGTTTCTTTGAGCTTGCTAATTCACACTGGGCTTTAATCTAGAAAATTCTTTGTAAGTTTTCATCTCTTTCTTCTGATAGGTACATAAAACAAGGCAGCCCCTGCTCAAGGAGACAGGAATGCCAATAAACACAAACTACCATGCCATGAAAAGTTGTATCAGATTTATGTAATACAGGAAGCACGTATGTTCAGAGTTTGCACACAGAGTTTCTATTAGTACAGCTAAAATGGTATGGCTATTGGATATTTCTTTTTAAACATCTTCAAAGTGTCTTCTCCGAATCACCTACTAACTTTCAGCTTCAATCTATGCTTTCCTGACCCTGCTCCTGCAACCAAGACCCAAAGCTTCAACCCTCTACCCTGCTTGAAGTCCTAACCAGCTGTGAACACAAGCAGGTGTACAGCAGACATCTTTAGCACTGTCTTTTTTGTTCTTCTCTAGGACTTTGCTGAAATCAATAGCCAATTTTAATGTGAATGGAAAAGAGCCAAGCTCTTTTATACCAATTTGAGATGAATAGACAGCTTTAATTCGGATTTGAAGGTTGCACATTTTGTCTTTTGGGGCCAGACTATTCACCCACCAACTCCACCAGCCTAAGTCCTCATGGACAATTCTGTGTAACTGAAGTCTGCACTATATAAATTAAGCTAATTTAGCTGAAAATTAATTAAAATTAGAAAGGATGGTGTATTATTTATATTAATTTGTTTTAGCAGAGCAAATGTATTTCAGTATGTTTACTTCAAATGGCTTAGGAAAATAGACTCCACAACGATGAAATACATCGATTCCTGCTGTGCTCTCTCCAAAATAATAATGTGTAATCTCAGCAATTTCTTGTCCTCTTTGGGAAAAACTGCAAAGACTCGGTGTATTGTAATCTACTGTGAATTCAGCATCTGTTTATGATATTCTCAACAGGAAAAGTTGTTTCTTTTCATCATCTGCAGATGCAATTATAACAGCAAGGCCTGCAAAACGTTCAGATATCAAATGATTGAGACTAGTGAAAGACCTGTAATGAAATGTTATTTTCATCATAAAAAAGATCCCCTGGATTCTTCTGTTCAGAGCACTTCAGCTTAATCATAAGTATCATGTAACTGTAGTACTTTGCACCTTGGTTTCACCTTTTGTCTGAGCCTCTGAATTCACTTTGCAAACATAACTGGATTAAGAATTCCAACAGAGAGAAGCGATCTGCAAAATGTGAGAAGAGCCGAGGTCACGCTTACACACTGAGCTCTGCATGTCTGCCACTGTTCACACACAGATACGCTAGCGCTGTACATTCAAAACAGACCTTTCATTTTTTAAATGCTAACACACACACACATGCTTTTCAAAATAAGCATGAGAATATATTAATATTTTGACCTGCTAATCACAGTAAGATCTGAGAGCATAGGGGAAATTTCAACTCACATTTCAGGGAGGGTTCAAAGCCGTATTCCCCACAGATGGGGGGAGGGGGGGCAATGCAAGCAGTTCACAGGCTTTAGGTAAATTTGTCAAAAGTACCTATGTAAGGACAATACAGGGTTAGATACATGAAACCCACTAGGCAACAAGGATTTTCTCTCCTCGCCTGCACCAAATGCAAACCAAGTCAAGTTACTTTAGCCATTCCTCATTGATTTCACAGAATCACATATTTGTTGATGTTGGCAGGAACCCCTAGAGATCATCTAGATCACCTCTGCTCAGACAAGAATTAAATAGAAGAAGGTGCGAAGGGCCATGTCCGCTGTGATTTTGAACTGCAAGAATGGAGAGTCCACAGCCTCTCTAAGCAACACATCCCAGTGTTCAATCACCCTTTTACCAAAAATGTTCCTCTCATATTTAAAGGGAATTTCCTGTATTTCAATTTGTGCCTATTGCCTCTTGTCCTTTCACTAAGAACAACCAAGAACAGCCTGGCTGAGTCTTCTTTACTTTCCCTATCAGTGATTTATACACATTGATAGAATTCCAGGCTAAACAATCCCAGCTCTCTCAGACCACCACTCATATTTACGATGCTCCAGTCTCATCGTCATCTTGATTGTCCTTCACTGATCTCACTCCTGTGCATTCATATCTCTCTCATACTGGGGAGCCCAGGGGTGATGCAGCATTCCAGATGGGGTGTCATCAGGGCTAAGTAAGGAGAAAGAAATTTCTTCATCAGTTTGCTGGATATGATTTTCCTAATGCAGCACAGAAGGCCGTTGGAATTCTTTGCCATGAGGGCACATTGCTGGCTCGTGTTCAATTTGGTGCCTGCTAGGAACATCCAGGTCTTTTTCTGCTAAGCTGCTTTCTATCTGGTTAGCCTCAAACCTGTACTGGTGCAGGAGGTTATTCCTCCCCCAGTCCAGGGCTTTGCAGGTCCCTTTGCTGAACTTAAGAAATTCGTGTCAGCCTGTTTTTTCAGCGTCTCTAAGTCCCTCTGAATGGAAGCACAATCAGTTAGTGAACCACTCACTCCTTCCAGTTCTGTGTCTGCAGTCTTGCTGGGTGCACTGCAGACCACCAAACAGATCATTAATGAAGGTATTTAACAATATTTGGTCCAGTATTGATCCCTGCAGTAGACAAGCAGATACACACTATTTTCCTACAGCTGAAGTAGTTTATTTCTGTCTGGTTCTTAGTCCCAGTTCACCAAGCGCCTAAAGATGACTCTCTGCAGGATTTACAGAATCACCAAGCAGACTATGTCCCCAATTTCCATTAGGACAGCAGGCTAGTCTTTGTAGATACTTTGAAAATACCACTGGACCTCTATCTGCACCTTCTGGCGATCAAAAACTTGGCAAAAAATGTATCAGAAACCACATTTTAAATGAAACTCCAACTCCTAAAATAACTGAGATTTTGATACGTTTATTCTTTCTTTGTAAACAGGCAACTAGACATCACTGACCTGTTAGAGGTGACAATTGGAAACATTAGGAATCTAGGCAAAGTGTCACCAAAAAATCATAGCTGAGCCAGGAGCTGAACCTAAACGTGTTAAGTATTCCTTTGAGAACTAAGTTTTGATAGACTGGCTGAAGATACATGAAAGTTAGGCAGAAGGTGTATATATATATATCTCCACTCCCATTATAACTAAAGGACAAGTTGGTTTTGATTGAAATAATATTTGTACTTTATCTTAGGACTCCTTGCTGCTAATTTTCACCTTCTTCCTCATCTTTCTCATACTAACTTTTATGTCTGGTTCACAAGTCTAACACAAGCCAGAGTAGGAGGCTGACAGAAGGAGTAATCAGAAGAGAGTGGGCAGCAAAGCAGGAGACATTTGCTTTGTTTTTCGCTTGCTTGGTGCTGAGCTAATATGGTCCCAGCTGGGAAGTCCAGATCAAGCAAGACTCCTGAAACAGTACGGAAGACAGGCCTTGAAGCAGTGAATTGGTGGAAATTCTTGTATGCAAGACAGGCAGCTGTTGCACACCTCCAGCTTATGCAATCTAAGTAGATCCTAAGGTAGTTTTTCTATTACTGGTTTAAACTACCCAAAATTCTAGTGCCAGTTTTCAGTGGGATGATTCTGCAAAGACAGATAATCATGAAGTTAGAGGAAGCAGTATGGTTTCTGATCAGCTGGCTCTCAAAGACATGTGATTTACTGAAGAAGACCTCATCTCATTTTGTGCCGTACAGTAGGAGTCAAATTTAGGTAACAAACTGGATAAAGGAATTAATTTTTACTGTTAGGGCAGCAAAAGCTGGGTTTTAAGTAGCAATTCATTGCAAAGAAACAAATGAATCAGGGCCAAAATCTGATCCAGAATGTCCAGGTGGCAGTAATCAAATACAAAGCAGAGACAGAAATACCACCGTTACAACACCAATGGTTTTCCACCTGTAAATCACAGGCAGGGAAAATTCACAATTAAGGAAAATTCATGGATAATATCTAGGGAGACGAGAAGTTTTATTAACAGAAGCAATGTCACAGTTGCTAGGTCTAAGTTCTCTCTGTAGAGATTCATACCTCCACTGGAATAGCGCAAGTCTCTACCTCCAAAACAGAGCATGCACATCCTTATCTCTTCAGTTCCTTGTGAGAACAGCATTAAAGATGTGCACCTTAAATGGATTATTGTCAACAGCTGTCACTAGACAGAAGAGCAATTGCCAATTCAATTATTTCCAAAACATTCATAAAAGAAGCTACCTGCAATTATCAGTGGATTAACTGGCTTTACCACACAGTGGAAGAAGGAATATTAGAAACAACACCCAGTCAACTGTGTAGTCATTTGTGAGAAAGCTATGAATAAATGAAAGATTTATGTGAGAAAAATATGAAAAACAAAAGCCAAAAGTAACCCTCAGCTGTCATATATGAGATTAAGCTCAGGATAAAATCCGTCCCTTTGCATTTCACTGCTCAAACTCTTCTATTAAACCAAAGACCCTACCGGAGGCAAGAGAAAAATCGTAGCTTAAAATGATTCGTTATATGCTCAGTCACAGCATAAAAGAGATTTCATTTTGTACTTGCAAAGAAGAAAGTACTTATATGGGAATTTGTTGCTTCATGGTTTCTAGATACTGAAGAATGACATTAAAATACCTCCCATAACTATTTATAAGTTCAAAGACGGTCAAAGCTTCCAGTATTTTAAACAGTACTCCACAGCCATTTTTGGGATACTATCCATTTCCTCCTCCAGCAGAAATGTTGATAAACAAAGTACCAAAAGGTCTACTTGCCTTACTTGTTAGTATTGAAATACAATCTCAAATGGAGTAAAAATCACAAGCTGTCGCCAATGGAGTCTTTACATCTAGTGACAACCAAGGATTTTGTCCCTGATGTCCAAGATGAAACATACATCTACCAAGTGCACAATAATAAAAAATGAAATTACTTAAAAAATAAATTGATCTTGTAGATGTAACATAAGTTACAAATATTTTGTAAAGCTTTACCAATAGTGATGAGCATTCTGAGGGCTTTGTTCAATATAGATGCTTCAGAAATGCAACTACTCATTGAGTCATTCCAGGCTGCCAAAGGCTTTTAAATATTTGTCTTAATCTCTTTGTGCAGGATCTCTTTGTGTCTTGGTTATACTGTGAAATCAGAAGTTCATGTCCAAACAAGCCACTCTGGATTCTAGAGAGGGTGTTACATATTTTAGCCCAGACCATTGAAAAATGGAAGCTGTGTGATTCGTGGCGCAGAGATAGGATAACTTCCAATATCAGCACCCACACGCTGAAACAGGCAGGGTTAGTGCTGTCTCTGTCAGCAGACAGATCTGGTAAGGGAATGCACAGAGACAGTACTTGTGGAGCATTCAGATACTGCAATGATAAATTACAGAAAGGTGATGACAAAAATAACTTCACTCCTAAAACATCTTCAGAAACCATCTAAAATTTCACTAGGGATTATCTTGATTTACTCAAATAAAAGTACGTGAGCAATATTACATAAAATATGCAAACAAAATTAAAAACATTCAAATCCATAAAATAAAGTCCTGCAATATGTCATATTTAGATATACAAAGCCTTCTGAAATAATCTCATTTCCTCGTTTGCTTGGGAGCTACATTTCTGAACTGGTATGAAATACATCTTCTCAAGTGGTATGATACGCGTCCTCTGTAGTGAAGATTTCCTGAGGTTTATTGTTGAAAATAATATGCCCTATAACTGATAAATTTCACAGAAAATGGTCTCTACATCTTGGACAACACTATTACTTTCCAGTTCTATTCCAAATCACATAATATATGCTGTCTTCTGTGGGATAATAAATCTTGAAATAACATGATTTTCTCAAAAAAAACCCAGGAAGAATATAAAAAGTCTATAAAAGCAGAAAGTAATAAAAAACTTGAAATGAAGCACCTGCAAACTTCCACAGCTTTTATAGACAATTCTGTCATTTTGAAGGGGATGACACAACATTTTATCATTTAGGTTAGATAGGTCTCATTTTTCCTACTAAAGCACAACTGCTTTTACCATTACATATACCAAAAGAAAACGCACACAAAAGCTGCAAATGTGGTCAATCAACACTAATATTGAAATGTTTGCCCATTCATTTTCTCAAAATTTTAATGCATCTGGAACTCAAAAACTTCTCTGATTAAAAGACTTGAAAGGAATAAGGTTGAAAAGTTTGCGAGTAAATTGCTACACATTGTTGGAATGCTGATCCACTTAGTAACGCTTGTATCTTAATGCAATTCCTAATCCAAACTGCATTTCAGATTCTGCTACATTTCAGCAATCAATATAGCAATTCCTTCACAATAGGTTTGTAATAGTAAAGTTCAGCATCTTTGCTAGGAAGAGCACGTATAAAGAGTTCAATTTAAAGAACATTTATTAGTTGTTTTTAAGTTTTTTGAGAAGTGTCTGTATCTGATTTCCAGTAGAAGTGTTTTTAGACGAATTCTGCACAATCTGGCTATGAGTACAATAATAATCCTGAGTGTCTTCAAGGAAATAGCTGATCTTATGCTTAAAACAACTCTGCCAAAGTTTCAGTGTATTACAGCTAACTCACCTCTTTCTCTCAACCTGTGGCAAAATGATCAACCATATTGTATTTTGCTATCTTTTCTCTATTCCCAGTGTTTTGTCCCAAGACAAAATAAGGTAACATTCATATCCAAAGTTTCTGGCAGAGGCAGAACCAGAACACTGTCAATATCTCTGACTTCATATGCAAATTATATCCATGGAGTTAAGTTTATTTGCTTGGGAAATTCTTTCCTCCTTCATATATTATCACATTTAGCTTACAAAATTTTGTGATGATGAACACAGCTAGCTCTGCAGAAGCTAAGGCTTAATGGATTTAACAGAAAGGCTTGAAGAAATGCTCACAATGCCTGAGGCTTAAGTTCTGACACAGAAATGCATACACATACATATGCTTTAAGATTCACCAGATCAAATATTATACAGAATATTTTATCCTTGTAAAAATGTCTCTAGCAAGGTCCAGCTCAAGAAATCCAGAACAGAATGTGTAAATGTCCCTTGCTCAGCCAACCTTCCTTTATCAACTTAAAAAAAATTTTTAGCTCTGATTATATTTCTCAAGTAGAGCTGCATTCATCCAACCAAGAAACAGAGAGCATCAATACCACATCCTCAAAGTAACAAATCACATAGAAGCTGAGTATCAAAAATACATCTTTAATCCTTCAGTAGACTTAAATATGCTTACATGAGAATTCGTCCAGTAATTCTGAATAAAAAGCCTGCAACTGATAATGAAGGACTGTTCACGTGTGATTTCTCAACTAGAAGAAAGGGCTGACTACTCAACCCATCTCTCTCTATTGCCATTTATAAATTAGTATACGTTTCATTATTTACATCTTATGCTCACTGGAGAAAAAGGTTTACGCTCCAAGTTGTTAACCTCTTAGGCATTGCTTGCTTTCTTTTGAAAATTTGTTTTAGCTCTGTGGTTATATGGGTAACTCACTAATAACTAAAACGATTACCCAAAATTTTCAGCCTAACACTGAACACTGGTTAGTTTTAGATTATACTTAATCATCGATTTCAAGCAAGGATGTAAATAGAGGCCAGTGCCTATATCACAGTTAATACAATTGGAAAGAACATGTCATTCAGCAGAAGAGACAGAGCCTGTCTGCTTCAGGTACACAGGAACTGATTAGTGTTATGTAATAGCAAGGAAATTCAGTGAGCGTGAATTTGTCAGAAGATGCATGTGATGACTGGGTGATGTGCACCAATACATAGTTTACAGTCTACAAACAACTACAACACAGGAGGAGATGAAATAAAGAAGTGGAAGCGAGCGACCATTTTTCTTGTTAGAATATTACACGTGAAAAATCAAGTTGATGTAGACATCAGTACTCAAAGAGCTACTTGAAAACAGGGAATCTGGAGACATTTTTGTTTTCATACAGTTATTCAAAATTGATTTCTTAGTTCAATGATTCTGTAAGGCACTAAGAATTTTCTAGAAGGGGGAAGATGAAGATGATCGTTATCTCCTAGGAGACAATGACCTTCAGCAGGATCATTCTCCTGAACACATTCAGCAACTCTGTAGGGTTTGATTGCTTTACAGGAAGAATTCTGAGTTTACCTGTTTTCTGAAGGGAGGATAATTGGAGCTTTTCTACAGCTTCTGAAAGGCTGTTAAAGTGAAATTATTGGAGAGGGACCAATACAATTTACAATTATTCCTTGTTTATAGTCTCCTGACATACCATAGTAGCAATATGTATTTCTTCAGTAGCCTTCCTATTTCCACAGCCAGATTGCATGCTTTAGTATTTAAAGCTATGTTATCTATCAACTCCATCACAAATCATGTAAGAATTTCTCTTTTCCAAACAGAGGTACACATTCAAAACTCCCAACACAGATCTAAAGGTCAGGCATTTACATTTTTACCAGCTTAGTACCTTTCCAGAAAAAAAAAGTCCTGCGTTTCTCTTCAACATACTCCTCATTACCATAACAACATATTTTACCCTTTAGAGAACAGAGGGAGATATACCCTTTTTTAATGGCAATATTTGTGGAAACCTGTTATTAAACTGAGTCATTTTCTCTTAATACTGTAACAAATACTTCATAATTTTAAAAAAGATTGCCCTGTTTAATGAACATAGGATATAACTGTGACAGACACAGGAAGAGGAACAGAACAAACAGCAAAATTACACAATCAACAATTAGACAGAACATATCCTGAGGCTGCTGCCTGTTACCGGCAGACCCTCTTCCTGCTCCAGACCAAAAGGCTCCTGACCAGAGCGGGCGAGTGAGCAAGAAGAGGGGCCAAGCATGACAGAATGCTGGATTCGGCTCTTGCAGTAGGAGAGATGGGTTTATCTCACGCTTCACTTTGAGTTACCTAATTACTCTTTTTAACAGTTTGAGTGTTTTCATATTCCCAGCTCGTTCACATTCCTTCACAGCTGCTTTTCCGTGAGTCAGGACTCAGTCAGTTTGCTTTTTCAGGATTATCACATAGTGCACACTTTATATGACATACTGGAGATGAAATACTCCCACCATTTGTAATAACGTCATTTGCCAGATGGTATCCACAGAACAAGAACTGTGCCCAACTTCATAAACACTGCCCCTCAGATCTTACCTAGGCACTGAGTGATTAACAGGCAGAAAGGTACCACTGGTGGCTCTGTGCTTCCTCACCTGACGTTTGCTATTAAAAATTTTAAATATTTTTTTAAAAGGAAGTGAATATTAAATTCAGGGTAAGAGAAAAGAATCATATAAAAAAATTAGTTTGGAGTAGGCCTCTGAAGATCATCTTATACAACCCCTTTTGCCCCAAAGCAAAGCTATTTATATAATACGAAAATAGTCTATGTATCTGCAGAAAATAATCTTATACAGAGTCCCATACTGTAATATCCTTCATAAGACATACAAATTAATTGAACATGTAACAAATGCAAACAGAAATTACAACCTTTGTTCTTTAGATATCCAGTGGCTGACTTAATCATAGGCTTTAACTGAGAAATGCTTTCAGTCTCTCCTGATAAGCATTAACAACAGTTTTCCCAAATACAAATTATTTCCCACCTCACATGTGGTCTAAGTCCCCCACATCCCACAGAAAGAAGGAATGAACAGTTACAATAAAAGAACAAGCATCTTACTTTGTCTTCCTTCTTGCGGAAGGCAAAGAGGGTGACACCGTAGCACAGCTAAAGTCACAAAAAAGCTGCATCATCTCCTCTTCCACACAGACAGCAGCAGCCAAATGCAAAAGACTTAATTAAAACTCTGAAGTTAGTTAAGTTTGGAGTGCTTCCACTGAAACACAATCTCTAACATGAAAAGAAAATTACAATCAGCCCATATTGTGGGACCCACTGACAAGAGGATCAATGGGCTTTCTGATGCTGCAAGAAGGTTTATTAGTATTCCATTAAAAAGAAAACTATTTTAGAATTATTTTAATAACAGCAATACAGCAAAGTCAAAATACAAAGAGATGGACAATCTGGTTTTGAAAAAACAATAACTCCATCACTTACTGAAAGAATTTTACTGTATCTAAGAGTATACCCTGCCACATTTTTAATTAAATGCTATGAACTCGATAAGCAGAATATAAAGATCAAATGCCAAGTATGGTCCAGATCATCTATTCCTTCTAAAGCATATGAATTAAACTATGTTCAAAACAGGGATTAGGATCAAATTATAGCACTTGAGTTAACTACCAATAGTTTTTGTAATTTCAGCCTGCAAACCGTAGCTGTTACACGATCAGCAATATTCATGAAATTGGTTAAAAGATTTCCAAAGGAACCCTGTGTAAAACTGCACCCTAATAGAGCTGTCTGGGCCACCTCTTAAGCTGCATTTTCTGCAGATACACACCAAGCGCCAAATTTTTAAAAAAGGTGAAACTAGCCCAAAGCACCCTCTAAGGCAAAACAGATTTAATAACTCCTTTGAAGTAAGCTCTTGAGGAAGTTAGAGAAGTCACTACTGTCTTATAAGTAGCACTTCCAACGACTCAATTCCAGCACCACACTGTGGTGCGCTTTACTTCCTCCATTTAACACAAAGCCTGAATCACAGTATTAGCAGGCAGATAATAGCTACATAAAGCGGGTTTGGACAGGAGGACAGTAAAAACAGATTATTTGTACTCCTCTTGCTTGCATTGGTACCTGGAGCATTCCTAACTCAGCTGCTCCAGGAAGGATATACAGTAAATGAGGCTACAGCTGTACCCAAAATCTGTACAACATGTTGTGCCAAGGCAGCCGATTAGTTTCAGAAGGTGCGTAGATATGGAGAAGAGAAGAAAAAAAAAGGTTGAACTCATTACTTTTTCTTTTTGTTTTCTACCCAAGTTAACTTTAATCTTTGTCAAGAAACTGTCCTCTAGGGGAAAAGGGGGAAAAAGGTTCTTACAGTATATTTTAAAACTTCAGGCTTTTGGCATTCTCCTTTGGGGTTTTTCAGCTGTGAGATACCATCATAAACAGCTGTTCCCAGTCATAGTACACTTACTGCTGCCAGAAGAGGATTGTAGATGCTGAACTCCACAGGCTACTTGTAAGTCTGATTTTATACTCTAGGCTAATAACTTCCATTTTTTACTGGAATTTTAATTTTTTACTGGAAGTTTTACTTCTGTGTTTGATTATGTGATAGATCTTTAGTTTCAAAAAGAAAGGTTGTGTGCTCCGTGGAATTTATCACTGTTCGATATTTTACATACACAATGCGTAAAATAACATAGCAGCATGGAACCCATAAAAAATTGTGTCTAATGCAACCTTTCAATTGAAATCTTCATTCTTATTTACATCTTTTTGTAGATTTAGGAAAGCATGATGGATAACATTATGAATCACAAATGAGTGCATGCTGTTGAAATTTCACCATCCAATAGTTAGAAGCTTTAAAACTGCCATATTCACATTTCTGCAGTTGCTGAATCTTCTTCCTTTTAAAAACATTTCACTGTAGAAAAATTAAATGTCTCACTTCACCAACTCCTTTCACTGACTTCGACAGTAATTGAAGTTCATTATACATGGTAGATCACACACATTTAAAACCTTAATTCTCTAGGATATGACTTTTAACAGGGTACAAGTAAGTTCAGCTGATGTGTCCCTGCAGAAATGTTATGCCTCAGAACACAATGCCTTTCGCAGGCAGCAGCTGGAGACAGTTTTCTAACCACGTGCAGCACATGGAGATGCAGGGCTAAAGGATTGCTGCAGGTCATATTTGTACAATATATTCCTGGAGTTAAAGATAAACAACTTTAACTATTTACTACCAACTTGAACTTTATATCTCAATAGGACATCCAGGTTTTTTTGTAGTTCACAAACTGAAAAACTGGACACAAGATGGTTTTGAGTTTCAGCAAATCTCAGCAAAGCTTCTATTGAAAATGAGCTTATAGAAGAACTTGCAAACACACCTTTAACCATTACAATTCTTGTATATTCCTGAACAGAGAACATCCTTTCTTCCATGTGAAAAGGTGTTGGGAACTTGGTCCTATGTAGCACAATTTCATATAGTTGCATGAGGAGCTGCACTCTGAAGGCCCAATAACACAATTACAAAAAAAATAAGAATGACTACAAAGGATAACACAAAGACTGGGGGATAAAATGTAAATTGCATAACTGTGTCAGTTACCTGCCTACTTCAATAGAATTATTACTTATTTAAAATATATTATTAAAAACCAAATCACACCAGGGAAACAGAGTCAGTGATGCCAGCGGCACACATGATAACTCCAAAGCCAGCCAGCTCTATTTCACCTTCTCTCAAAATAAATACATAGTAGAAGTTGCAGGTGTAAGGTGGTACAGTTCGAGCAACATGCTGTGCTGGTGTTCGGGTTTCAGTTGCTGTGAGACTGCTCTAACTTGAGTGGAAGTGAAAGATAATAGTGAACGTGCACTGCCATGATGGATTACTTATAACTCAGATGCAGTACCTGAGCATCACATGCTATAGGTCTTGATTGCTCACACGCGTTTCAAGCTCTGTGCTACAAGTTCTGTGGCAGACTTTCTAGAAAGATTAGGCTGTCGAAGTCCATTGGAGAGCTGTTTTTTTCCGCCCTGAGCCTTTAATTACAAATACGCTCCAAAATAATTCAGTGCTACAGATATGTAAATGTATAAGCAGAAAAAATTTCAATGTATGGTGTGTGTTTATAATCTCACTTCATCGTGTCTAACAGCTTTGCCTCTCATGAAGTATGCCACGGGATGAGCTCAGCCAAGGGTGTGTGAGAGCTGATGATCTCATCAGTCTTTTCCTTCGATTTACTTCTGACATTTTTCATTACCCATGTTCACTCTTGTTCTGTCTGACCTCAGCATTTTCACCTCAACAGCTGTCTCTATTCTCCCAAAACTAGTATTTCTCTATGAGTATACTTAATCCCTGATGATATTTGGAACAGGGAGATGTGGTAAAACTGATAACAAAATAGTGTATTTTGTCGACAATATTTTTTTCTTTTAAATCCATGCAAAGAATAACTGATGAGAAGTATTTAACATCCAGAAGTTGTGGGGCTTGCCTGTGGCTGTACACACTGACTGGGGCTACCTCCATCCTCTCCCATTTCTAAATACCCAAAAATGTTTCATGATTGTAATTCTCTACCATTTATACAGTACAATTATGAGTTCATTTGCTACTTAGCACCAAGCTTAGTCTAAAGTTAGACATTTCAAATCAGACATGGTTTTGTGCTGACTGAATGTAAACTTCCAGCTGATTCTCAATGTTTATTTTTAATGGATTCTGAATGCTTCCATTAATTCAGGAACTCAACTGATTACAACAAGAGAAGGAGGACTTATATTGCTAAATGTAATTCCTGCTTATGGGATTTACTGAGTACCCCTTATAGCTGTAGAAGGCAATGGGATTGTGAACATTTAACATCTTACAGGGTCAGGCCATAACTGCTGTCTAAATTCCACCAGGTTAATGCTCTGAGGGCACATAACAAGTGCTTGCCTGTGCCACATCTCTAACTACAGACTGGGCATATATATAAATGTGTGAGACTTAGTCTTTATATATGTTAAAATAGATAGCTATATTTAGATCTTAGACAAGCTTTTATCTTAATACAACTGTCACAAATAGCTACAAATAGAATCCAGGATATAGTTTCTGTTTTTATAATTGTATTACTCAGATCTTAATAAAAGTGGAGGGGATATGCAAAATTACCTCTTCCTGCCCTGGGCTGCCAGCAGATTGGCTTTAAGAAATACTTACAGAACACACTGAATTCATGTTCTCATGGGCTCATAATTCAGCAATATCAACATGGATGGGCAGTGGTGCAGAACCTTACAATAGGATTATCTGTAGTATTTTAAACTGGTTTCTAGCCATTTTGATAATTGCTAGTTTTGCACTACAAAAGCTAGTAACTGTTCTGGATTTATCTGTGCAAGACAAGCATTATTTTCCAATAGCTTATCTTGCAGCTTAAATTCCCAACAACCTAAGTGGGACAAAACACCTGTGTTATTTTTGTTGCTTCTCGCTCTTATTTCAAAAGTTTTATAAATGAGAGAAGTAAAAGTCTACAGACATTATTACTGCAAGAAGATTTAGTACAGTCTCATCTTTGATTTCACATTAGTAGCTGAAACTAGTTTAGAGAACTGAACTGTGAGTGGGCTGTGGAAATAATTTTTTTGAAGTGGTGAGAGAGAGCTGTACTTACTCATTACCCTTCATGCTACATTCCTGTATTTCTTTCAATTTGTCTTTTACACTGGTATCCTGTTAGCCAGCATCATGCTATATGTCCTCTAGCCATAGTTTACAATTCTGAACAACTTTTAAGAAGTAAAATCTCCTTTATAGAAGCATTTTCTCACATCCACCCACCCACCAGGACCCCGGGGAGGAAAACATCAAACTATCAGATGTTGCTCTGTTCTACTGTAGAGATGACAACCACCTTGCAAAGATTTCCTGTCAAGCACTGAGTCTTGCCATAAAATTCAGAAATTCCTTTACATCCCTCTAGTCCTGCTGTTTTTATTCCGCTTACTGATAACACTAGGTAGTTCTTACAAAATGAACAATTTAGAAAGGAGATAGGACTTATTTTTCCTTTGGAAGTAGCCCTGTAAATAAAACCCAACAAAACAAACCAAAATCCTGCTGATTGAACTTATAGAAATGCCCATATTTCTTCTCAATAAACGGAATTGACTGATATGACTGAGAGTTGCTTGCGATTTTTATGAACATTTAAGGAACATAGATTTTTCAGGAAAAATACAGCAGATATGGACTGGTTGGCTAGTGATGTCTGCAGTACACACCAAATAATGTGCAAAAAGAGTACAAGTTTGGATAGGGTCAGGCCTGCCTAGCCATCTGGTTTAGAGAGATCCCTATTTATTGACATTATAAGTTCAGGTATACCTCAGCACTAAAGACTGAGTTTCATAACTTGCATAACTGAATCACAGACTAGGGCCTAGGAATAATAATAATAGTAATAATAGTAATAACAACAACAACAACATTTTCTGTCTGAATAAATATTTTTCTCTGCCAAAGGGACTAACGTAGCTTTTGTTACTCCTGTGTTCAGATTTTATAAAAAGGAGAGATAGTGTTAGAAACATCAGCACTCTACTCGAGGAACAGGCAGTCTCTCAGGGTGCATTTACCTACTGTGGTGAGTTTCACTGAAACACAAACACCATCACCTTGAGACAGCCGTTGTACCAGTTTGCCAAAAAATGTTTGGTCACCTGATTCATATGTGCCGTGAAGCATATTTCTGTATTTTTTTAACATCAAAATTATGTCATGGAAATGTTTAGAAAATGAATCAGTAAGATAATCTTTTTCTAGACTCCTAAATGTAAGAAGCCTGCTGGTTTTACAACATGCAAGCACCCTGCTGAGAGAAAAAAAATGCAGAATTAAAGCTGAGACAGAATTTCTTAGTCAATACTACATTCACTGAAATAAAGAGTCAGCATGGTATATTTACCCAATAAGTAATAACAAAGCATCTCTGTTTCAAAATTTGTTAATAATTTTGGACCCTCATTTTGAAGTGGCGTTCTGTTAAAAACTGACAAGAATTTGTGTTAAAAATAAAGCTAGAAATCCAGGAATATAGACTCTTCTTTTAGACAGCTTCAGAAATTTTTTTTTTTCTAACCCAGGTCTGCTCACTATCCTTCTTTTATTCTGCTAAAAATAAAACTTTTTTCCCTTTAATAAAAGCTTTCAAATTGACCTTTTTGTGCACCTTTTGGTGTCATTCAACCCATCTCAAATGTGACTGCTGCGGTATTTAGATGACCACATAGAAGCGTTTGAAACATCTCCTGAGTTGAACTGAAGTTCATATGATCAATTCACAGCTGCACAATATTAGCAGCTTGCGGTAGACCTATGGTTGGTTGGTGCTTTTTCTTATTGATTGTTTCCAAATGATAGACTCCCAGATGACAGCAGAAGTTCCTTGTTGTTAGAAAGACCTTTCATCCTAGTTCTATTATTCTGATAAGCCTCTATATTAATGATGCCTTGAAGTCTTGCTTATTATCATCCCCAGCTTTTGGTGCCAGTCTTCAAAGATATTCAGTCACTGATTTTCTTACTACACATATTTTTTCTGTCACCTCAGTAATTATGTAGAAGACTAAGAATAAACTTCCTGCTTGATTCAAAGGTAAATATTTTCTTAATTTTGACATTGACAGTCACTTGAGTTGTGGGTCAAAGAACAAGAAATTATCTATTGATTTTTCCAGTCAGCCAACGAAACAAAGACAACTACTTACACAGCAGAAGGGGCAGAAGTAATCTGGATACGAACAGAACGTTTACAAGGGTATTCCCACAGCATGTACACTGCTGCTGGTGCTAACTGAGCAGATGTCCCAGCAGTTCTCCTGCTAATTCTATTCCTGGATGTTGCATTATTCAGATCATCTTGTAGGTTGCGCTGTATTCCACACAATTCACCTATCTTTTTCTAGATAGTGATATTAAATCAATACATAAACAAGTTAGGAGAAATACCAACATTTTATAATAACTACTGCAATATAATATGCATTCCAGAGAAGTCAGAGTTGTGCTTTATTAGTCCAAAGTGTAATTCTAACTTGGAAGTTTCATTAGAGAGTATTTCACATCCTTCTTTACAAACAGTTCCCATTGTTTCAAGGAATGATATTCAGTATACAAAACAGAACAGTGGGCAACATAGATCAGGATGAACCTCCTGATGGTCAAAACGTGAAAGAGAAATATCTAATTTTAATTCTGTAACAGTGTTTCTGACTCACTGAACATGTAATCCTCAGAGGATGAATTTCAAGTGTTGACATGTTTATTGTAAAGCAAAATCAAGGGTCAAAAACTAGCCTTCATTACTATTTTATAATTATTTCCTAGGAAGGTTTATAGAAGTCATAGCTTTAAATAGATAAAAAATGAATATCTGAAATTATAAACCACACAAAACTCATAGAATGCTTTTGTGATAGCAGACTCTCTGCCACATTTTGGACTGTACTCTAAAGAGGAGGAAAGTTGCAGCAAAAAAAAGGCCAGCAGAGAATCCTAAGGCTGAAGGGATGTGCAGAGCAAAACTGAAAATTCATGAAAACCTCTGTGCACAACATCACACCTGACCTGAAGGGTGGACCCAGGAGAAAAAAGGTAGCAACTTTCTAAAAGAAAAACCTCTCCCCTTCAGATCAAGTAATGCCACTGAACAGGTAACTGCAGTCCCTGCTGTGGGAGCATTCTTCAGCATCTGCTCCCGCTGGAGAAGGGAAGCACAGACATGATGAAGTGAATAGCAGAATGGTTGCATGAATGCATCTCTTAATCTGAGCTTGCTTTTTCTCTGAGCCAAGAGGTCAGATAGTCAACAAACCTGCTCCTCTCACTTAAGCGCAGCACTGGAGAGCTTCACGGGCAGAACATTACAAATTCCACGAAACGACTATTTCATTATAAAAATACGTATATATATTTTTGAGGATGTTCCCTATGAGATATGAGTGGTGTGCAAAAATATTTTTTTATTATATGTTACATATGTTGTCAGCTAAGGTGAACATATGGAATATTATAACCTTACTTAAAAGCTATGAAGTACTAGGAGTTATTACATCACATAGTATCACAGCCAAGAAATTTAGAGCTATTTTCTTAATGGTACAAAAACCCCTTACTGCAAAACCTTGCAAATTAAGAATCGAGCTATGTATAATTTG
Organism: Dromococcyx pavoninus; assembly: GCA_033558185.1. Taxonomy (NCBI): domain Eukaryota; kingdom Metazoa; phylum Chordata; class Aves; order Cuculiformes; family Neomorphidae; genus Dromococcyx; species Dromococcyx pavoninus. The sequence continues at coordinate 122,762 of JAUMJL010000004.1, read as the reverse complement.
CAATACTTCTCATTAGACTTAAAAAGATAACTTGAAACAGTCATATAAAATGTCATTCTTGGTAATGGAGTTCTAAATAGGCAGCTACAAGGCAAACAAACCCCTGGATTTTGTTCTTGATTCTTCTCTTGTGCACAGGAAAGTGATTGTGCAAATGGCCTTTGATTCACAAATAAACAAGGCAACTTCTGACTGAAATTTCAAAATGTAGCAAAAATACAAGCACTTGCTTGTATTCACTGTGCATGCCCAATCTACATCTACTCTCAAAAATCTCACTTTTGTACAGAAGACAATGTCTTATTTTTAATAATAGTTTCATATATATAGGTAGCTGGAAATCAAACATGCATTTTTTTAGCATTTGTAAGCAGATCTTGAAAAGAGTTCCTTAAAACTCACTTACAGCCTCTGGTATTGTTGGGATCCTTACAGAGTGCAGAAATAATATGCAGTTAAACACAATGTCAAAATTACAGTTATTGTTGAATTCTCCCTCTTGAAGAGTAAAATTTAAACTATATTGTCACGGGTAATAACAAAATAAGAGGTCAGGTTTTGACATAAATGTCTTCACTGAAGAAAATCCCTTTGGAGAAAATAACAACAGCCTCAGCAAGCATACAAAGAGTTACTCCTCTACTTGTGAGATCACAGGAGCACATAAGAAATAGTGGGGGGTTTCAACACTTCCAGAATAACGTTTGAAAGGAGATAGCCTTTCACATACTAGGAAATAAGAACAAATTCTCAGTCTACTGTAACCAAACTGTCTTCAGTCATTGATACTGTTACTGATCAAAGAAACTTATTCTATTAATGAAATGAGAAAATAAAAATGTGGAAAAGTGTAAAGAAGTACAATTCAGAAAGGAGTGTGTGAAAATAGCTCCAAGTTAGCCTTTCCACTTAACTGACCATGGATCAACAGCTTGAATTTTTTATTGGCTGCTAATGACTGAGGGCACTTTATGTTAAGGCGTGAACAGCAAGAGGAAAAAGAAAATCCTGGTCAAGCTGTGAACACTCTGAGCTCAGCCTTTATAGTTCAACCACATCTTGGCAGGTTTTCAAACAAGGAAGCTCATAAATGGCCCAAGTAAGACCCCCCCTTACAGGAAAACACTGGTGTTTTCCGATTCTACCAGGCATTTTACATAAATATAGGTAATTCTTCCTTACCCTGACCATGCAGTAGCTATACCATGCCAATACCACAGGTTGCCTCACTCCTGGAAATCCTCATTTCCTCATCTCTGCCGGATGCTCTCTGGCACTGATCCCTTGGGACAAAGACACATTTCTCAGTTCACTTTTCTACTGATGAACAACTCCCCATAAGAAGGAACAATTTGATTCAGTCTCTTTACAAATATGCAAGTTTAATTAGTTAATAAGCATTTTTTTTAGAGCTTGAGATTTTGGCCGTTGCTTGGGTAGATTATTCTACCTCAGTAACACCCCTGTAGTAAACTTTGGGTTGAAGCACCTGTCACTGGGCCTCTCACTGCTATCACCATCTGCGACAGCTTCTTTTTTCCTCAATTATGCTCATATTATTCAGACTGGAAAGAAATCTTCTAGTCCTTGCCAGTCTAAGCATATGCTTACCTATTTATTCAAGTACTTTTTACTGATTTGAGTTGACAATGCCATCTTTCACATCACTTCACTGGGGTATCATTAACATGAAATGTCTGAAGCTTAATGGGAAAGAGTCAAGTTTGGATTAAGGCTTCCTTATTTATTACTGTTGGACTACACAAGGAAACTAGTATTTCTTTTCCTGTCCTGGCTCAGTTGCCTTCCCAGCGAGTAGAAAGCAAAGTCAAGATACATATATATAGATATATATATATATGAAACTCCATTGCTTATCATTTACAGTCAGGCCTAACCCCTATCTCACTCATGCCAAGGTGCCAGAAATACTCCATGTGTGTCAGCTACATCCCCATCTATTACTCTGTACAAATGGCAGGCATGAGCAAGCTGCTGCATCTCTTTCCCTCAGATACCAGCATTTTAACTCTCTGATAATAAGCACGTGCTGAGTCTGTCTCCAAGCGATTCAGAATGTACTTAACTCACTCTTACCTCTTTCACTTGATCAAAACTTATTTTTATGTTCAAGAACAGTCTGTGCTAAACAAATTTGTTCTTGTGGAGAGGGACACAAGCAGCATATAGCACTGGTCTACAAGATCAACACAGATTTATATTGTGTAGAACCTCTGAGGAGAAATATTTCTGACAATAGCTGTTACGCTATTGTCAAGCAACTCAACTTAACCTCCACAGTGTAAGTTACTATGCCCTGAACTACAGGGAAGATTTAGTTTAGCTTTAACTACATAGGACAGTCTGGCACTAGATTTGACGCCCCAGCTGAAAAAGCAGATTCCACTAATTAGTGTGACAGTACACAGTACATCCAAGGGATTTTCTGTGTACCAGAAGCCAATTCCGAAATACAAGCAGTATCATTTACATCCCAAGAAAGTAAGTGCTAGAGAAGCTTCACAGCAAGTATTAATTGATTTAACAAATCTTTGCGTACAAAATCTTGATTAAGATGTTTTGAGGATCAAGAACCTCTGTAAGAGCCATTTACCACTACTAGATTTCTTTTACTACCTGGTCATAGATATGCTATAGACACTCACAGAGTTTTAACTAAGCACAATTACTACCCTATTAGCCAAACTAAACTGGTTTAAATAGTTGCTCTAAGAAGGGTCAACTCCCCACCTTCTTAGTTATACTGCAGACACCTCCAAACTGATAGTAAATACTGGAATTCTGAAATACCAAAAAGAGAGACCTTATTCTCTGATGAGGAACATGACAACTTAAGCATGTGTACTGCAAACCAGTGTACTTTATATAAAGTATACATTTTAAAAGCATGAGAAACTGAGTGAATAACAATATCTTTCCTTTTTTTCTTTAATAGATGCTTGTTATTTTATAAGTATGCAAAAATGAGCACAGGAGGTAAAAGATAAATTTATGAAAAATTGTGCTTTTGATTACATTACACTAATGATATAGGAGATGGTGAATGCCAGTTTAAACAGAACAATACATATTGTATCTGATATCAGTGATGTGCTGGCTGTTAGAAACAGAAGTATGTGTTCAGGTCCTTGTAGAACAGGCCAAATGGTAATCATTGTCATTGATTTAAAATGAATTTAAATCCACTGAAGCCAAAAAGAATACAGAATATTTGAAAATACATGGAAAGGAGCATATTCATACAAATGTAACTGATGTGGCCCATTATGCTAAAAAATCACCTTGAACACTTAAGGTAGAAGAATGAGCTGTTAAGTGTCCAAGACAACTGAACTTCCGATTATGTCTAGAATTAACCATCTACTAGTGCACCTACATTGTTTCACTTTTGTAATTACAACATTTTTGCAGTATTATAGTAGAAAAGTCCATTTTCCACAGTAATAGTACACATCAAAGAATTAGGAATATTTTCTAAGAGTACATTCATAATACCTCAATTTTAAGAGCTTTCATCCTGAAGGTTTCCAAACTGTGTGACAAATTAGGGGCTAAATGAAGGGACAGCAGCATAATCCTCTCTAAGTGGGCTTATACGATGCTGTTAATGCTGCTTTTTGCAGTATTAACGTAATTCAGTACTTCAGATGAGATCATTCCAAAGCTGAAACTGTGTGCAGAGGCCAACCCCAGGTCAGGGACATGAAGTTATTTTGCAGTCATACTATTATTCCACTGTCTTATCTGTTGTTGCTTTTGACTGATAAATGGCAACCTGCTATTTTTAGGGAATAACATATTTTACTATACTGTGTTAAACTCAGAGTTTTATTCCAGCAAGCAAGTGCACTAAGATTCAGAAACCTTTGTTACCAAGAACACACAATACAAGAGAGACAGAATGAATTCTGGGTCAAGGATACAGCATAAATCCCTTTATTAACAAAGTGCTAGAGTTCTAGCTTAGTCTCCATTCACCATAGAATGAACTCAAATCTTAAGGTTGCAGAAGAAAAATGTCATAATAAATTCAAGGATATCAAATGTTTGTGTTATGGTTGGAATTAAATATTTGCATTATGGAAAGTGCTAAATATTCCCTGGTAGCATTCAGAATAGTGGCTGGAGAGGACTCAAATAGGTCAAGAAAATAAATAAAACCTTAAATTATTTTTCATCGTAAAATATCCTGATCTGTTGTTTTCAAATCTGCCATCTAGTGTGATGTATTTTCATTATATAGTATGTACAGGTCTGATCACCTGTCACACAAATCCGGATCATAACCCTCTAACATCTACTTATTTGTACTTTTTTGTTCAATTCATTCTTTGCCTCATCATTCTCTGCCTCATAATTCTCTGTCTACCCTTTTATGTAGTAGAATCACATATATTATATGTGGATTAAATATATTTTAGCATTTCATGCTAAGGAAAATTTCCATTCTTTTTGCATAGCATTTGAGCAAGGCATTTAACAACAAAGCCAAAACCAACAAAAATCCTAAACAGAATTAAATCTTTTCCTGTAATTATTGTACTCAAATAACACAAGAATCAATATGAAAGAATTAAACTGAAGGCAAGGATTTTGATCACAGAATGTTTGCCATAGATTTATAGAATTCAAATCCTGAGATTTTCATCCTAATCTCCAATAAAAGTTAATACTGATGAGAATACATTGCAAACTGTCTTCTGTGTCCAAGCTTCCTTCATAAGCAAAATCAGAACAAACAAGTTATTTTAGAAGTAATACAAGTTTAAAATGGTTCTGAATTTAACCATCTACAAGAGATTTGTACTAATTCATTTATTTGAATAAATATCTTATTATTCAAAACAGTTTATAGAATTTTATCTAACTCTGAAGTAACCAGCATCTGAACAGTTGCCCTTATTCGACATTATCCCACCTTTCCTAAATAATACCATCTTCTTCAAGGGCTTTCAAAAGAAGAGTAAAACCATCCCTACAGTGACAATAAGCAACATAGACTCTTAATCTGGTAATTTAAAAGCTAGAGGAAGCAACAGACATCTGCCACGTCCACTCAGAAGCTTTGATAAAAATTTCTGTTCTGGTCTCTATGGGTGTGTCCGTTCTTTTCTGTGCAGAAAACCAGTTTCAGGACTTAAATGATCTTAAGACTCTTGCGGAACTGTGACTATAGGATATGGTCAGATCAGTACATATGCAGAGCATCCCTTTCTCACTCAGCCCAATCTAGAGAAAGAATCTTCAAACAAGAAGATTGGGCTAATGTGATCTAATTCCTTTTTTTGGCTACACAGACATACACCTGTGAAGTGAATGGTTTTATAATGACATCTGGAAAAAGAAGAACAAATAGTCAAGCTTGCAAACCCTGGAAAAAGAATACACATTTCTTCTGTGTTCCAGGCAGAAGGACACAGATTATACAATTTCAACATCAAAACCTGCTTTGCTTTTTTTAAAAAGACCTTGCGTCATATTCGAGGCACAGTTGTATTTCTAGTTGCCTTTTATGCATGATACTAGGTACTCGGACATTGCCTTTCACATGAGGCCAAAATAGTTTATGTTGCCACACCTGAGTGCATTTTTTAATGGAGAAATATTAGTGATATCAAGACATAAGAGTAAAGACACAGAAGTTTCTTGGAACAGCTGAATCTGCCTTTTTTAAAAAAATAACAGGAATATCTAAGGTATGCCATGACTCACTCCACACTTTGCTCTGGTCAACACTCCCTTTATTTTATTAATAATATAATCAATATTATCAACAAATTAATGTTTTGATTATGAGGATACCACACCTGAGGACATGGGAGCCCTTAAGAGCAACATAGGTAAAGGCAGAGATAAGACAAAAGCAGATCCAAGCAAACCCGTCAAAGATTCTCAACATCTATAAACTTTTGTGACAAGTATCCAAAAACTTAAATGCTTGTCTCAAGCTTTATAGCTCAAGCTATTGTGTGAGGTTAAATAAGAACAGCTGTTAACGTCACCGAGGGTTACCTTACCACTACACCTATAAAACATTTTCTAAAAGACAATCTCAAAAACAGTCTTGTAATCATCAGTTAGCTCAAAACAATGTTCTATATTCTGAATTTTCTATGAAGCCTATTCTATATTCCTCCTCTTTGATAAGTCTCTAATTTTCCACATATAAAAATACCATCTCTAAGTTTATTTTCATTGTTTTCCTAAACATTTCTTTTTTACAAAAATGCAAGCTACGTATATATTTTCTAACTGTCCTGTTTCCTCAGCTTACCACCAATTCTGTGTTTAGCCTACCTGTGCCATTACATCTTGAACAGCATTATCACTAAAACAAAAGTTCTACATGTCCACGAATTACTTATAATCCAAAATGATTTCAGCTGTATTAAATGTTTTACTCATCATTCTGGATTAACATCTCCTGTGTGGGAGGGACTCAGAAACATAGCAGATACTGAGAAAAAAATTGACTCTATCCCAGCCAAAACCAGGACAAGGTAAAAGAATTGAAATATAATTTCAACTTTCTCTCCACAAATTCTAGATTCACATCTGGGTTTGTGAACCAGCAGAAAAAATTTGCTACAGTGTGTTCCCCATCTCCCATCTAAAAATAAGCATGGAAGATTATTCCAAATTGTCTCCTGCCAAGTTTTTTATATGCTGAAATATTGCTGATTATTGAATAGAATGTATGTGCACCAAATGCTTTAAGGCACAGATTTCACTGCTTTCTCTATAATGCAATTTTTTGATGAACCACCACAGTTCCAACACACACACATAACTCGGGCAGTATTGTTTCTTTATCAGGAAGTGGAATTTAAATTATCATTTGAAAATAACAGATAACACGTAATGCCCAACTGTTTGTATGTATGAATAAACATCACTGGAATTATATTACTCTTCACTCCTGCGCCATGAATCAAGTTCTACATTACACACACACATATTTTGGCAGGTCCCATCTGCCAGACATTTGCTCCAGGAGCTCTCTGTGCTAACTTTATCATTAATGGCTGCCATTGCTCCAGCCCTTCACTCAACATAAACTGCATCCTGGGAAACTCCACTAAAGATAATAGGCAAAGAGGACATACCAGGAGAATTTGTTTCATCAGTAATATTATGAGTTATCAAAGTAGTAAGTCCGACTTACTGTATAGCCTTTAATCTTCCTATGTTTGCCACAGACTGATAGTCTGAGTTCTCTGAACATTCCATGAAAAAAAAGCATTAAAAATTGTGTATCAGCTTTCAGTGGTGAGCAACCCCTACTGCTTTAAAGAACAACACATTATGTGCTGGGAGGAAGTGAGAGAGTAAAATATATATTTTACACATCATATGTGTGGCAAACACACATTAGAACAATGGATGGTACATTAGTCACGAGTCTGTTCATTTTGAAAGTGATCTGAGCTCCTTGAATTTCACCTGGACTAGTACTAGAGGAATGCTTCATTGTAATTCAGAACACGCATTACCAGAGCAATAAACTAATTCTTTTGTTGTTATGTGTACATTATGATTGGGGCTCATGATACTCAAAGTCAACATAAAATGAAGCTCAATTGAGAAAGAGAAGATACTTCAGTATTAATTCTCTACTGAAGACTACCAAACAAATTGAAATTGCCACTTGCTAAATCCAGTGATTTCACAATGTTCCTTGACACAGCCTAAGCAGAGGAAAGAAATTCTATAGCTATCCCTGACATTTTTGAAGTCAAATACCATTGTGCAGTCAAACGCTCACCCCTTTGATAATGGAGTTCCAAATTATCAAGAAGTCAATCAAATAAGTGTTAAAAAAATAGTTTCTACATATTCACAATGGTCTTATTAAAAGATGACACTTACATAAAAAGAAAAGACTACAAAACATCTCATCCAAGCCTGCTGTCACAAGCAGCTATGTTATATAACTTGTTCATAAAAGGACTAGAACCTTAAACAACCTTTAAAGAGCGAGTTCTGTCCTAGACCTCTGTTCTTGCCAACCTTGCTCTATACTCCAGGCTGGATTTACTATGCCCAGTTAGGTCAACATTGTTGTTCCAGCATTAGAAACTGTTACCTTGCTTAAGAGATACACTTCCTACCTATATTCCAAATAAAACTTTTTGACTTGAGGGGAAAAAAAACAACCCTAGTTTCACTGCATCTTCTTCCTGCTAACCTGCAGGAGTCACCAGCTACAGACAGTGAGTTAGATTTGCCACAATTGTTTATTAATTTACAGTCATAACGTGTTCAGATGCATTAAATACAATCGTTTTACATAAGTTCTTGAGAACAAAAGGGGTCTTGCAGAGACTTTATGGGAGATGCTTTGGAAGCAGTCCCACTTGTCTTTCAGACTGAATTTATAGGCAACAGAATGAGATAACTTCTAAAGGGAGCATGTGTAATGCAGCGCTTACTGGTAATCAGTAAACGGAAAACCTAAACATGCCATTTCAATGCAAATACTTCTTACACTAGAATGCAATTTAACCACAGTATTGACATTTAAATGGATGTAAGAAACAACCTAGTGAAGGTAAATGTGAATATTTGTGCTGATTACCTTTTATCAGCCATTATCTCTTTCTTTGCCAGTTTTCTTGTATGTAGTAAAAGAAAAATCTTCCCATATTAGTATTGAAATCTCCTATTCCAACAACATAAGAATGAAAAAAGGAATGAAAAGAGTTGTATGCTTTGAACTCAGCCACTGCTTTACTTTAAATTACTTCTTAGGTAAGCCTACCTAAACCCATTTCCTTCTCTGTAACCAACACAATATGTATCTCATCATACCTCATACAAATAGACTACTAAAGGTCGTGAGTGAAAACAGGTTGGACCATCACTAATAAAAAGCTTGGTAAGAGGTTCTAAAGGATGCAAGTACAAAATGGACATACTAGCTCAGGTCCTGAAGCTGGTCTACCTTGACAATACTCCTTCCAGTGCAGGACATATAGCTTGTTCACATGTCTCCATACCACAGTCAACTGAGCACTGCCCAAAGGAATTATGTTCCCATTTACCTTAGATATATACCTCACTTTGTTAAGCTCACAATAAAAAACAATCAAGATCTCTGATGAAACAGAATTTTGTATTTAAATATTCATCTTGTACTGGTTCTTGAAACTGCCTCATCATATGTTTTCTCATTATTTTTAATGATAGATGCAAGAATAACACCACTAGAAAACAGTAGAAAAGCATAGATGATGAAAAAAAAGACATGGATAAAACATAAACAGAAAGGCCTGAAAAGGGAAAAATGCAAAGTAATAAACAGAGATTCTATGTAAAATCAAGAATTCACAGTCTTATTGTGGACACTAGAACTCTCCTGCTACCATTGCATAGTCTTGTGTGCTCATTTTGAAAGTTAAAAAGTCAACACTGTGTAATTTTAAACAGCAAAGCCAAGTCTGTCCCTTCATATTTATTTTTAAATTGCACAAAACACAAAGATTTGTGGTGCATAAATCCATTTCAAATAGGCTGCTTAATTGGTACTGTAAGTCTAATATATCATCTGCCTGGGGATCTGGACAGCAGCCAAGCATCCCAAGTTCAACACATCCAGTAGCTCTGTCTGTTCTTTCACCTAACATGAAAGGACCGCAGCTACCATAACTTAAAGTTATCACTAATATATCTTTCATAAAGTTTGCTTTATAAAATCCTTCCCCAAGCTATTAAAGAAGCAGATCAGTAATTCAAGATGTTCTGGACTGAAAAGAATGTGTGAGTTTTTAATTATTTTTGTTTAACCACACTTCAATAACCTGCTATGAAAAGTTAGGATAGCTGGTCACATCTTTTGGCATTATATTCATAAATACAGGAAGTTGTTATTCTGTTTCTCCTCAACTAGAGAGATGCCACATGAAATCATATCATACATGTACCAGCACTGTCTGCATATCACTTTTTTCCTATCAAATTTCTTTTCAAGGGAAGTTGTGTTAAAGTTTTGATTTTACAAAAGCTTACATTCAGACATGCCCACGTTAAGAGGATTTCCAATAGGTCAGTGAATAATGATGCATTGTAGTGTGTCAAGTAAAGCTGATGCTGTTTGGTAGAATCCTTGGAAAATGAAAGGAACAGCATAGGTTTCTATAAAGACAGAATTTCTTTCTCCATTTTAAAAAAAATCAAATCTGATGATTCCATTTCTTTTTGTTCACTTTCTCACAAGAATCAGTGGTATAAAGACTCCTGAAAGGTGAATTTGTGACTCAAGTACCTTAAATATTTGTCAAAAGCAAACTACTAATTATGTTACAGATTTAGATAATATCCTCTTACTGCATAGAAGATAACAATATCTGTGATTAATCATTATAGTTTAAATACTGCTATCAAAATATTAAATATTTACAAGGCAGTGACCATTCACTTTTCATATACACGAACAAATTTGCAAACAACTGTAATGAAGAAAGTAATTACAAAATCAAATAGTATTTCACCAAACAGTAGTGTTTCAAGTATGACCATGTATTCATTATAACTGATGTGCCCATTGTGAATTGAGTGTGATGTATTATGTCCATGTATTATGCTTTATTGTACACGAGCAAGGTTACAAAGCTGTATGCACCACTGATCTAAAAAAAAAAACTATGCTGTCGTAGAAATTTACAGTAATATGCTCTTACAGAAGCTTAATTAAATACTCACTACTAAGTACCACATCCAAATAGTGTGACTTGTACAAAATTTTATTTAGAACTATTCAGAAACACCAGCTGCAAAAAGAGTATTTCCTTTCAAAATCCTGCCAAATCAGCATATTCCCATTAGAAATGGCTATCATTATCCATTATCTGACCTCAAAGGATAAACTTAGAGAAATTATTAAGTTTTGGACCCAATTCTGTTATAAATATTTAACATCATGGGAGTATCTGGACTCTACTCCTTAATTTGCTCTGGAGACATCATCTAAAGGAACTGTTCCGTTTTAAGTGCATCAAATGATGAAATACTGGCATGCTTCACAGTTTTTCTTAAGGAGTATGTTCTATGAAAACAAATAATATATTTTTCCTTCATCAATACATGGTTGTCTTGATTTTTACACCAGTTGTCATGCCCTGCATCAAAATTTTTTCCATCTATATATTGTAGACAAACAGGGAAAGATGAGATTTATTTACTAAATTATTAAACTATTGTTTACATGTGAGAACAACTTACCTTGCAAATCTGCACTATCAACAAACTGTTCATTTTAAAGACTTGGCAAGTCTAAAATCAGTTGTTACGGAGTTTCAAGGCTTGAGCAATAAGCTACTGTTAAAGATAAATACATACTGCAAGCTGAAATGCTGAGAAACAAAACTTAATATTGAAGGAGGCAAAGTAAAAAGCACTTTTAATTTTAAAGAAAAACCACAAACAATAACCATTGAAGGATTATTCTAAGCAATGTGCTAGATATTATCATTTCAGCTGCACTTTATGACAGTAACAAGGTTGTCCTGGTCATAGAAAAACTGGGTTTATTCCTCTTCAGTTCTTCTGACTAATCTCTTCATGGGCAATGATTGCATATATAGTAATCATTGCAGCAAATACAGAGACCAAAATTTTCAAGATTACATACCTTACATTGGACAACAAAATCCATTTCCAGCCATCAAAATAAAACCCTGGATTTTCCAATTAATTGGTCACATGTATATCTCCCCACCACAATCTAAAAGTTTAAGGTATTTCACTGCAGTGTCTTTCTCTTTGGTATCCAGGAAGTTCCCTGCTAATTTCTAGCTTCAGAATAATGCTTTTCATACCAACAGAGTAGCCAGAAATAAATCAGCCTGATTTATGTGTAGTCAGTTAGGAAAGGTAAGATAAAGACCTAATAAAAAAAATCAAAATCACTTACTTTGACTAGCAAATATCCAAAGTCCGCTCACAAAAAATAGCACAGAGGTGTTCATCAGGTTACTGTTCCACATTGTACTATAGCCACTTTAAACTGATAAGACAGACTTTATATATGGTATCAGCCACTCCCAGGGCTTTGCAGAGTTATGTTTATGAAAGGTTAACAGCTGGCACTAATATGAGTATCATAACTCTTTTCAGGCAGTAGGTGAAACCTTGAAGAAAAAGTGGCTCTGTCTTCAAAAAAGTGACCTGACCTTTGCTTTGGTGGGTTTTTACTCTGCAAGAAATAAAAAGCACTGCATGCTTTCCTATGCATCTTCTTTTAGCTGATAAACTATTTTGTTCTAGCACTCAGCACAAAAGAACTAAATTTTGTAAAGATCAAATAGCATGTTATTAGTACTAGCTAATGATAGCTCCATGTGTCATACTAGAAACAAGCTTCATAGACCGGAAATATGTCATATGCATCATGAACAGCGTTAATACGTAATTGGCCAAGAACCTTTGATATGTTTACTGCTTCAAAGTAACTGTCATTGAATTAAATATATTTAATTTTACAATGATTTTGTAGTTCTTTGGATATCAAAGGCATCACAAATCCAGCATGCTTATCATTTATGACACTTCTGCTCTGAGAATTTCTTGCAGCATGCAAAGAACTCTCTGCAGGGTAACTGTAGCTGTGTTGCACAAGCAAGCTAACACTAACATTGATGGGACGATTAATAAAATCTGTTCAAAAACTGCAATAGAATGTAATGTTTCTAACTGCAATTGATGAAATGTTTCTGGAACAATCTGTAGTTCAGTATAAGCAATAGAGTTGGGGTTTTTATTGAACATAGAATGCAGTACTAGTGAAAGTAATTCTAGTATATGATGTGTTAGTAAAGAACAACTTCTGTTTAAGAGACTTTAGAGTATATGAATATATTTAAGTCTGCTTTTATGGAGCCAGATCCTGCAATCTTTGCACAGAAATGAATTGGAGCTTTATAAGCATAACAGTAAGCCCAAGGTCACCAGCACAGCACAGTTCTGCTGCTATTCTTTATGTGTATCTCAGACTTTCTCTGTTTCTTCCAAGAACATGAGAAGTCAAAATACAGGTACCTATCTGAATTCAAGAAGATACATACCCTTTTTAAATAAAGAGTATGGCTTCAAAGCGAGTATGGCACGTAATGTTGGTGCATTTACTCATTTGGCTGAAATATTAACATTAAATATTGTTTAAAAATTTAACTTAGCTTCGAATACTTACAACATATTGAGTTTTAAGAAAAGTGGAGTCTTAAAAAAATCCTTACAGTAAATTCAACAACAATGATATTTTTGAGTAGAACTGTAGCAATGACTGCAATGGCAGAATTTGGCTCTGTATATTCTGTTAGCACAAACCAGACTGTTTATATGATGGAAATTGCTTTTTAAAATGTTACTAAAGCTATAAACACTGCAGGCCCAGCCCTACAGGTTATACATTCAAATTTCAAGGAGAGTTTGCCTCAGTGAACTATTAAGGATCTGTGATTTATTTGCAAATCAGCTTGATGCTATTTTTAAGCATAACCCAGGTATTTCAGATAGCAACTTCTGGATAATTAAAATTAAATCAAGGGGCTGTTCCTGCAGATTTTAGTCCTGTGGAGATTCTATCCTGCAAAAGGTCTGAATCCTTCCATTCACACTGGAGTATTTCCAGCCAGCCTTGCCCCAGCAAGGCGGTGCCGTGTTCCCGTTGGCTTCAATGGGGAAACTCTAATGGGTCACAAGACTATGGCTAACCAACCACGTTGTTAACTAACAGGTTCACAGATAAGTAGTTGTTATTATTATTATTATTTTTAAACAATGTTTGTGTATTCTACTTGCAACCAAGCTTTGCTTCCAGCTGTAAACACCGTCAGTTTAATGACTGGATGGTTCTGGGGTGTGTGTTTGGGAAGTGGTTCCTGCCTGGCTCACTGCTGACTCGCGCCATTGTTGATTTCGCTGTTGTAGGGGAAAGGCTCTAGGGCGGCAGATAAGGCTGTTGCCATGGTGATGAAGGAGATTCCGAGGGAGGAGTCTGCAGAAGAAAAGCCCCTCCTTACTATGACATCACAGGTGGGCGGAGCGCGGGGCTCTGAGGACATAGCGCGAGTCACCTGCCGCATACAAAAGCCCCCCAAAAAACCGCGACACACACAGGCCGGGGGGAAACCTCACCTGCTCCCTTGGCACAATTTCAGCTTTAGTGGAGCTCATGGAACTCAGCTGCTAGAGGATCTCACACCAGTGTCACCATATTTCCTCACTGACATGGGGAAAATAGCAAGGGGTAAATTATGCAATGGCTTGGGGCTTTAGATGTTTTGACATGAATATTTAAACAAAAATGTATTTTTCCCAAATAAAGGAATTTATAGAAAGCATAGTATATATTAGTTACCAGGAAGTTGTTTAAAATCAATTTAAAATGTCAATTATAATTCATGCCATCAACATTCACACCACAAATATTCATTTGCAATGCATATGTAAAATAAGAACAACATCCCAGTAGTATCATTTTCAATATCTCAGATCCCATCACTAAACTCTCGCTGGGATTCTACTCCTGGTCCAAGTCAGAATCTGTTCCTTTGCCTGCCCCATTACTTTTATCTCTACAACTTCAGTTGGAGGAAGGCTGTAACACCATCACTCTAAACCTTACTCCTTGGAGCACCCATTGAGCCTGAGACGGTTTCACTGTCTTATTGAAGGCAGTGTCTGAACACTACCATAAAACACAACACTTCCATCTCACTACAAGAGTGGATTTTATTCCCTCCTATCACTTACATACATGAGTTTGCTCTCCAAGTAAGTGAATTTAGTGCATGCAAGTTATTCCTACCTAACAGGAGGTTTAATGGAAGTAATTGTACCACATAGTTGTTTTTCTGTGAGAGCCTTCAACAAAATCCTTTCACATTTTAGGATAAGTTTACTGGACTTTTTGAAAGTATTTAATATGCAAGTAAGGCCAGTACACAATTCTCTTGCAGAGCATTACAGATGTGCTGTACTAATACATACACAGTGTAGAAATATCATCATCTACTTTGGAAACCAGGTCTGCTGACAGCCTCCTCATCCCCTGTCAAACACCATATTTTGCTTGTGGTGAACACTAACGTCTATGAAGTAACTGCACAAAGGGAAAGTATGCTCTCTTTAAGGCATCAGTTCTAATTTTCTACCAAGTGATTAACAAACTATTAAAAAACAACATAAAATGCTGTCCCCTCTTCCCTACCCCTTCCGCCCCCTCCCCAAAAAAAGGTGCAAAACTTCCATTGGCTTCAACGGGGCCAGGAGTTCAGCCTGGGTTCATTCAATGTTTAATGCACAATTTGTAGTGCCTGTCTGTCAGTCTACTCAACAACAGTCTATGATAAGTTTATGAGTAAAATGCTTGTGTTTGTTAGTCAGTGTAATTTCTTCCACTAAACACAAATACCTACTTCCCTGCT
Source organism: Dromococcyx pavoninus (assembly GCA_033558185.1). NCBI lineage: Eukaryota > Metazoa > Chordata > Aves > Cuculiformes > Neomorphidae > Dromococcyx > Dromococcyx pavoninus. Next base: position 107,316 of record JAUMJL010000004.1, on the reverse strand, counting down.
ATGCACCAAAGGGGTGCAGAAGCCAAAAGGAAGCAGAATCAAGTGAAAAAGTGAGTATTTTCCATAGCCATCTCTGCATCATGTATTTGTGATGTGCAGTTATATGACCATATTGCATACATCATTTGTATCCTAACTGTCCGGCTGTAATGTTGTTTTGAGGTGCTGTCTTTTTAGTGTGTCTGTGTAAACTCTCATTCAGACCATTCATTCAGAGTAACGCTCCGCTATATTGTGATATACATTAAGCCATCACCATCAAAGTGTTTGTCTCTCCTCTTTACATGATGAAACAGATGGATGTGGTTGCTGCTCACGGGGTGAAACACACAAGTTCCAAATTGGCTCCAAACTTCCTAAACCAGATCAACTTGGGTCAAGAGAATAAGGCTTGGTCTTTCCAAAGTTATAAACCACCACCAAATGCAGTACGAGCATGTGTATATCTTATGGACTGATTATTTGTATTAGGTATCTCAGTTGCTCTATCCCTACAACTAACTAAGCAAGAAAACTGGAAGTAAAAGGCAAGAATCAAGACCAGATAAAGGAATACTGTTTTTTCTTAAAGGAAAAAAAAAACAAAGGGGGGAAGTCTCCTTCCAAAATCCTTGATGAATGGAGGATTAATCATGTCTGACCATGGAAGCAGATTCCACTGAAAGCATAAATGGAACCTGATACACAAAGAAGATATTCCAAATCCTTGTTTTAAGAGATAAATAATAAGTGACAATGTATTTGTGTTTTAAGAGATGTCCCTTTGCTCTCTTCCTCTGGAAAATGTTACAAACATCCAACACAGACCAAGTCAGATACATGTTCGCATTTTGTTGTTAAGCTCCTAGCAAAGCCCTGCCTGTAAAATGTAACACTTCTTTGTTGACATAGATAGTCACGGTGAATTAAATTTTGATGACGTTTCCAATTCACAGATTGTTTTATACCATCAGGTATTATTTATATCAACAGGACCGGAGAAAAATCCTTAAATTGAATCAAAATAGTGCAGACTCCAGTGAGGCTATGCCAATACGTGGTGGCTGGGAATCTTGACCATCATTTCAACAGTAATGAGTATAATGCAAGAAACAGAGAGATGTTGTTGGTAATTGAGCAGGGCTTTCAGTATCTGTTTATTTGTGATTCCATCTCAATTATTTTCAGTGAAAGTCATTTTATTGGCGTGAGAAAGCATTCAGTTGTTGCCAAATTTAATACTCCAAGCATGAACAGAGAGTGAGCTTTCAGTACTATTGGAATTTTGTATAACTTAACTCTATTCTGTGTTGCTGTCTCCCTTTATCTTTTTAAACATAATTCAGAAGAAACTGGAACAAATGGGAAAATGTATTTTTATATCAATAGAAGCTTGAAATGGTGAAAGAAAGTTTGCTGAATATTCAAAGATTAACTGGGAGTTAAGCTACATCCAGATAAACTAACTGAAGCAGGGAAATGAATAAGAAAAGTCATGCATAAAATTTTAATCTGAATTTCAAAATAAAATTTTTGTTTAACCACTTCACAGCTTCTTTGCATTTGTCAGGAGAGAAAAAAGAAACTTACTTAAGAATTTTTTGCTAATGAGAAATTTAAACATAAATATCCCCTGGAGTCAAAGTTTAATTGTACAGTCAGCTGTGAAATTTCCAATTTACTACAGGTCAGTGAACTTCAAAAGATCTGATTCAATAAAGTACTTCAATCCACACACTTATACATTAAAATATGATTAACTACTTTATGAACAGTAAAAAAATGCCTACTTAAATGTGTTGCCAGCCAGATTTTAAACAAATTTCAGTGTCACAGGAGTTAGATGTCCCAGATTCATCACACCTAAGTTAGATTCTTCACCAGGGTATAGAACTTGGAAAGCTAGGTAGGATCCCTATAAAGACAAGAGAAAGGACTAAGACCTGCAGGAGGTGATTCATTTTCATGATAGTCCTGTAGCAAATATACTCTGGTGTTAGACAGATCAGAAATAGGAGTCCATGAAGAATACACCAAGAACAAAAAGAGATGCAATATGTATATTGAAAGCTGTCCCCACTTTTGTGTGCAACTGAAAAAGATGGGAGCTGCCTACTTAGAATTTAAATGAACTACACAAACATTGCTTGGAGTACAATTTAGATATTTTAAAGTTTAAAAATTAACCTGTCCCCTGAAAAAGTCAGGCTACAACACACAATTCAAAAAAGACAGAGATATTTCATGACTACACCCCAATTAACTCCACCAGATTCTTAAGGCTTTTGTATAGTCTCTCAATGAGTTAGCATTCAGAGTAGGAACATTTTTTATTTTTTTAAAGTGAACTTCATTTGCATACTGTTTGTTGATTCAAGTATGCTTATATTTCCTCAAGTGCTTATGAGTGAAACACTCAAATACTTTCACTGCCTAACTTCCACTCATTTTTTTTCTTCCTTAAGTTTTGATTTTTGTTTTGGGGTTTTTTTCTGGGGTTATGTTTTGTTTGATTGTTATGGTTTGTTTGGTAGTTTGGGAGGGTGTTTTCTTTCAACTTTATAAAGGAAACAGAGTAAAGATAGTGAATAATCAGCTCCCAGTGCTCTTAGTAGATTTTCTGATGTTTATCAAGGACTTGCTACATGAATCTGATTGCATAATCACAGTTTTCTGTGTATAACAGTCTCATTCGAATCAATCATACTCATTCTTAGCATCAGATGTCCATTGACTTACAGCCCACTCCATAAATGTTTACTAAATAAATTCACAGAAAGATAGATTAATTTAATTAGCTTTGGTTCTTTTTTATACCAATCTAAACCAGAATTAACTTAATTTTAACTCATGGATATACATTAATGTAAAAAAAAAGGCAAAAATTATGCCAGTTTTAGATAAGGACAATAATTAAATTTGGACTACAATAATTCACTGTACATTCCAATCTGCCCTCTAAGAGCAGTGGCAATTTCCTCACCGATCTTTGGAGGTCTAGACCTGAGATCAACTTTTTATATGCTTTTTAAAATATTCATGATAGCAGTATTTTTCATACATCTCCAATCTGTCTCATCTGATTAACTATAAAAGTTTTGAGCAGTTTAGCAGAGGACACTTCTTAAGTCCTACTGATAAGATTTTTTCATCTATTAGTAAAACAGGGTAAGTACAAGAAGAGTAAAAAAAGAAAATACAAAATGCCTCAATGCATGATTAGCAGTACAAATATTAATTGGTTCTTTACCTCTAAGTTAAATATTGCTTAACACTATTATTGCTTTTAGGGCAGTATGCATAATTTCAGTAGAAATATTCTCATGAGTGTAATAAAGCTGCCTTGACAATATACTTAAAAGTCATAAATTGGCTGCTTGCCTAAAGTTATACAGATTTCTCTGTCACATAAATTAAGTATATTTGTCCATGAAATAACAGCTTTAATTTGAAATTGCCGTGGGAATTGATGGCGTAATTTTTTCATAAAATAAAAAATAACTATGCTGTTTCATACATTTTAAAATGCCTTACACTTCCATAAGCACAGAAAGATTTTGACAAACATTTTCTGTTAATAATAGATTATACCCATTTAACCCTGGTTTTACATGAATTATGTATGAGTATGAATTAATTCTCAGATATTTGTTGGCTCGTCATTCATGAATACTCTAAGCAAAAATCTACTATCCTGTTAAAGAGTTGCAAGCCACATACTGCAGTGCTTCTGCATTCAGGAACTTGCTGTTTGAACAGTGAAACTGTTCTACTGAATTGCAAGTCCAAAAAAAAAATCACGAACAGCTTTTGAGTTTCAAGTTTTTCAATTTGCAAAAAACATTTCAAAGCAAGAACATGTACCATGATAGATCCCTATGGAGAAAGACTGTATAACTTAACAAGAAATTATGACTTGCTACATGTGACTGCCCACAATAATACACCCAAACCCACAGCCTTATTCTAGATGTGTTACACAACTTTGTTTTAAAAGAAAATCCACAGAAAGGAAAAAAAATTGTGTTATTTCAAAGTAGTTACAGCCTATAGGCAAAGGTACAGTGAGGGTACAGTAAAAGCTGAGCTTTGCTTTGTGGAAAATGAACAAAGGGCATTTTCACCCCAGCTGAAGATCCGTAAGAATAGTATAATGTTTATAAAAATTCTGTGATAAGCCATGATGTATTTGAAATTGTTCATTCTCTCACCTTTATCTTTACAGTATTCATGCTGTAAAGATTTGGTGTTTAAAAAGCAGCAGTTGTGCAACTTTCATCTAAATTGACGTTTGATTATGCACCATATTCAGAACAGTGCATGAGGCTGATATAATTCAATACTGCTGAACTTAGCTATGGATCAGTGGTGGTTCACAAACAATTTGTACATGCAGCTCAGTTCCATATCCAAAAACCTTAAATAATTTTCTAATATTTTGTGACAAATCTTCCTATTTGTCCCAGAGGTGCTGCAAGAGTATAAATGTAATACCTGCATTACGAGTGAAACAGGAATCCTCTGGTATCTATCATCTGTACCTTACTCAGAACATTTGTGAAGTGTGGTTCTCAAAGTCAGACTTCCTCTTCAGCTGGTGTTGCCACACAAAAAGTCATTTCAATGAATGATATAAAACCCAAAATCTAGCATCCTGAATTACCATTTTGTCCCTGTAGGTAGTATCACTTTTGCCTTCTCCCACAACATAGGTTTCCTCAGGGCTTTCTCAAAAGGTGACTGGATTCTGTAGCCTTCCTATTCTGCAAGACCTTCCTGACCTGTATTTACTCAGCTTATGTGTCAGATTTGTTAATCCATCAGTTAACTAGTGCACCATTTTATGAGTATAGGCTAGGTGTTTCCATAAACTAAATCATTTCTTTAAAGGAACATTTTGAAATTTCTTAGCAACAATACTGCTGTAAGGATCCCTAAGCATCTATGATGCTGAGTTAACTTTGTCTGTGATCACTGTTGTAGAGCCGTTCTCCAGTTTAGATAGCAATATGAGGAATGGGAGAGGCTGAAACACAAATCACAGGGTAACATCGCAGTGAAAATGCATAACCAAGTGAGGGAAAGTAAATAAAAAAAATGAATACAATGATCTAATACCCAGGAAAGGGAAACACTTTATTTCGGTAAAAAGCTTGCTTTACTTATAAAGGGCATAGAGCGTAAAGATACTAATGCAACAGACAGATTTATAGTAAATCACATTTTTATATGACTAGTAAAGGCCAGATTGTCAGTCACAGTCAAAATATGACAAGCACAACTTTTCTCCTCTTCCTCCGTGGCTCTGATCCAGCAAGACTGGATCAGCGAGACATTAACCTTGAGTTTTGCAGGACAGGCCTAATTGCTTTGCTGGAGTTAGGCCAAAATGCAGGAGCCAGATACAACTGCAACTCTCATGTTTGGTTTCCTTTAGCCAGAGCAAGAGGAACAGATGGAAGGAGATAGTAAATTGTGAGATATTTCTACCTGGCAACAGTACACCAGAACTTGTACAGGACAGCACTTAGGATTCTACTGTGTCACAGTGATCAAGCAATGCAACTGCTTTCTCTGACTTCACACAAGCCCTCTGCCAGCTGTTTGCATCAAGCCCAGGGGGTCTCTTGGCTTGTGTGATTTCAGGTGAGATGCTGTCACACCTCTGATTCACAGGCCACTCCACACCCTTCCTACTGCTTAAGCACTTGAGTACTCGTTATCACCTGCTGAGCAAGACTAGTCTTCAGAGAGGCAGCAACACCTTTGCAGGAGGGAGATGAGTTTGTCTCAGTTTTAGGGCTTCCCACCACTCACATCAGGTGGAAATCAGTTATACTGCATGCCTGTGAATTGATTCTCTGTTCCAGTGAAAACCAAATGTTTGGCTGGCATGTCAGCTTTGTTGGGACATAAATTCACACTACAGTGACAGATAAAAGATTAGTAGAACATGGCACAAAGATGATGCAAAAAGTCAAATAGTGATCACACTTACTAAACGATAGTAAATAAAGTGTATGAAGTGGTAATTTTTATTGTGAAATATTTATAACCTCATTTTCTAGTTGTGGTTTCCAATTACCAGTTTTTAGAAATAGCTAGTTAGTGGAAATTAATTCACTTGTTTGGTCTTACCCTAGTGCATGCCACCAAAGATGACAATGTGCCAGATAGGTGAAAACAACCTATCAAGAAACTATTGCTGTGTATCATACAAATTAATTAGTAATTGAAGTCCATGCTTTAGTGGATGCCTCTGGTTAAGTTACAAGAGTACTGTAACACTTACAAACTACTCGGATTAATCTAATTCACTCACATATTTGTCCAGTTTCACCCAAGCAGCAGAAAAGTTTCTCAAATGTAATAAATACAATATCTCCAGCAGAAAATCTGAGTTAAAAAGTTCCTGCTTTCTCCCATGCTTGTTACCACACCCTAAGCTTTCTAGGTCAGACCATTTCACTAACGCAGTCAGCAGCCACCTTCTCACCAGCACACTGAATGGGCAGTACAGGAAAAGGTGTAAGTGCCTAGGAGCTGGAGCAGCTTTGCTGTTGAAGTGTGCAGAGGATCACCAATTGGTAGTTTGGGGCTTCCTAAATTAGTGTCTTGAGTAATTCAGTCAGCCTCAGGTGACGAAATTGGTAGAATCCAATCCAACAACTTGAGTAACTAATTACATCCAAGTTTTAGGTGCTTGTTGAACCAGCCCTTCTTAAATAAGTTCCATATATAGCTGGTGGGAAAGCTAGGTGCCTTTGAGAGCCTCCTGAGGGACAGCCTAAATTAGGCAGGACCTCCCTCTGGAGTTGCTTTTCTAGGCATTTCTCTCTCCCTGTTGAACATGGAGGGAATTAGGCATTTAATTTAAGAGAACTAGTTCACCCTGTGCTCAAAACATAGGTGCTAATTAGCTGCCTATGCCTGACTGGAACCCCCCAATTTAGTTGCCAAATAATTTATCTTAAAGACTAGCATTATGTTATGCCCTACTAACATTAAAAAAAGAAACAAAACAGCATGCATTGTGCACTGCAAACAGATCATGATCAGGAATATAGTAAGATAGCACATGAAACGGGCTGTCAGGACCATACCTCACTAACGGCCTCAGTGTGCTCCAGTACTCCCACAGCCTAAGCCCGGTGCAGTGAAAAAAGAAAGCAGACAAAGCACTTGTAGCCATGACCAGGTCAAGGTGTGCAGGTGAACATTATCAGCTGTAAAAGTGACACTAAGTAAGAAGCTGGTTCTCTCAGCTGTTCTCTGGAGCACGAGGTTCACTCCAGCTCCCTCTACCTTAAGGCCAAACTAAGCTGCTGTGTTTCACAACAGAGCCCTGTCAACTGCCCACCCCCTCTTTTTTTCTATTTTCAGTTTTAAAGCAGTCTACTCCTTAGGTATTTCACAACTCTCTTGCTACAGCTCAAGATGTAGACTGGGAGCAAAGCAAAACCAAAGCCGTAGCAGTTGGTGTAAACATACGTAATCTCACATGGTCTCTAGCGCGTTGAAACACACCACCACTAACACCAGCATCACAAGAAGCATCTGCATTAAAACCATAAGCCAAAGGCTCTGAAGATAAACAGAAATCATGTTTTTATAGGACAGCAGAGCCAAGGAGAGGCCCTGGAGCCAAAGTTCCAGGAAGGCTTTTTACCAGGCAGGGCACTCCTGTGGGGCAAGAGGAGAAAATAAGGCCTGGAAGGATTCAGAGTGACTGCAGGGCTCTACCACCGCTAGACCCAGCCTCTGCACTTTGTCTCGAAGGGGGGCTGATAAAAGCCATCAGATAATACTTTTGACTCTCCTAGCATCTCTCCCAAAGCACAAAAAACCCTCTCTATATATGCTTTTTGGAACAAAGAAGTCCAGTAGAAGTACTGGGGTGAGAAAAAGGACTGTTTTCTGTGGTGCTGTCCAACAGCAGAAGCCAGTCACAGAAAATTCATTTGAATTTAGTATTTAATACTACGATGAGACTCTTCACATATATTAGTAATAGGAAGTATCACCCTCCACGGATTTTAGATCTTCAGTTGAAGGAGAGTGTGTGTTTTTTCTTTAATTAAAATGGATTTTATAAAGGAAAATTAAGTTTTTTAGAGACATTGTGAGAAATTATGGCACTTGCTGTCTAAATTAATACTCAGAAACCATCAGTTTCACAGGCTGAGTCTGTGTCTCTTGGCACGGGTACAAATATTACACACATAAATACTGTGTGGCGATGCAGCGCAAGCTGCTGACTTCTGCTCCCAAGGCCACTTCCTCCAGCTATGTCTGATGTTAGGTGGCTTTCTTAATTTCACTTTGCTCCTCTTGCCTGCAACATTGAGATAATACTTCTCATCTCTGCGGTTGTTCTAAGCTTGATTCATGAATGTTGTAAGCATTCTGTGATATTCACCCTGAAAGGTGCTTGAGAACCATAAATTATTACTTTAATATAGATAATAGTTTTCATCTCATGAATGTTTCATAGCATTACTCCAAATTCATGCCTGATATATCTCTAATAACTTCAGCAGAGTTAAACTAGGGATAAATTTAGTACAATATATGAAGCAGCACCAAGAAATTTAAAGTGTGGGACTGAGGGCTTTCCAAGTGGCATTGCATACACAGTTATGTCAGAAACCTGCCCCAGTGCCCACTTATGTATAGCAAAAATATCATCTGATGGCACTTTTTAACATTATGTTTGATTCATCATGAAATGTTGGCTTCACAACAAAAACATGTTTTTCTAATATGTTCTATTCATGTAGTTTGTCTTTATTAAGAATTAGTAGACTTCATCAAGCATTTGCTGTTTTGACCCAGCTATTTCTGTTGAAAGCAGATTATTTTTCACAGGAGCAATCCTTTTAATAAGACATTCCTACAGCTTCCAGTCCTTAGTCATGAGAGCATAGGACACAGGATTAGGAGGGATCCTCTGGGCCACAGTCTACTTCCAAAAACAATCATATCATAAACAGACAAGTAGAAAGCTTGTCAAAAGCCATTTTAAATAGATAGCCTTTGTCCCTCTACCCTAAAAAAATATTGTTCATTCACTTCACTGCTGTGAAAGTTATAAAGATTCTCTTAATTCCCAGGCCAAATCTATTCATGGTTGGTTTAGATCTCTCTGTTGTCATGCCACCCTTTCTCAACAGCTGAAATAACTTTCTTCCTCCAATGTCAGCTAACCACTCTTCCTTTATGTGTACTTGAAGAATAATTATATTCCTACTCAACCTTCATTTTGTTAGCCTAAGCAAGTCAGACTTATTCTCCCTGTAAGATGTGTTCATTATTGCTCTGATCATCTGGTGAATTTAGTGCCTATGTTCCCAAAGTAAGAGAGTCAGAGAAGGAGAACCTATTTGTTCTCTAGTTAAACAAAAATACTGCAAATGCATCAGGAAAAAAAATATATAACTTAGTAAAAGTTAAATATTAATGTTTGCTGGCAAAATTGATGAAGTGGATATTACCACCAATCTGCTTTCAGTTTGACAGTAAAATTTTATCAAGGGACTTTGAAGAATATATTGGTGATATCAAACTAATGAAGGCCCATTGTTGAGCAGGTCTTCCTTATACAAACAAACACAATAAAGAAAATTCTTGAAAGGTAATAACCAGCTTTGGAAAGAAAAAATATTTGCCAGACATCTGCTACTTCATACTTCACTTGAACCCTGCAGAATTTGGATCTCTGTAGATTCCCATCTCCTTCCCCTCCATGATTCTGACTTTCAGCATTACTGCTGCTCTTCCCACAGTTTATCTTCTTACCCCTCTTACTCTTCTTATTGGGCAATAAATTGTCTTTCCAGTTGATCTTCAGATTTTCTATTCTTCACTGTGTCCGGTGTCTTTGGATCTTGGCTGTCTTTGTTCTCACAGGTCTCTTTCATTCCCTCCCTCTCCCATCTTTCCTATTAAAGAAATTTTCCATGGAATATAACGGGAAACTTGATAAGCAACCAAATCTTGTGCAATAATGTACCCTAGTGATATACTCTTATACGTACAGAGTATTTCCTATTAACTTTTTACACATACAGTGATGCCTATAGAACCTCTTCTTCCCTCCTTCCCCCTTCCAAATGGTGTAGGACTTTTCTTTGTGCTTTTACTGTATCACAGAGTAGATCATTGAAGATCCAGCTAATCCAGAGGCTTTGACAACCTTTCTGCTGGATGCTATGTTCACTAGAGTATGAAACTTGTTGCAAATGTGCAGCAGCTGTTGCTGATGCTAATTACTATATAGAGATGTGTAAATGCTAAAAGAAAAATGTATTCAAGCAATTTTTGGTGATATCTGGACATAAAGGAACTTTTAAAGTATTAAAAGTAACTTGGATATGAATTAACTCAGCATCCACCTTCATTTTTTTCACCAATAGAAATGAGTAAGGACTGGCATCAAATCATAAGCATAAAAATAAGGTCATCCTAAATCTTAAATATCACTGTTAGGTAAAAGTATTTACCTGGAGATAATGTAGTTACTGTAGCGCCACCTTTAATGGAAAGCAAAGGTATGCAGCTGGTATAAACACAATTTTGAATCAATGTTGAGATTTACCAAACTAAACAAGTAACTTCTGTGTCTTGAAAGGGACAACAACCTGGACAATCAAATCAGAGACCTAAAAAAGCCACATGATCCAGCTACCTGCAAGGCGCACCTGCAGTCTGGGTTTAGCATACCCAGAATTAGTTTGGGACAGTATCATGTAAAATCTCTAAATTAAGTGCCCATATTTGCACATTCTGCTACACACAATTGGGCAAGCAATCACTCATCTGTCTTCCCTGTTACTCATGTAAATTGGTATTTCACTACAAAACTTTAAGGTCCTGGGTAAATTAATAAGTACACATATTATATACTCAGCGTTAGGTCCCAGCTTAAATATTTGACAGATCAAAATAATGGACTTCTTATTTTAATAGCTCCAGTATTTTATGGCAACTTTGTAATAAAAAAAAACCAAGCACCAAACAACAGTGAATTGATGCTGTTTTGCTGTAATCACTTCAGACACAATTCTGCTACTGGAGTAACTAAATGCCAGTATTTACCAAATATAAAATGAGGATGAGTAAATCCCTTTTTTTGCCAGCTTTAGTCCACATTAGTATCCTAAAATTAAAAGTTCAAATATATATGAGAGAAAATTTTGAAAATTCAACATTGGAAAAAGAGTGAGAACAGAACAGAGAAGGAGAGCAGACAGGATAAAATTAAATAGTTGAAAATAATAGACAGAGGGAAAACATGTTTTCACATTATTAAAGAGAAAGTAAATGCAAGCCACACCATCAGACATCCATCCAGCTCAGCTTAGGTCTTGATCCTCCAATCAGAAATAGATTACAGAGAGGAGACTTTTGTTTATGAAACTGTTTCACTGTTCCGTCTTTTTAATCCCAAATACATTAAATAGTCTGTAATGCAGAGATTTATTTTAGGTAGGAGAAAACTGGTGCATTCATGTAATTACAATAAAAAAGAAAAACTATTCATCAATAAATACTGTATTCCTACTTTTCACACAGACAAAACTCATGCAGGAAGTTCATACAGTCACCAGGCTCCATCCATTCTCATTCTTGTGTCTTTGTATTACAGAGAAGTGTTTTCTGTCTCAGCAGGTTATTGTTTAATGGGCTAAAGCAAATAGATAAAATGGCATTGTACAAGTTCTGTGGGGAGGCATGTTACTGGTAAAAAAAATGACCACTTCCAAATATTAAAAAAACCCTGCTTAATCTCCTGGTGACAGAGAAGGCCAACTTCACCCATTAATTTGAAGGGAGATATATCACCCTTGTATATTTTAGCCCTATAAGCAATAGTATGCAATAATTGCTACAGAAAATCACCTTGCTGCTTTATTTTTGTGCAATTTTTAAAACCAGAATATAATTTCGCCCCGAAAGAGCAACTGAAGTTTTTCATTTGAAGATTAGAGCTATTTGTGTGTCTTTCAATAGCAATATTTACTCTCTCACAATCAAAAATAAAGCACATGATATTATGAGAATATGTTTTATTTAAATTCTACATCCCAACAACACCCGGTGACCCTGGTTTATTCCTTGCTAGCTGGTGAATGAGCAACAAGAAAGCAGACCCCTCCTGAGCCCCTCCATTGATGACTTCCTTTGTGAAACCAAACCTGAAGCTGTTGCAAGGCCTGTAACATCAAATACTGCAGGTAAACAAAATACTTTGCTATCCCTCTCTAGAAAGAGACGATTCTGATTTTGTCTTAATTACGGTATGTTCTTTCAGGTGACTTCTTGATTTGTTATGTTTACATGAAATTATAATTTCTTGATCTGTTAGTAGAAAATTCTTCATTCATTACACTTGAGGATAAATCTGATGTGATCCAAATCACATGTACTCTAGAAGATCTCTCAGGCTGAATTAAATGGAACTTGATCAAGTTCAACAGGATGTACATATCGGTTTGACCAATTCTCAATCTTTGTTTCTGCAGAAGTTTAATCTATGGGAAAGCCACATTTAGTCAAGTCTTAACCAATCTAATTCCTTACTCTAGAAATATTTTGTTTAATAAACCTTGGATGAGATGTCAGAGAAAAGGTATCAAAACAGTTTAGGCAGGCTGAGTTTAGACACTTAATTAGTGAAGGGATATAGTAAACATCTTAACTCCTTTGTGGTGTGGTGAGATGGTAGAACAGATAATAAAAATGAGTGAATCTTGAAAGACTTTTGAATTATATTGAGTCACATTTGAATCATATTGTCCTTTGGAAGAATTTTTAGAAATTTGCCTCCTCCTATTTGATATTTGTGCAAAAGTAACCAAAGCAGTTGAGCAGATCAACTGAGATACAGTAAATTCAGCATAGCACTACTATGTTCTGTTGATAAGTCATAATATTATTTGGCTTGTTAGAAGCCATTTCATTAAAATCTATGTACGTGCAAATTATTAAGTGAATAATTGACAGCTGGGTGATTATCTTCACATCTAATTAATATGGATCAAAAGCAATAGGCAAGTTCTAATCACAAAAACTGGAACACTGAATTAAGTAACAATTGTAAATAATATTTTTTTCTTCAATAAGTAGCTAAAGGTATTACAGGGATGAATAGAAATATTTCAAGTTGTTTAAGAGTGATGTTTGTTGTAAAAAGTAAGTATCTGTAGATCCTATATCTACCTGGCACACCTATCAGGTTGGGGGAGGGGTGATGGTGGTAGTTAGATTTAGTTAATAACAAAACAAAAAATTCTTATTCTACAAAGACTGATGAAATTCAGTGATTTACCAAAAGACATAAAGCACTGCAATGATCTGTCAAAAACCCCTGTGTGGTAAAACTATGATAAAGAGGGAGTTTATCTTTTATGTGATAAAGACTTTTATGTGATACAGGAATACTCTTCAAGCAACTTTTCAATGAAGAACTGAGACTGAACTACACTGGTATAGTCCTTAATAGAAATAGCAGTAGCATTTATAACAGTATTCAATATTTTTTCCAAAAGACGAACAGCAACAACAATAGAAACCATCAGTAAACATACAAAACCACTATTCCTTTATGACCTAAGAAGTCCACCCAAGAAGCTGTGTACTCTTTAGCTTTTCCCCTAGTGGCATGTAGCACAACAGTAGTGCCCTAAGCAGCAGCTGCCAGCACTTGGTAATTCATGAGACTAAACCAAATCTTATCTAAAAGTTGTTACAGGGAGTACTCACGATATAAGAAAACCCATGGAGTGAGGACTTAAGACCTAAGATATCCTTAAGATTTTTCAGAGGAAAAGACTTTTTAAGCAAATCAAGCTTTTTAAAACTGCATCCAGTTAAGCACCTGAAATCCCTAGTCATATTTGAATATGCTGATTATCATCTTTAGGCAGGAAACCTGTGTCAACTCTAGTCAAATGCAAACAGCTGAATAGTATTTTTTCCAATTAAATCCAATTTCAAAAAGCGAGATATTTGAATGAAAACAATATTGAATTCTAACATTTTGTCTGTAAGTATTATCAACAGGTCTGGATCTCTTGGATCTTAGTGAACCTGTCTTACAAACCCAAAACAAAGCAAAGAAATCAGAGAATCCATCAAGAAGTGAAGGCTTAAAAGCTTCAGCCCACAGAAAGAAGACAGACAATTCTGACCTTATCAGTGTGGATACTGAGCAGAAAGTCCAGGCTGTCAGAATTTCAGACAAGTCTTCACTAGATTTAGGTAAGAGTGTAGCTATCTCATCAGTGCTCCATGGCCTCGCTTAGCACAAGATTCTCCTTGCTACTATCACAAAATAATGAGCAACACCAGAATTTTTGCTGCACTGCATGTAGCAGTGAGTGTAACCTTTGTTCCACATCATTAACTACTTGAAACGCTAAACTTGAAACATTGTGAACACATTTTCCCTTTGCCTTTGCCATTAAAATTATTAAGTTGTCACTAAGTATGCAAATAAAATAATTTAGTCAGGGTGAGTGAAATGGCAGAAAAATCTATAGTGGTATCATGAGAAATAGGTGAAGGACCCAAATCAGAGGTAGCCCATACTTGATGTCCTTTTCAGAATTGCAGGTGTCAGAAATACCCATTATATTTATAAATATGGCCTTACCTATATGAGATTAAAACAAAATAAAAATCTATTCTTGACAAAGATCTATATTTATACAGAATGAAAAAAAATCCCAAACACTACTCAGTATCCTGCCAAGCATGATCTATAGATGAGCTTTGGAAAAGGTGAATTTAATTTAGTTCCATCAAAACTAAATTACTTACACTGTAACTGAGATATTTGCAAGGTAAATGTAATTTATACCAAGGTGGCAAATTTTCCATTCATCAGCACAGAAATTCTTTTAGAGAACTTTATCTTCAAACAGAAGCTGAATATCTGATTTCTGCAAAGCATGTGCAACATATCACTGCCTAATATCCATTGCCTACACAGTCATTTTTAAATGGTAGTCACTAACAAAAGTTTTATTTTTACTATTTGACTACATTTAAGAAATTAAAAATATCTAAGACTATCAAATAATATAATATTATCAACAGATCTAATTTACATAAAAATCACATATTTTAAATTAAGAGTTCTACCCACATTCTGGTCATGAATGTTAATAGATTTAGAAAAATCTTGTAGATTCCTAAATATTTTCACAGAATATCAGCTGGAAAGGTGCATAACATTTAACTAAAATATAGTCTTTGGTGACATCTTTTTCTCTGTAACCTACATTTAAAAGAGGAGACAAAATTTTCTGCAGTAGTCTCTTCAAAAGATTCATGTATTCTTTTCTTATTTTGCAGTTGATATTCAAACCCAGCTAGAGAAATGGGATGATGTCAATTTTCATGGAGACAGGAGTAGCAAGGTCCACCCTTCTGCAGAGCGAACATCATCATCTAGAGCTCCATCAAAAGAGCTTTTATGGTACAACATTTTCCTTCCCTTGCAAAAATATTTCCAGCCTAGCTTTCTTAATTCAGATAAATGCTTGTTTGATGACAAGTCATATTATTAAATCTGTTATGATTACATTAAATGTGTTCAAATGTACAATGTATTATAAGCAAGTACAATGTAAAATGACATTTTACCATCAATTGTTAATGTTGTGAAAAGTAGCACGTGCAATTACTAAATAAATGGTTGTGAGACTTTTACAGAGACTTGCAGTAATCTAAAACCAATTAAAAACATGTGAGTAAAATAAGTGAAAAAGGATGCTTGGCAGTGATTTGACAGTCACTGGATATCCAATATATTTTGGTTTTCCTACTGAAAGGGCAGAATTTGTATGTATAACTGGAAGAGGCAAGATAAAATATCCAAGCCAAGTATTACCTCTTCTATGTAGTTCAATTAAAATTGCAGGGAATGTAAATAAGGAAAGAATTGGACTGTGCCTTTGAGAACAGTTCACGTAGATTAATTCTGCTGCCTTCTTGGTATGTAAGCAACATTCATTCACTACATTATGCATGAACATAATTATCATTTTCATACACCAGAAGCAGTTTTCTGACCAACTGATGCTTATCTTGTATCATAATCTGTATGTTTCATTAACTTAGAGCTTTATACAAGTTTTGCTCAGTTAACTTGATTTTGGTCTTCAGGGCTTTGTTTTGTAGGAAGAAAGAATATTAGGATATTGTGGCACAAAAAGGCACATATATCAAGGTATCAAGGTATCAAGGCACATATATCAAGGTATATCTTGTAATGTGGTGGATGATTTTTAGACAGACTGCAGGTACAGTCTTGTGTCACTACATAACTTCATTTTGTCTGGCTATGAAAGAGAAGCCTAATGGTTGAGGTGAAGCCTTTGTTCATTATACTTACTTTCATGCCAGTATACACCCAGGGCTCTACTGCTGAATCAGGCTTGACTCTGTTCTGTTGTATTAACTATGGTCTGTAGCCAACTGAAAAGCATGAGTGGGAACACTGAGAAGGGTCTAGGCACTTTTGGTAACTGCAAGTTAAACAATTTGGTTAAAAAACCACAACACAATCACTATGTGCTTATGAATTTGAAAGACAGCATGTCTTATGCAGCATGTCTTAGTGTGCAGTGCTGAGTATGTAAATGCATTATTTCTAGGTCCACAGAAAACAGATCACAGTCAGAGCTGACTAATGTCAAGAGTGCCTTGGATTCTGATTCAGCATCAGAATTAGAACTTGCAACACAGGTAAGAGGATCTAGTAGATTTAGTAACAATAAAAAAGGCAAGTAGGAATTGTCCCACTGGCTAACCGTTCGTGTTCTGGAAGAACTGCTTAAGGGATATTTTCAAGATCATCAGTTCAAAGATTCATACAGCTGAATCTTCAGGCAGTTTCCAAATTAATATGTTATTAAAACTTAACGACATCAACATCTGAAAAATTAAGAGTTCAATACTGTAGTGAACTGTGACCTTCTGTACAGAGAGAAAGACTTCAAACTACAATTCACAGTGTCATCTTTTTTCCATTTCTCCGGTTCTGAAATTCAAACTTCTAATGGTTCCCTGTCCCTGTAATCTATGTGTTCTCAAGGTCTCCTTGTCAACCAAGACTCCCCAGAACTGGGAAATGGCTAAGGAATACAGGAATAAGGAATACAGGAAGGACCAATTACCAATTAGACCAATGTTCATTAGCAGTTTATCTCCACAGGTGGGAGAGCAGTGTGGTCAAAGAACTTTTTCCTGCTGGAAAAGGAACTGTAATACGGAGGGCTCTGGGCTGAAGGTTTGTAGATTTGCCCAATTCCACTGTCATGTTGTATATTGGACAGGACCTTGTGGAAATGGTTACTTAGAGCTGTATGGTTTTAAATATGTATGTATCCATATATGTGTACAAACACACATTTATGTATGCATTCACATAGACCAGGTCACTTATACACCTTCTTTCCTGCTTCTTGTTTTTAATGGAAAAATTTCAAGTTCAGCCAATGCCACTGGCAGGGGCATAAGAGAGTTGTAGGGTGGATTAAAATTATTTTCTCCTCTTCTACAGCTATTTTTAGGCCTGGACTTCAAAACCTTTCCGTCAGATAGAAAATTAATGGAAAATAATAGCCTTATTTGAAAATGGAAAAATGCGACACCAAAATGCCAAATGTCTTTCCTCAGATTATGCTGCAGTTTTTGCAGAAAATAGAAATAGAACCCAGTTATCAGGATCCATTCCTGTATTTTGGTTATGAAATCAACCCCTTTTACTTCCCTGCCATCTCTACATTACAAACACGAGGGGTTTTTTCCTCTTTGGAATGCCTAACTGTACCTGTAATACATGATATCTTGCCATTCTGTGCAACAGATTTATACAACTTACTAATGGAAAAGATCTACTGCATAACATCATCCACTTGAGAGGGACAGTGTGTTTTCACATGCATTGTTCAGCTTATCTTCAAGTATCTCTAAACCCATTTTAGGAGACTGTTCTTTAGCTTAATAGATCTAAATGGCAGGAAGTTTGTGCTCGACTAAGATGTGTGTAAATCAAGTAAACAATCACAGAATGGACTATGCTATGGCTTTCTGTCAAAGCAGTTACAAAATTTAGTATACAACATCTACTTTATAGGGTCTATTTCCTGTATCCGCTAGAATAACCAAAGAAGCAACCCCCCCATATTTTTAATTCAATATGAGTTCAGCAAACTGAAGCTCCATACTATTTTGTAAAATGGCTGTTATTTCAAAAGAAAAAAAATGAGAGGTCAAATCAGCCAAATTGAAAAAGAAGCAAGGTATAAAGTTCTTATTTGTTGTTCAGGGATATTTCTTGTTTTGTTTTATAACAAGTTGCTTTATTCAAACTTGTGGTCCTTGAATTGCTGTTAAACTGATAAGAAACCACCTCAAGTGAGATTATATTTTATTATAGGTAGTCACTTAGAAAGGTAGTATTTCTATTCACTGTCTGCTTCATCCTGTGCTTATACTTGGATTGTCAAAGTTGTCAGTGCTCAACAAACAGGCTCATCTGTCTTGACTGAGTTCTTAATCTACTTGTAAAAGAAATCACATTATAGCTCTTATCAGAGCATATGTTTTCCATACTTTGTCCGTTATAGATCTTCTCTATCTCATTTAAGGGTAACCTTTGCATATGCAACAGATTGTGCCATACCCGAAAGACTTCATCTTGTCAAACTTGCTGCAGTTTTCCACCAGTAATTTCTCAGATGATGACCTTCATCACTCATCTTTCACAGGTTACATTTACTTCTACAACATAAACTACCAACTAACTAGGTCATATTTTCAGTAAAATTATGCAATCTCCTTAACAAAACCCTGTGTTAACCGGCATGTATGCCAATACAAAATCACAAAGGCAGGATCTGAATTAATAAAGAAGAAATATATTTGAAGGCTGGAACGGGCAACAGCATGGTGGCTGGCATTGGATGTGGCCATCTTGCTTTCAGTATTCCATTCATATCATAGGTTATTTATTATTAACTCTTAAACTGCACTGGCCCCAACCTTTGGTCTTTCTTTTATCTGCCATTCTGGAAAGTTCCTTCATATGCTTTTACTAATACTGAGATATCCTACAATGTTTGGGGTTTTTTGAAGGTTTATTTTTCCTCCCATAAATTTACAAACTGCAGAGGGAGATAATACATTCAATTGTATATGCATAAAGTCTGCTCAGGTTTTAACTCTCCAAATGCCTGCCTAGGCATTTTAGGTATTTTATTGGTCACACAGAATGCACACAAAAAAAACCACTGACATGCTGAAAAACTGCACCTAGTTCTAGTATGTTCGTACTCTTAGGCAAATATATAGCATAAAGCCCGTAAATCTCAGAAATGTGCAGGCTGGAGCAACAATATTTATGGTGCAAAATGTATTCCCCACTTCTCCCCAACAGTTACAGTGAGACTAATGGCCCTAACTGTCCTTGAACGTGCCAGTTACACAACAAATTGAAGAGTTACAAGGGACAGATTTAGTTCGTTATTTGAAGACTGCTCAAAAGTCAAGACTATAATTTAAGACTCTCACCAACAGTTAAGGTCCAACAGCACATGAGCAGACTACAAGAGCAGGAAAGTGTGTGGAAACATGTTGGACTGCAAGATTTTGTCCCTGAAGAGAGCAGCCAGTGATCAACTACAGCACCTCCACTGTAGAGTGGTGAGCACACAAAACCACAGCATATCCCTGCCTCGAACATACCTACTCCACCCTGCCCCACACCCCACCTGGACTACCCTTAAGGGTGGCACTTGCAGAGTCCCACCCCATCACCAGCTGGCAATGAGAAGTCCTCCAGCACTCCATTCCCATCCCCTCTCTTCCTGTGCTAGCAAAAGGCAGCATGTTCTTTAGAGGTGGAATCTTCCATTTCTGGGTATCACAACCCAAAATATGACTCCGTGTTGTCTATATGCAAAAGCAGCTTATGTGGCTGCGCGTTTAATAGGGGAAGTGTATTTCTGTGGGGATTATGTGAGGACAATGTGTACACATTGACACGTGGCAGAAGAGGGGACTTCTGTGCTTCTTGTCCTCTTTCTCCCTTGCCTCTCTACTGCCCAAGAAGCTTACTTTCCCTTTCTGCAGAACTACTCAGTCTGACCGTCATGATTTACAGTATTGTCCTTGACCTAAGGAGATTGCAGTCACTGGAAACAAAAGATTAAAAAGCAGAAGTAATCAAGCAGTTTGCAAGAGCCAACTCGTAAATAATGAAAAGGCTAGGAACATAATTAATGTCTATCAACAGAGTTTTGTGTCAAGAAAACCAAATCTAATTCTTTGATCGGATTACAGGTCAGGTTGATAAATGTTGCTGTGTGATATTCTGCGAGATGTTTGAAATAACATACCATATTCTGATTTTAAAATTAGCACCATTCAATAAGAATAAAGCAGCTGTTAAACAAATTTAAACTGACTAACCTAAGATCTCAAGAACAGTGGTTATTTATTAGGAACTGTAATCACACGGGGGGGGGTCTTTTGTGATTCCAAAGAGAAACTATGATCTTCAATATTCTTGATCTGAAAATAAATATGCAAGCCACTCCTAATAAAATTTGTATATGATGCAACAGTAAAATGAAAAAAAAAAAATATAAAAAAAGAAGTCATAAAAATGAGCTGGTGACCAAGACACCTGTATAAATACATATTCCCATACAGTCACTTGAAAAATCATACATTTCTGAACAGGAACGCAGGCTCTACTTACAATAATATGCTGGAAGGCAATTTGAAAAGAATCTATGGCTCAGAATGTACAAGGATGTCAACATGAGTGCTCCCTGTGCAGCACTGTGGCAAGAAGGGCGTGTAGAAGCAGATAAAATTAGTGGAACATAGGAGATCACCTGATTTTCTATATAGAGAAGCAGCAAGATGGGTACTGGAATACAGGGTTCACTTTGGTTGTCCGTGTGGCTACAAAAAAAATAAAGCTATAAAAAATAAAGAGGGGGAGTAAGAGACACAGAAAAGGTTGAAATCTGAATAAAATGCCTCATAATGAGATATTTTAAGATCTCAGTCTCTTTATATCATTTAAAAAAAACAATTAAAACCTAATTAAAGTAATCAATATCTTTCCACAGATAAAATTAGAGATATTAAAAGGGGAAAAGAGTAAAAAATTATAGTTGAAAACTGTAATTAAAATTAATAAGAGAAATAAGGAAGATGATTAAATAAATTTGCAAAGAAAGTGATAAAAGCTTTCTTGATTGTTTAAATTAAATCCAAGCCCCTTCCTCAAAGACATATATTCCAGACAACTTCAATTTAGTCTCTGTGGAACATCAGTTTCTTTCTGTGGGTGTTAAGTGACAAATACTATCTTGTGATATACAGAAAGCTGGACCATTTGGACTGGTTATCTCTTTTACCCTAAATTATATTAATCAGTAAAGTAACTGTTTTGTATATAGGACTGGTTTGGTGTGTTTTCAGTGACAACCTGACATCTCTTCCTGACCTCAACAAAGAAAAATACATTTGCTAAACAACATGGACCAGAGGTGGTAGACGTGAAAGCAGAAGATATAAACACTCAGTGTAGAACTTCCTTCATGGTCTGTGCTTCCTGTCACTTGCAGTGAAGTCCAGAAGCCAATGCAGAAGAACACACACCACACAATTCTCTCAGAAACTGTGTTGTATTGTTCTTTTCTAATTGTATGTGTATCTCCAACCAAGTACCCGTTTCACTCATCAATCTCTACCTGAGACACGAAAGTGCCAGGAACAACACAGAAACTTTAGGGTTAGATTGACAAAACAATGCCGCCTTTTAGGTAAAAAACTATGTGTCTACACACACGGACATATGTGTTTGACCATGCTTTGCACATCACTTATGTGAACACTCAGGAATGTTTTGGGTGTTGCACCCCCGCTGTGCACTTACCAACACTTGCAAATACAACCTAATGAGTCTGAAGTGAGCAAATTAGTCTTTTAGCAATGTGGCTCGTAGCAATTAAATATTGCAAGTACAGTCAGCAGAAATATAATAACATAAATTAATGCAATTGGGACTGTGGTCAGGCAAATGGCTAATGAGTTTAACCTCTAACAAACACAAGGGAAGGGATTAGCACTCAGAGCAGTGTTTAGCAAGATTAGGCCACTTTGTGCTTTTCTGTGTCATTGTTGAATACTGTTTGGTTTTGTATTGTGCCTTTTGTGAAAAAAAAATGTTTTTAATAAAAGAACTTATATCCTTCCAATGGGGTTGACTGAGAGTAAGGCACAGAAGAGAGAACTGCTTGTGAAAAGGATTTGTCCTTCCAATGAAGTCTGTAGCATAGCTGGTCCTCCAATATGATCCCAAAGCAGGACCTGAAAGAAAACCAAAAAAGTAGAGGGGAACTGAAATATTTTCTTCCTGGAGCATAGCTGAGTGGATTGTGTTGTCACAGTCATAATCCAGGAGAAGGAACAATTAAGGCAAAAGTCTTCTAGAAAATAGTCAGCTCTTCCCTTTGTAGCCCAACTCTTGCATTATCTTTTCTTGGATGATTCTATCTTTCGTGCATCTTGAGTGAAAAGAAAACTCTGAAAAAGCTAAATGATTCTACTTCCCAAGAGGAATGATCTTTGCTACAGTGTAAGAGAATTCAGAGGAGTTCATGCAGGGACACAAGTCCAAGAAAAAGGCCATTTGAGGCTCTAGGCAATTAAGGAAATAACTCAGAAATGTGACAGAGAATATATCATCCCTTTCTGATTTATTCTTTTATTTTTTTAGGCACGATCAATGAAGGAGCAGCGTTGGGGAGGGCCTCTTCTCTCCAGAAATCACTCCTTGGAGGAGGAATTTGAAAGAGCAAAGGCAGCTGTTGAGGTATTACTTCATTTACTGTTTTCATTTTCAGCTAATGTTCAACAGATTTCTTATTCAACTTGCAGAGCAAGTACAGGAGAAAGTTGGAACATTGAAAGCAGAGAAAATATACGTCTCCTGGAATTACTAATTTAAAATAGCAATTTATCTCTTTAAAAAAAAAAAAAATAACCTTAGCTATAAATGAAGGTTAGACAGAAGCAACTTTTCAAGCTCAATTTTGTATTCCAATAGTAAATGGGTCAAGAAAACTTCCCTAAAAATGTATTTCCCGAAAAAGTGTAAGAGTGAAATATATTTTCCCCGGCAACTGAATGTGTGCAGTTATTTAAGCTCAGACAGAAACCAGTTCTCCACAGTGAAGCTGCTCATATATATAAAAATGCACCAATGCATTTTTATAATTAGTGACAGAATCCTAAATACAGAAGAACTCTTCTTTCCTCATAAATCAATTTAGTTGAACAGATGCGGGTATGTGGATAGTTCTTCTATCGCACATGTGTTTCTTTCCACTAACTACTACTACTTTTCCAACACAAAAATCCCTCGAGTGCTGTTCTATAGCAATTGAACTCCTGATCCTGTATAGAGACAAGGTGCCATACAGTTTTTTTAACAGAATGCAATACAAAAACAGATGCAAACATCGATCTTGAGCAACTTATCTTCTCAGGGTGCAATTGATAATGCTTCAAAATCCCATCACCACAAAACCCAAGACAGTTGCTTCCCACTGAGGACAAAAGTTCAGGCTGAATTATGTAACAGCCACTGAAATGAGTTTCTAGGGTGGAAAGTATGAGGCTGTAAAAACAATTCCTCAAAACTGATTATTTTTTATCTTTAACTGCAGACTCATTTTTCTCCAACATCTAGATCACCTCAGGGGTTAGATTTAACTTTTAGTGTCTGTATTTTAATACTCTTCAAACTTACATTGTGTACCATTGTAATTCTAGTATTGGCAGTTGAACTATTCTCGATCAATATTTGTTGATTACAAAAAAACCTGGGCTGAAATCGTATGTTGGCTTCTAGCTTGAAACAGAATTCTTATTAAAGAGATTAATTTTATTTGTAGGGAGGGTTTAATGATATGCTAAGGTAAGACTGCATGGTTTCTACCATGGTTTCTTAGGATCTTATTGCTCAAAAAAAATTCTTGTCTCAGCATACAAAGCTGAAATGGACACAATCAGTAAGTCAGCTATTTTATAAAATACACATTGAATGCATTTTTCTTGTATTTTCTGAGTGCCTGTTTTTTTTCCTGATCAAATAGATTCTTTATGAACAACTGTTGGTGAAGACAATAGGTTTTCTGATGTCACACATTACACACATTTGCTCCGGGCCAGAAAGGAGAGACTTGCTTTCAAATTGCTACTGCTAAAAACACTCTAGATGTTCCTAATTGTACTGCAGATTGATCCTTAGAGTAAGATATGTTGTGCTGTAATCTGTGATTGCAACACAGGGAATTTCATTATTAATATCCCTGCATTAGGGTTAGTGGTTAAGCAAATGATGTTAGTATTCTTGAAATCACCAGAAAGCGTGTGTGGTAGGGAGTTCCCAGACATTCAGCAGAAAGAAAAATGAGTTGAGATCGACAACAGCTTACAAGATGTTATTGAATTACTTTACAGAGTAAAGTAAGGAGGAAAATATATTGTAAGGCAATCCTGCACATTAAAAGGCCATTCTAGAATCATAGAATCATTTGGTTGGAAAAGACCTTTGAGATCATCAAGTCCAACCATACCTCAAGTCCACTACTCAACCAGATCCCTGGGCATTTTATCCACCCGTCTCTTAAACACCTACAGGGATGGCAACTCGAACACCTCCCTGGACAGCTATTCCAGTGCCTGAGAACCGTTTCAGTGAAGAAATTTTTCCTGATGTCCAATCTGAACCTCCCTTGGTGCAACTTAAGGCTGTTTCCTCTCATCTTATCGCCTGTCACTTGGGAGAAGAGACCAACACCCATCTCAATACAACATCCTTTCAGGCAGTTGTAGACAGTGATGAGGTCTCCCCTCAGCCTCCTTCTCTCCAGGCAAAACAATCTCAGTTCCCTCAGCTGCCCCTCATAAGACTTGTTCTCCCGCCCCCTGCCCCAGCTTTGTTGCCCTTCTCTGGATGTGCTCCAGCCCTTCAATGTCCTCCTTGTAGTGAGGGGCCCAAAACTGAACCCAGTATTTGAGGTGCAGACTCACCAATGCCGGGTGCAGGGGGCACAATCACTGCCCTGCTCCTGCTGGCCACACTGTTTCTGATACAGGCCAAGGTGCCATTGGCCTTGATCACTTGGGCCACTGCTGGCTCCTGTTCAGCCAGCTGTCTGAATATGAGGCAACAAAGACAGGGTGTTAAAATGTTTTAATGTAGTCTCAAAAACAGCTATAAAAAAAGAATTTCATTAAATGTTTCCCTAACTGCGTAGCTAGCAGTCTTAAGTTATTCTTTCTGCTTAAAATAGAAACTTGGACCAGGTAGTTAAAATGTAAAGGGAAATATTCTTCAAGGCCTTATAGAGCAGTTATTTCCATTTGCATGTGAAAAGAGTTGAATTTTCATCCTAGCTAAAATGAAGTGGTAATAATACCAGAGTGATTGAAATAAATTGCAGCCCATCTCGGAATGATTAGTGCTTTCTTAAGGAAAGAACACATACAGTTCAAAAATTCATCTTTTAGGCTTTGGATATTTCTGTAATATTCTTCAACTAGGGTAGCTCCAAGTGGTAAGATTAGCCAGAAAACTGATCAAGAAAAGGAAGCAAATCTCAGGTTCTTTGTGGCCTAGTTCGAAAGGAATTAATTAACAGTTCAGTAAATGAAGACACCAAACTTTATCCTCCACCCAGTATTCACTTTAGAGCTTTGGGAATGGTTTTAAGATGTCAGGCTTTGAGATTAATGAAGATCTGTGAGGTAATTCTTTCTTAAGAAGGTTTAAAGATGTCTATGCCATTGGGGGATCTTTTAAGAATAAAGAGATAAGTAAATTAGATTTTTCGCTGTAGAGGATCCAGATTCACTTACATTGGATACTTACAGACTTGGCTACTTTTCCTGCTGTTCTGGAAATTGGATTTGATTTTTGCCTCATCCCTTTGCTATGCACACAAGGCAAGCACAAATAGCCTAAAGTCTTCATGATTTCCAAGTGACATAGCAAATATTTTTTAACATGATCTTTCTAATAATAGCTCTGTTTTACCGAAAATTGGTACTTTTGAACTTTTAAAAAGTGCCAGCATGGGGATTCAGATCCATCTTGTACCTATAGTCTGTTAAAAAGATTGTTTAATCATCCACCAAACTACTGGTAATGAGTTAGAATAAATAAAAATGAAACCAAGAGTGCAAAAACTTCAAACTGAGAAATGGCTCAGAGATGGGAAAAAAGCAATTTTGATATTTTCTGACTCCACAGCTCCCGGATATAGAGATTAAACTGCAGATGCCACACTGTTTTGTGAGTTTATGCAGAAGAGATTTTGAGCTGTCCTTCTCAGCATCATTTTATTTACACCACCATGTCACATGAGCCATCTGCTGTATAATATACTGTTACAAAGCATCATAACATATTACAGTTAAAATATGTGACAACAGTAGGAAGAATATGAAATTAATTTATTCTAGCCTAGGAAAATATAGTCCAGAATCATCAACTTTGTGGTTGCCATGAATACTTGTTAGAATCCCTTCTGTACCTATGGTATTCCTCTCTAACTACTTCAACATCGGGTTTGGATGTGCCTAAACCACATTTTAAAATGAGATTTAGGAGCTTTAGCCTTTCAGATGCGTTATATTTGGTACTCTCTCAAATCTTTGCTTTGATATACATTTTTTATCTCTAAATTTTACTAAAAAGGTAAACTTCAAGTTCTGGTTTGAGAAGGTATTAACTAAGAAATTCTTATGTAGTTAGCACATGAGTAACTACTGTGTCTTTCATGTTGAAGAGTATGTTAATGCTTTAATTCAAAGAAAGAACAACCACAGAACATTTCTTTCCTATGCACTGGTCAAGAAAGAGAATTGCAAATTAAATTTTGGCAGTACAGGACAGGCAAAATTTCACTCTTAAAGTTATGAAAATAGGTAAGTTTAGAAATTAGCCAGCAATATTCAGAGAGTACATCCCATCCCCCTTCACTGTAACAGGAAGTTAAGAGCCTGGAAATATTTTGCCTCCTATTTGTTTAGCTGCTTCAGCATATTTTTAAATACTAAGAGTAAAAATAGTTATTTGACTAAATACAGGCTTTTCTGCTCAGAAGTAGTCAGATGGTGTGAACTTCTTTCCTGGTTGTCATTCTACTTAACTGCTGCAGATGATCTGAGAACGTGTTAAATGTGTTCAGCTGATCTGAAAACTTTTAGTACCTCCAAAATTAATTCACCAGCACCAAGTTAGAAAAAAAAATTGAAATTAAATAGTTGGCACCAGTCACATAGCAAATAGAGTTAAAATTAGATCTCAGAGTCTTGATCCAAAGCCAGATTTTCAGAAACACTCAATAATAATTTAACCCTCCTACCACTGAAGTCCATGAAAAAAATTGCTATTAACGAGAGCTGAAATAGACTTAGGCCTTTAATAAAGATTCTAATATGTATGGTCCTCTTCCTCAAGGGCATTAAACTGCTCTGCTATTTACATTGGCATTTGTCAGAGCAATATTATAGCTTTTTCTCAGGTGCCATAATTGCACATGATCCAGTTGCTCAGTGCAGCTCTGCCGTACCGGTTTCAGCAACCCCACATGCTGGATGTGCTTAATAAGCTGTAGGTGGGACTTAAATCCATTTGGCCCAAACAAGTAAATCTTTGCTTGTAGTTGCAAAATAATTGTTGGGTCCTGGTTTGTGTCAAAGTAGCATATGATGAGTTGAGAGACTACAGCAAAGCAGGTCTTGTCCC
The DNA here is from genome assembly GCA_033558185.1 of Dromococcyx pavoninus. Lineage (NCBI taxonomy): Eukaryota > Metazoa > Chordata > Aves > Cuculiformes > Neomorphidae > Dromococcyx > Dromococcyx pavoninus. Next base: position 79,484 of record JAUMJL010000004.1, on the reverse strand, counting down.
CATTAGATTTTTCCTCCACCTTTGACTCTATAGATAGACATTAAGCATGGCTACTTGAATGCATAGTAATTAATTAGCTTTTTAATTGGAGTATGCACACAGTGAGCTTCTGTGTGAAATAAGTATGTAATTAAGCAGAAAAAGTCGAACTTAAGACCTAAAACTACTCAGAGGCTTGCTTACAATCTGCAGAAATCTGAAATGTTTCCAAACCATTGATTCATAAGGAATTTTTGTGGGAAAAATACAAGCAAAAATTCTAATATAAACTCGTATGTGTATATATATATGTATCTATCTATAATTAATTCTAGATGTTAGTCTGTTTGAAAAGGCATTACTAATTACTTTTCAGTAGTTTTATTAATATTAATCTGTAGGAAAGGGAAATTTCCACTTTTTCACCTCAGCCCAAACCTCAAAATTAATGCTAGTAAAACATGGTCAAGTAATTTTTTCTTCAACGCAGTGCAGGTTTGAACTGAATGCAAAATAGTTGATAGAGACATCTGTTGAACAGGATTCAAGTGCCTCTGGTCATGTCTGATAAGAGTAAAAGAGGAAGCGATCTGATTCATTATCCTAGCCTTTTCAAGCCCTAAATGGACATTTCAGCACAGTTTCACGACTATTTAAAAGATTGTATTTTCATCAAATTTGGAATGAAAGCAAAATTTTGAAACCTTGGAATTTTTGTACCAGAGTTGCCATGTTCTGTTCACTTATATTACAAAGCAGCAAATCTCTTCTCCAGGAGGGAATGATTCACGTTTGTTTCCTACTACACAGAGAAACATAGAAGGTACCATCACAGATCCAATAACTGCACAACTCAGACAATCCTGAGTCTTCTGGGAGAAAGTGCTGGATATCAGGAAGCACAAACTACAGAAAGAGCCAAAGGGAAATGCTTGTTATATTTGTAGACAGGGAATTCACCTTGCCAGTTGTGAAGAGCCTTGTGACTTACAGCAACAACACCCACTGCTAGACAGTACAAGTCTTCTTAATCCTTTGCATCTCAAATATTTCATTGCTGACTCATTCTAGATATGTTAATAGACTGCACTTTCCTTTTTCCAGGTGCCTAAAAACAAGGATTATAGCAAGTCATGCAATCGTGGGCTGAGCTTTGTTTTTGCAAATCATGCCTGGCTGTGGAGCAGTAGCAAAGTAATCAGTCTTGTAACAAAGAATCAGACAAAACTATCTAGACCAGTGTATAATACCTCCAATTAATTTTGATTAGCACCACAATCTCAAATAGTTCTGCCTAAACCTCAATAGAATTACTCATGCTGCTGTCTTTGACATGAATACCCCAGGAAACTGTGCCCTCAGTAGTGTCACTTCACTGAAGTTCTGTCCATGACCTTGTAGGAACTGGAAAACTTTTCAAAAGCTTGTAGTGCTGAACGTATATTCTGCTATAGAACTGCTTTTCAAAGCCTGTGGCTAACATGTGAAAGCTGAAAAAAGTAGCACCTTATCTTGGATTCCCCCTCCTTTTTTTTTTAAATCCTATTTCTTTTTCTTGGCATCATTTCTAGTAGCCACTGCGGTTCCCTCATTCTGATTGTTACACATTGTAAATCTCATTCTTTTTTCCATAATCTATGTTTCTCTTGTATATGCATTTTCCCTCCTGTCTTTGAGCTGAATGTTAATCTTCCTGTACAATTTTACACTTTCTTATAGATTCCTCTCACCAGCACAGTATACAGTACAATACAAGGATTTCTCCACTATATCAAAAAGCCCCATTTGTATTGATTCTCTTGCGCAAAAACCTCTGTTTAAGCTTTACCATTATTCTTCTACACAGTTGAAAATGATGGTGAATATACCACAGTCTGATGCTTGCTCTCTTTTAAACTTTTTTGTCTGTGGTTATTCTTTAGAATGTTTGCTTTGCTGGGGTTTTTTCTTTTTTTTTTTGGCCAGGGAACAGCAGCACTCATTTCCTATAAATTTTATGTAACAATTTGCTGCTACCATCCACAAGAAGCTGTGTGAGCTGCTGCAAATCCTACTTCAAGCAGAACATAGGCTGTCTCTGATTTAGAATTTTCTAATGACAAACTGCATTCCAATATAAGGAATGAAATGTAATTAGAAGCAATTCCAAAATTGTCCTGTTATTTCAGTCAGTATGATTATTATACTGTTCTGCAAAATTTCCAGATTCAGACCAGCAGTAGAAAGAAATTAAAACCTTACCGTTTTATTTTAAAAATTGGTGTTCGTTTTCCTCTCTTTTTCCAACCCCCTCTTTGTCTTCTAGTCAGACACAGAGTTTTGGGATAAAATGCAAGCAGAATGGGAAGAAATGGCTCGCAGAAACTGGATTTCAGAAAATCAGGAAGCACCAGGGCAAGTCACCATCTCAACCATTGAGAAGGTAACACAAAGTTTTTTAATGCAGTGCATCCTTCCTGAGCAACTTTGAGATGAGCCTCAGCTATCCAAGGGAACTCGAGAAAACTCTTTGAACATGAAAGCTAATTTTACTCAACAGAGCTCATCTTCTTAAAGTGTCTGTGAGCAGAGTAGATTTTAAAGACCTTACCATAGTGAGAATATATTCAGACTTGCACACTACCTTGAATTTGACTGAAGGAAACTGCTGAATGGGCACTTTTGAAGATGGGCACTTAAGGAAGGGCACCAAATAAAAAAGTCTGGGCTAGCACATTCAAACACTGTTGAGGATAGAAATAATAGAGATTCAGTCTCTCTTCTTCATTGCCTCCATTGTATGTTTTAATTTGATTAATGTATGTAGCTGATACTAGCATATACCTTTTACCCTGCAGTGGCAAGAAGAGAAAAAGCAAAATTTAAAGAAATCCTAAAGTAAACTCAGGTGCTTGCAATACTGTTCTGTATCTTGAAGGTTAACTGAAGATTTCCCTGTATTAACTTAACAGACATCAGGTTACAAGTACTGTAGGGAATCAACTGCTTGATGTGCTCTTTACCAACAAATTGCATGTCCTGGGCTCGTGCTAGGTTCAGTTCTGCTTTTATTCCAGTCACCGTGAGTTGTTGCCATTATCTTTGATGGGAGCAGGAGAGGCTAACGTGAGTACCCGTAAGTATAGCTTCAGAGCTAAACTAAAAACAAAGAGAGCAGAAACATAAATGTCCTCTGATGCTGACTTTTTGTAGTTTTTGTCATTGAAATTTCATGGGGGAGCTCATACCATTTTCACAGAACAAAAGATGTTTACATCCAGTTGGAAAACAGCAAGTCATTTAATTTGATAGAGTTGCCATTCCTTGCTGCTGTGCTTCATCATGGGTCCATTATCTCCCTTCTCCAGGGGTATTATTTCCATACTGAGAATCCCTTCAAAGACTGGCCTGGTGCTTTTGAGGAGGGACTGAAAAAAATGAAAGAAGGTGACCTCCCGGTTACAATCTTATTCCTGGAAGCTGCTATTCTACAAGAACCCAACGATGCAGAGGTATTCACTCATGTGCCTTCTACTGATAAAGGAAAAGGGGACTCCCTTTAGTATTCAATGATGGAATGATTTCAAGGCTCAAACCTTTGTTAGTCAGGACTGACTGAAACAGATTGAACACTAACAGTGCTTTTGGAATAGTGTATACCTTGAAATAGATAAAGGAGAGCTCTTCGTAAGATGAGAATCTGGTTCTGGAATTATAACATCGTCACTTAAAAGCATTCAAGAGAGACAACTTTTCAAATCTTTCCTTCCTTTCCTGATGCTTGCAAACAGTGGTCTTGAAAAGATGAATGTTTTTGATGTAACAAGAATGTTGACAGTTTTTTAAAAGTTATATTTTGCAACATTGATGTTTTCAATGAGTATGTATTTTAAGGTCTGTTTTATGTAAAATATGAAAAATAGTTACAGTGCAAGTATTTAGGTCTCTTTGAATCTGTTACTTTAAATTAAGCAGCAGTATTTTGAAAAGCAGAGAGAATCCCCACGTCCTCTAAAATACCTAAACCTGCACAACTTAATTGCTCTTCGCCATTTTCCATAAAATTCTAGCAATATTTTAAATGTACAATAACTCAAATTCAAGAGCTTAGCATGTGATCATACACTGACAGGATACCTGTGCGTTCATTGATTATAAATATTATCAGGCTCAAAGATATTAAAAACTACAATGATTTATACTGTTGGTATGCACACCATGGGAAAATCTGCAATTACTGCTGGATGGATCTGCTATTTTTATTCACCGTGATATTAGTTATAACTCTGCTTGCAGTTGGGTACATATAACAAAAATAACACAATGATGATTATTTTTGCAGGCCTGGCAGTTCCTGGGTATAACACAGGCAGAGAATGAAAATGAGCAGGCAGCCATTGTCGCCCTCCAAAGGTAGATGAAGATAATTGCTAAATAAAGGGTCTGATGACTACTAGGTCATGGCAGCCTAGGTATACTTAACAACGTGCTTACCTTGTAACATGAAACATTTATTTAACTAACTAAAGCATTGACATAGATATAGAAATCTTGCCAGTGACTTCAGAGGGATGACTAGTGATTAATATTTTTGTTCTATTAATAAAGTGCAATATTTAATCTAGTAATCTAAGTAGTTGCACAAGAAAAAAATTTACTTGACCTGATAAATATGAATTAGATAATGCAGACAAAGTGCCTTTTTGGTAGGCTAGTCAGTTGACACATTTTCTTTAGTCTGTCCTTTAATTAAGGGGTTTTCTTTATTTTGGAATTCTTAATTTTTTTTTAATGGACACCCTTCAGCTGCTAAATACTAAACTGACAATTTTTTAAGTTGATAAAGATGTCGAGATCATGGTCTGCTTGTATGTAAAATGTCAGTTCCAAAATATCAGCATCTTCCTGCAGTGGGCTTTCATGCTTGCATTTGAAGCAAGTACCCTGTCTATATTCAATTACTTTAGCAATGTTAACCATGAAGTCATTTCACCTAAGCATACTCTAAATTATTTATATGTAATTTATTAGCTTACCTGGATAGAAATCCAAGGGACTGCCTGACTTAGGGCTTGCTCATTCTCAGAGTTTTGAAACAAGCAACAGTGATGTTTACAAAAAAAACTAGATTCTGTTTTCAGTTGATGGTATTAACCATAGAAAGACAACTCAAGTTGATTTGCTCCAACTTTATCTAAGAAAAACTTAGGATTCAGGAGGCTGAGGAGGTTTAAAAGGATGGATGAAATTTTGTTTTCAAATTACTTTTTATAGCGGCAAACTATTGAATTGTTTGCTTTAATTTACATAGTTTCTCTTTGTGTACTAGACAGATGTATAAAAATGAATCTACCTACATTTACTCATAATCAGAAGGATGAAAACAAAACTTACATGCATATGTTTATGTACAGATGTGCATGCTTATGTGTGTATCTATATGCACTTATGTGTGTATCTATATGCATAATGCAGTTAGCACAGAAGAAGACGACAAAATTCCTTCTTAAAAAGTATAAATGGGTATATCTTCCTTGAGTGAGTGATATTTTTTTACACAGATTATTTTGGAAGAATTCAGTAATTGTGTTTGGCTAAAAAAATGTCTCTCTATGTATTTGTTTTCTGCCTAGGTGCTTGGAACTACAGCCAAACAACTTAAAAGCTCTGATGGCCCTGGCTGTAAGTTATACTAACACTGGCCATCAACAAGAAGCCTATCAAGCTCTAAGGAACTGGATAAAGCAAAATCCAAAATACAAGTACATAGCAAAAAGCAAAAAAGGGTCCCCAGCACTTACCAGGAGAATGTCTAAGACTTCAGATGAAAGGTAAATACAATATAAATCCCAATGGTGGAAGTTTTAACCACACCACTAGAAACGATGGTCCATACCATGCCCCCTTACTCTGCAGAAATCCAGCCTGTTCCCTATGATGAAAGACTCAGTGTCCCTAGTGGCAGGTGTGGGAAATCAACACGAGGATATTTGGTTTAGCGGCTGAAGGCTGTATCTTATACCATCTCTGGAAGTTAAAAAACATAACAGCTAAAAGAGATGCTTTTTCTCAACTCCCATCACTTTCCTCTGTCTCTGTATTCCTACATTCAGCATCCTCATTCTTCAGCTGTTTTCAAATTCATACCAGGCCTGTACCCTGCTCTACGTGTGTGTACTTCCTAATCTTTATCATATTTCTTATAACCCCACCAAGCCACTCAAATCCAGGAATGGCTTCAGTTCACTGAGAATACTGGGAGGTAGCATCTGCTTGTTTACAAGCCATTCTGGTCCTAACTGAAAAGACAGTGTTGAATTTTTATCTGATTTCAGCCTTGCATACTGTAATGGGAGCTTGTGGTCATTTTAAATAACAAAAAAAATTCATGAGTTGGAAGCCCCTCATGATTTCATGAAGTCAATAAATAAGCATCTCTGAAATGCAAGATGCATGATAAAGACATTAAAGGCATAAACAGGATTTATAGAACTAAAAGAGTAGGGCTATCTCACTGCTTGTCATTTTGAAGACAGGCCTTATGTTTTACCCTTATCACTAACAAGGATAAGCAAAAAATACAAAATGCTTAATTACTAAGTGTGTTATTCTACTTGGACCTCATCCTGCTGACATCTAGTGTTGTCAGTGCAAAGGTTTTATGAAGCCTACAGTGGGTACAGAAGTCTTAAATTTTGGCACCTTACTTCAGGAGTCTTGGCTATTTACTCGATCTGTTCCTCTTAAGAATGACTACTATTTTTGCCAGTAAAGAATTCTTTCATGTCTGAGAAATGCATCCAATTTTAATAAACCTTCATGTTATCTCACTTAGAACTGCACTTTGACTTCATAGAATCATTTAAGTTGGAAAAATGCCTTTAGGATCCTAGAGTCCAACTGTTAAACTAACACTTCCAAGCCAACCAACAAACCATGACCCTAAGGACCTCATCTACCCGTCTTTTAAACACCTTCAGGGATGGTGAGTCAACCACCTCCCTGGGCAGCTGTGCCAGTGCCTGAGAACCCTTTCAGTGAAGTAATATTTCCTAATACCCAGTCCAAACTTCTCCAGGCACAACTTGAGGCCATTTCCTCTTGTCCTATCACCTGTCACTTGGGAGAAGACACCGGCACCCACCTCACTGCAAACCCCTTTCAGGCAGTTGCAGACAGTGATAAGGTCTCCCTCAGCCTCTTGTTCTCCAAGCAGATCCAGTTCCCTCAGCTGCTTCTCATAACACTTGTGCTCTTCGTTATACAGGTGAAGCTTTTTATTTCAGACATGAGTTTTCAACAGCACCTGGAAGTAAATCTTTGCCATGATGAAGCTGAAGAAGTTTGTTTTCAAATTTTAGTATTATGTCACTCCTGATATATCACTGCAAGGATTCTAATTTCTGGCTATGCAATCAATATTGCAATATTTTTTAAGAAGTGTAAGATGGAACTTTAATTTATTTTTCACCTTTGTCTAGCTCATTACTTGAAGAAGTAAAGGATTTGTACCTGGAGGCTGCTCACCAGAATGGTGATATGATAGACCCTGACTTGCAGACGGGACTTGGAGTCCTTTTCCACCTGAATGGAGAATTTAACAGAGCAATAGATGCATTTAGTGCTGCTTTGACTGTTCGACCAGAGGTACATTTTATGCTTTTACATTTTAAAGAATTTAGCTTTACAGGCCATTTTGTTTCTCCTCTTTTGAACAGGCTAATATTAATGAGATGTCACTTGAGCCATTAAAATTTTAATACCTGAAATGGAAATGTTAATTACAAGACAGTCCTATTTAGAAGCAGATTTATACATGTCCAATTTCTAGCTGTGTGTTGATTAATTGTACTAGTTATATAAAGCTGCCTATAATCATGAGTCAGAACCTCACATTCTGTGTCAATTAGAGAAGATACAATACTGTTATTTTCTGCAGTCCTCCTTACTTTGCAAGCGAAAATGAGGTATTTTGTCCTTTTTTGACACCTGCAGTAGAAAACTCATTTTCTCACCAGGACTATACATTATGGAACCGTCTTGGAGCCACCTTGGCAAATGGGGATAGAAGTGAAGAAGCTGTTGAGGCCTACACACGTGCTTTAGAAATCCAACCTGGCTTCATTAGGTCCAGATACAATTTAGGGATAAGCTGCATAAACCTAGGAGCATACAGGTAAGTTATAAAAATGTGCAAACAGAAAAATTAGGTATCCTAACTGTGGTGCAAAAATTCTTTTTTTAACATAATCTCAGCTATTGTAAAATTTTGTAATTATTTTTTACAAAGTACTAACAAAGCAATGATACTTTTCTTATTCCTAATATTCTACATAACAGAACTACTGAATGTCTATCAGAAGAAAATAAATCACTCATTCAGCAAGCTGCTTCAGCATTTTTTAGCTCTACTTCCAAGTACTTTTACTATAACCAGTGTGATAGTTCTCATAGTTAAACTTAGTCCTGTGTTTAAGAGCTTTTATAACTCAAATGTAAAAGCTTGTCTTTAGTAGGGATACTTCATTTAAACTATTTTGATTATTTAATGCTATCGAAATACTTCTGGTACACCCTTCAAATACAAGGGTGACATTCCAGGGTCTCAACTGCCAGCTTAACAGAGTTAAGATGAAGGGGAGCTACACAGCAATGAATATCTCCAGATGTATGAATAGACTGAGCTTTGCATTACTAGAAGCCTTGTCCACTTGTTTAAAGAAAATCAAGCAAAAATAATACAGAGACTGATGAACTGCATTGTAAAATAATATACTTGAGTCTTGCAGAGAACTTCAGAAAGTTTTACTCCAGTTGTTAAGTAAATTATATTGTCTATTTCTTTTTTTCTTCTCCCCTACAGAGAGGCTGTCAGCAATTTTCTCACTGCTCTCAGTTTGCAAAGAAAGAGCAGGAATCAACAACAGGTCCCCCATCCCGCTCTATCAGGCAATATTTGGGCAGCACTTCGAATTGCTCTGTCTATGATGGACCAGCCAGAACTATTTCAAGCTGCCAATGTGGGTGATCTAGACATTCTGTTAAGAGCTTTTAATCTAGAGCCGTAATAAAAAAGTATCCACAAATTGATTAAATTGTATTAGGAAACAGAGAACTTTTTTATTACTCATCTCAAAACGACCACATTTTGCAAAATATCATGGCAGTAGATCAGTAGGGAAATTCTCTCAGACATTATTCAAAAAAGGAAAAGTTCAAAAGCACAAAATATATTGTAAATAAATTGAAACTCAAAGAACTGAAATGAGCTGCAGCTAATCTGACAAAGCCCTGAACTAGGTGAAATAGCCATTTCTGAAGAATCTTCATCCCGTGCAAGCTGTATCTCTCTCTATATACAGAACTATACAAAGAAAAATATATTGTTTATCAACAAACCTAGATAATTGTTATTGCACATTAAAATGGCAAGCGATGCATCCAAGGAACCTGCTTAAGTAGTTCATTGCACTATGCTGACATCACTTTGCCCTACAACGTGGATTACCTATTCTTTAGTTTCTTTGTTGAAAAATCTTCTCAAGGTCCATTTCTAACATAGCTCTGAAATCAGATGCATGTAACATGGATGTATTTTGTTTTGAATGTATTTATTAGTTGGCAGACAAGAACATTTTTCTTCCAAAGATAGCTTGATTAATTCAGGCCCAACTCTGCAGGCTTATGGAGTTGTAAACCACATACAATGTTAAGAAGAACATTGTACATGTAGGTCTGTAGGATTAGGCCATGTACATATGGGAAAGCCACATGTTGCCAGCAGAAGTGGTAATTTGCACTGGAATTGTTGCTTTTTAAACCAGCTCTCCCTGATCTTGAACAGAGTATATCTGCTTTGAAGGAGCTCATAGCAGAATCTGCACCTATCTATGTACTTACGCACTTTAATCTTTCTTTTTGTAAAATAGTGCTATGCTTGCATTTTATTTCCTAATGACAGAATGTACAGGATGGCCTTGTTGGCATAAAGGACCAAATATCTTTTGCTGGAAGGTGATGAGAGGGTTTTCAATATTTTTATGTTTAAAAGATGCAAACACAATATAAAATGCAATATTTGTTAGAAAGATTATTCTATTATGCATCCATCAGGTACTACACACATACATGCATGTGCATGCACATACATGTTGTATGTGAATTATGTCATTGCAGAGCATAATAAGCCACAGATCTGTATTGCAAATAAAGAAAAGCCTTCAAAGGAATTAATGCCTGCAGACTATGCTCAAGGGAAAGTAATCTCTGAAATAGTAGGTCTCTATAATGCTTGTAGGATTGAGACTAAGATTTGATCCTGCTGTTACTGCAAGCAGTAGCAAAAGTCTCAGTGACCTCCTGGTAGCAGACTAAATCCTTACAAAACATCAGTAGTTGTAGCTACTTAAAAATTTATAGATACAAACCATCTTAATTACCCCTGGTTGGATGAATGGGGAACAGTACTGGGGGCAGTACACTGCCACATGATGAATGGATTCATTTGACTACAGTCAAACATATTTAGTTCAAGGTGAATATATTATCAAAGACAGGAATGGAAATTTTTAGAGAGGTAATTTTCAAGTTGTTGATGGTTTTAAGTATTTTTCTTAAATAGTGAAAGACAAAAAGTGTAAATAAATGGCTACTGTGTTGATCTGTGCTCAGGAATTCAATGTGCAGGGTAGATATTGGAATGTGTTAAAATGGGACAAACAAATACCACATTTCCTGTAAAAAAACGTTAAAAGAAAAATCCAGCTCAACTAGCTGGATTGAAAAAACCCAACTGTGAAGATCACAGAGAAATAACTCTGTGGGAATTGGACAGTTTCACCAGTACAAATCTAAAGTTTCTTGCAGCTGTCTGTTATTTTGAGCAACCACTTAAAGGAAAATTCCATGTAAGACAATGTAATCACTGCATCTAATCATGAAGTATATTTTTTTAAATAAAAATAATCAATTCTCATTAAAAAAATAAAAGGCTTACCCATCACTCTCTCCCACAGAGCAGAGATGCTGAAACAGCTACAGGATATTTTTTTAACAGTGCTTTATTAATTTGTTTACATATATTCCTATTTACCTATCAAGCATTTAATAACCAATCCTTAGAGAAATTTGCAGGCCCCCAGTTTACCACAAGCACTGCAGTTCTCTATGCAGTTTCCTATCAAAAGAGACTGTGCACCCTCTTGGAGATTGTTCCAACTGTTCCCTCCTGTTTTAGATAGCCTATGGCCAGTTAACCACGTACCACTGACCAAGACACTGCGTGAGGGAAAGCCTAAAGCAGACAGACTTATAGGAGATGGTAGCACATCTCATGCCAGACACCAGTTCTGGCCTGGTCTGTGCAGGACAGCGGTCGATGACCTCACTCTTAACAGGCAGGCTCAGTCCCTCTTAGTACTGCTGGGGACTTCTTCAATATCCTGGGCTTTATCGTTCTTTAGCCCCACTGCCAAGCACTGTCAGTGCAGAAGACAGAATTAGATACAGCTTTGATCTGACCTCCTCGTGGTGTTTGTTAAATATTCAGTGGCAAACGTGTATTTGCCTTAAACAGCAAGAGGAAACGTGTGAGGAGGCTGCAGCATTCTAACACCCTGAAGAGGAAATTCATCTACTCATATTTCTAACCAAGAACGAGGTAGGATAAATAAGGCGGTTGCTGAACAGTAGCAGATTGAGCCTGAAAGTGAGAGACTGTTTTAAGTGCTGTTTTAAGTGCTCCCTGTGAGCTCGACCAAGTCAAAACCTCCTGTCATCCCTGACTTGCCCAGGTATGCAAGGAGGGAAGATGGGCAAATAACAGCCATTGCACGTGATGGCACTACCTGAGAGCAGGGGAGTGCTGCTGGCTCAGGGACTGCACGGGTGAGGTCCACGTCTGTAAATCAAAAGGCAACACGCAAACACAAGGTTGCACAGGTCTAAGTAAGAAAGCAGTTTTGCATAAGGACTAGCAATTTCAGCAGAGAAGAGACTTCAAGACATTTCAGGACTACAGTTGCACAGCATCTATGGGGTGATGCCAAATTAGAGTGCTACAATGGTTTATCATTATCTCCCACCCACTTCCCCCTCTCTCTCCAGAGATGTTCTGTCACTGCCAGGTAACTGATTCCAAGTTTTTGAGTGTTTGTTCTACTTCATATTTCATGCAATTAAAAAAGTGCTTTCCTAACCCCAGCTTGTGACTCTCCCTCTCCTCTGCAAAGTTTTATGAATATTTATAACCTGTAAGTCTGATCCATCAAGCTGCTGAACACTGAAAGTCTGTATTCTTCACAGGAGTGCTCAGCACTCTGCATGATCAGCTCGTGCACGTATTCAGTTACCAGAGGAGAGCTGACCCTTGATACCACTGCACATGCTGATCGGGCACTGAAATCAAAGTGATTATTTATGGAGTGAGGATTTGTGATGAAGGCAATAGGCTCATTTCTTGCTGATCTTTTTAAACTGTAATGACTCTAGAAGTGTTGCTGCAATGGACTAGTTTATGCCAGTTTGAAGAATTGATTTGACCTTTAAGGAAACACGTATACATATCTGTATCTAGTGGTATTTTTGTATGATCTGATAAATCACAGTACTTTTAAAAAAAAAATGAGAAGGTGGTTCAAATGACACAAAACCTCACATGATAATATTGCATGCAGTTATGTTAGCAAATAATTGCAATGAAATATTAACACAAAGCATGCAGTAATGCTACTTGAGTATATGTTTACAGAATGCATGCAGAAGGCCCACACATAGGGTATTTTTAAACTATTGATTGGTATCTTCTATGGGATATTTTAAAAGTACTTTGCATCTGCCAAACTCGAAACAGAGTTGTTCACATTATTTGGAACAGCATAGACCAAACACAGAGCGCTTTTTAAAGAAATTGCCGTAGAAATCATTTTGTGTTGTGCATTTCACGTTTGCTTCAAGTGCTTAATTAAGGACAGACATCTGGACTAACAGCTTTTGCACATGTTTTAGTATCTTAAGAATTAAAAACCTAAATGTGTGCAGTTTTCACAGTGACACTGGTTGTTTGGATTTTCACATTTTCTTATCTAGATAAAACCAGATTGCACCAAACCAGAGAAAAAGATTCCCAAAACCAGTCAAATAACTATTGTCACAGTCTACACTTACTTACCACAGGCCAGGCTTTTCAGACTTGCTCGGTAGCTCTGAAAGCAGCTCAGTGTCTGACTGTCCTTTTTAAAACATGCAGATGTAAAACTTCACAGGATCTGTGTATCCACTGCAATCACTGAGTTCAGCTGCAGACACTTAACTCAGCTGAAACCTCATCACATCAAGTTAATCATGAGAGCTAATTAGCCAATTCAGAAAACTTGGGCTTGTCTGTCAAATGAAAAGGAGGGCCCTGACACCACCAGCAGGTCAGCCAGGTGATCCTATGAATATCCACAGAGCACGGGCCTCCATAACACAAAAGCCACCATGAAAGAAATAATAACTGATAACATTACTGGCTTTGCTACAGAGGCAAAGCCTGAGGTCTAAATCATTGCCTGTTGGAGCCAGGAATGAAACATAAATTGGTTATAGATATCTCTTCTGAACATGCATCTACAAAATGAGACATACTGGTTACTTCACATCAATAACTTGCACAGCTGAAAAAATGAGATTCCTGATCACCAGTGTCGTCAGTTTAGCAGTCTGTACAGTGAGTTCACGTAATAAATGTCTATAAAATACCAATACTGAGTATCCATAGATAAAAGTAATAGATAAAATGCACTGCACGTTGTGAAACTAATGGTGGGTATGCAATACAGTATTATCTATTATTCAAACCTCATCTAGACTAGAAATCAGATTCCTTCATTAAAGTTCTACTGTTTTTGAACTGGTGAAATAAATCAGAGAAAAGGAGTGCTAGGCATGAAGAGGTCACTGACATTTTGAACACACTTAGGCAAAACCAACCATGCCAGAGAATCCACAGAAAGTTTCAGAGCCTCAGCCCACAAAACAATAGGAATTAGGCATAGGAAAGAGACAGAAGGAATCTAAAGTTTCCTAAATTAAGCTGTAACTTTACAAATGCTTGCATATGTGACAGCCCATTGAGCAAGTTTGCATGGTCAAGACTTAATGGGCTTTGATCTTTTTTTCCCTTCCACATTTACAGAATGCCATCAACATTGGCTAAAACTTTAATTTGAATATCCTTTTTAATATCAGTAGCCTATTATAAATTCAGAAAAATCAAAGCATTTATAAATATATTTTATATATCAGAGTATAAAATATCTAGACTAAAATAAAACTATATCATTTTGGGAGGCATTCTGTGCAGCTTCTTCTATACGCTGTAAACTGTTTGAAAACCTTTGCAATCTCCCATCAGTTCTTTTGGCTTTATTTTTAAGCCAACATACAAGAAAGATTTTAGGGTTGGCAGATCCTTTCACCTAGGCCATCTGAAGAGCCCTGCTGCTGCCAAGACTTACATTGCTCACTTAACCTTTTGTGTCTATAGTTAAGTGTAGGTGCAAGGCTTAGCAGCGTGGTGGGCGCTGGATGCCGAGGTGGGAGCGCAGCCCTACACCTGAATGTTTACATTCCATTGCAAAGGTTCATATCGACCAGATTGAGAATCTGAGTCTGTAAGTACATATGGAGAATAGTTTCTTATTACTTTGCCTCTGTATACTTAGTGCATTATCAGCTGTGTATAATACTAAACACAGACCTGTAGTTTACTGATGCTTTAATTTGATGTTTCCTTGCACTGCTCTTTAAAACTATTTATTTCCTCAAAAATGAATGATGTGCATATTGGATGTGTTAAATTTATCAAGGTCATAGATTACTATTTGCAGAGCACCACATTTATTGTAGTATTTTTGTACTGTAATGGAAGCATGCCTTCCTTGGGTTCTTTTCCACATATTAAATTGTATTTATTTACCTGTATTTATAACTGTGCAATTTTTAAATATGTTTTAAAAATAAAACTTTGTCTGTGGCTTCAAATATTTAAAAATCTCTTTTCAATTTGAAAATGGTCTGGATTATAATTGCTTGAACAGAAAGGAGAGACCTACTTCTTCTCGTGAAATAAAGGATTTTTTTTTAATGAGATCTTCTATCCTATTGTTTATGATGTGAACACACTTCTTTGCTTAAAAATTAAGCCCAGAAGAATCTTTTTCCATTACTAAACATTTTTCATAAATTTATCATTACTCTGAGGTAGTTATTTTTGTAATTGATTTTTATTTCAACATGTTGATCAATTATACTTACAACTGCAGTTTATACTAGCCAAAGTCTGGCCCAAAGCATTTTGCACATACACTCCATATGAAGAAAAAGGGGGAAAAAAGTAGGTCAGAATTTTTCCTGAAGATAATGCAACTGCACACCTCAAAATTAAAGCAGAAGTAATAATACTACAATACCATCTTTCTGAAAAAAAAACTTTGAGTGATTTAAATTGTTACTCAAGCAGCATCCCGCAGCAGGAGCTGATTAGTGGTGTTTTTCAGTTTTGGCTTTCATGTGATGAGGCTAAAGAACTGGCAGAGTAGAAACAACATCTTGTGTCTGCTTTTGCTATGTGACATTAACATAAGCACAGACACAAGCGGGACATAAAATTCCGTACACTATTGTGGACAGAAAAGATGACAACCAGCAAGGGAGCTGTGGCACAGCTGAGGGCTACTGAAAAAGCAGGACAAAGCTGGCATGGATCTGAAGGCTGACACTCTCAATGGATGTGTGGGTTACTCCAGAAACAAACCTGGAAGGTACAGCCACATTTTGCCTGAAGAAGTTAAGGTCTGTCAGAAAAGCCAAGCAGCTGCCTATGGATTTAACCAGAACCTTCTACTAAAGAAGAAAATGGAAGAGACACTAAAAACATGTTAACACTCATATGGAAGCAATGTGAGCTCTTGACACTGGTGTGTTTTGCCTAGAGATGTTAAGGTTAGTTTGGTTCTTGCTGCTCTAATGTACCAACAAAGCAGCAGCAGGAATGCCCATTAGTTACATGCTCTATAGCAAACAAACCAGGAACTGGCACTGCAGTCCTGAATCCAAACATAGAAGTTGGGAGAAAAGCATTAGTGACAAATCCTACATACACAACTGCCTCAAAAAAAAATCACTAAGAAGATTCTGGTAGAGAAGTCCAAAAACATAATCACCCACTCGACACCAGCTGTCAGCCATGCATTATCTTCAAGATTTCCATGGCATTTATCTTTCACCACGTGTGTTAGTGCCTCCCTTACTCATGTTTTACTTGTAGCAGACCAGAGATACAGAGGGTTTACTTCCCCTTGTAGTGATGGGGAGCAGAGACCAGGGGTGGCATTAACTTGTGAGTTATCTAATACTGCCTTCCAAAAGCAGTCCACAAAAGTCAACAGGCATAAATCATATATAGGAGATTCTTCTATAGACTGAGCAGGGCCCTTTAGCTTAGACGAGGATTCATGTTCTCCACTGCTTCCAGTTGCTACAAGTGGTGTGAACACAGTACGGCGTGACTTGCCCTGGGCACAAAGGACATCTGTGATAGAAAGAAACCAAAAGAGGTCATTAACTTTGGACTTCAGGAGCTGAACCATCTTCAGCTATCGTATTATTCAACACTTCACATGGCCTCTACTTCCATGCCAGGAAGTGTCACACAGTCCAGTAGGTTTACCTCTTACCTCTCCTCCAGTTCCGAGTCCCATGGTCCTATAAAAAGATGAAAGTGTTGCCATCCCACAGCCTTCTTTTTGGGCCTATTCTTGCATCTATCAGAGTCCCAGTGGTCACACTGCTATGTAAAGGCCTTACATATATGTAAAACAGTCTTCTCCTTTACTGAACAGCAGGTCAAATTTCCAAATTAAAATGAGGAATTATAGACCAAAACAATGCAGGAATTTGGGGGTGAAATGGCAACACTCTTCCACATGAACATTGTCAACTTGTGGACAAGTTTAAAAACTTGTGTAAAAGTTTAAAAAAAAAATCAGTCTTAGTTTAATTCTTAGGTTCTATTTTTGCCATGTTTTATATCCACTCGGGGCTTTTTCCCATCCATAGAAGTGCCATGAGTCACAAGAAATCAAGACTCTCACAAATTTCTTTTTTCTCTATGGAGATTTTTTAAGGAAAACAGCACAAAGAGGGAGAAAAGAGGCACCATCAAACATACACAGTCTAATCCTCTCCAGCTCAGACAGGAAAGAAAGCAAGAATCCACACAGTCACAAGATGTGAGAATATTTCTTTTTAATTTAAAACAGTTGCAACAATGTCATTCACAACCTTTCTCATCTCAAACACTCTCCAAAATGTTAACAGTGATTCAAGCAAACAACTCTGAATGGTGCAAAGTAAACCAGTACAGACACTTCCAGGATACAACAGTAAAACCACTGAGGAGTGAACAGAAATTAGAAATTGATCTCAGCGATTAAGGTAGGAACAGGGCAATAGGAAAAAGAATAAAAAGTTATGTCCAGTTACATACTTTGCATAGTCTTTCAATGCATGATAACAGCAAAGATAATGGCTGCTGCCAGGATGGAGAACAAAAGGAATGAATTGGAGATACTTCTAGAACAATCTAACAAGCTCTGGCTGCATCCATATTCAGGATGTGCACTGCGACCCATTGGAGGCTGCTTGAATCAACGAAACTGGACTGATGCTGGTTTCAGTTACACCAAAGTCAGTCAGAAGCAATGCCACTTAACCCAGCAGAATAACATGTGATAGTAGCCCAGAAACATCTAGAGCTGGTTTTAGCTTTTAATAAAGTAATTTTTTATCCTAATTATATTTTAGCTAGAAATATTAAATAGGAGTTTGTGTCCACATGTGTTTTGGAGACTGGAGATTGTGACTCAGAATGAGGGGTCTAGTGGATCCAGCATGCTGCTGGGAATGAGAGGAGAAAAGAAACAAGGAAAAGTTGGTGAGTTCTCTTCCTTCCACTCTCCCAACCTAAAATATCATACAAAATAGTAAAAATCAGCTTAGAAATAAGAGCATTATTTGCTGGCAAGTCCTGGCTTGCCATAATTCTCAGGTTAGATTGTCTCAATCTGCTCACAGTGATTTTTCTTCCTCCATCCTTTTCTGCCAAGAAGCTCTCAGCACACCTAATCTCCCAGCAGCTACTACAGTACCCAGACACATGGAGGTTCCCCATCAGCCACTGTCTAGGTCTGGCCCAGCACAATGAAGTGCACACAAATTTTAGCCTTATAAATTAGTCGTTTATTCAGTACAGTCTGTTTGATTGTGGCTTCTGCTTGCTGAAGTTCAAAATGAACAAACACAACAAACTCCTTTTCCCCACATTACGCTGAAGAGTTAGGAGTTTACATCCTGCTCTTCCAGATTCATGATGTTCTTCACCCATATCCCATAGCAAAAGTGAGATGACTTAACTGACCTTTTGTAAAAGGAGGGAAGCTACCACTTTGGGAGATAATAAAATAATTCCTCAACCAGCTGAAGAACTTCAACATATTTTCAAGTGATAAATTTTAGAAGATCCATAAGCCTTTCCCCCAAACTGCTCCCTGCACTTCTGACCCACTTGGTAGTCAGACAGGCAGTACACAAGAGAGAGGAAATGAAAAGGGTTTCGGAAGCCAAGCTGCTACAGTTCATCCATCACAGCCAGCCAATGGCTCTCCCCTTTCACTTACCATTTCCAGTTATCACCTGCCAGCTTTTTAAGCGTGCCTCCTGGTAACCGAGAGCAACCAGTCCCACAGCCATTCCAGTTTCAAGATGTATCAGACAAATGGTTTGCAAGAGTTCAAACTCCATCTTTAATCCCATGAGATCAGCCATGTTTCCAGTTCAGTACCAAACATAGGAACAACTCTGTTGGCCTTTATTTACTTGGGGTTTCTAAATAAAAATACAGCAGCCATCAGATCTTGTTTGTTTACAAATAGCCCTTTAAGTTTATGAGGCAAGAGGAAAGCTGTTGTGTTGACCTTCCTTGGAATATAACTGGGAATTCAAAAAGATTTTAAAAAAAAGGAAAAAAAAAGAGAGAGGGGTCTTATGTCATTTTAATACTGCCAGAATGAAAAAGCACAAACATAGATATATGGAAGGTTTGTTCTTTCCCTTTAAATAGAAAGTGTATCACTGCATAATTTGCTGATCCCATTTTCAAATTGGGCATTTTTTGGTGAAATACACTAATACTCAAAACCTAGAAGAAGAAAAAAATATTGGCAGCTCTTATTTTGTCCAGAACTGGTGGTTCAATAATTACAAGGTAGATGTATCTCACAGGAACCACTTACTAATGTGCTAGGACACTGTTCGTTTGTGTCAATAAGAGCAGGAAGCTTTCCCAGCAATTAGGCACCATTTACACTCTATAGAATTATTGCACTCTCTCATAATTTTTGGAGATCAAAAACTGATTAAAAAAATCAGCGGTGTTTTTTGGCTCTGCATGAGGCTATATGACCACAGGGAGAACCATTTTTTCCTCAAGATGATGGAAAAAATAAAATGCTCTACTCGTAATCAGATTTTTAATTTGGGTTCTCTTCTGTAGTCTGTAGCTGCCTGAATTTTGCTATTAAACGTGCAGGCACTGACAGCAAAGAAAACGTAATTATATCTCCCTGCCTCTTTTGCATTCTGTAAAGAGGATTTTTTTTAAACTGTTATAATTTATTTTGAGGGCTCAGTAAGATTATATGAAGCAACTCCAGCAACAGCTTCTAAGCAGTGGCCAACACTGTGAACCTTTGGGGATTTTTCAGAATCATGAAAGTTATCACACCATCGTATTTTTTTCTAGAATTAATGTTTTCAAATACAATTAAAAAACCCACATATATATTCTTGTCTGTGACATAAGCTGAAATAACATCCCAAAAGAGAGATAAGAAAGGCCAGCCCCTGCCTATCCACCTCTTCATCCCTGCCAGAGATACAAAAACCCTTTAGAAGGTATCTGTTGAAGAGATCAGATTGATGTGTTTGCAAGCTTTAAAAAAGCCAAAACATCATTTCAAGGTGATAGTTCTTGGTTTTACTTTTTATTGTTGGTTTTTGTTGGGTTATTTTTTTTAAAGGAGGGAGGAGAGAGGGGGAAATCTGTAAATCAGCAGTTTTACTAAGCATAGAATTAAATATTTAAGTAATCTTTGGTAGAATTACACCACAAGTACTTTGTTAGGGAGTCAATTTCAGCTGGAATGTGAGTGGTATAGATTGAAACTTCCCTGAAAGAAATATAATGGGCCATTAACCCCTTCTTTCTGTCCTTCATAAAAAAAGAATTAAATAATAGCTCTGCCTTTCCTGAGGATATGCATTTAATTTTAGAGTCAAAAAGTCTGCTTCGCTTAGCCATCTATAGTCCTAAACTTCCTGGAAGAACCTGCAAAACATTCAAGAGAAACTGAAGAAAACTATGTCTGCAAAAATAAAATTATTATTTCTCTTTGGTAGAAAATGTACAGAGCACTGACAGGAGATTGCTTCCATCATCATTAATTTTGTAGGTTTATGCATCAAAAAGGCAAACCAAAATACTACAAAACTGAATTCCAACAGACATAACTTTAGTTGGCTTTTCTCACTGGACTGAAAATAATCTCTCAAATAAGACAAACTGTTTTGAAGAACATTCACACACCCCCTCCCTCCAACTTTATATGTGATATGATTTCTCTAAGTGGTCTGGACTCTGGTTGAAAACACTGGCTCCCAGTTACCAAAGCTGCAAATATTTCTCTGTTGTCTTCAACAGATATGTGGACAGAAGAGGCAGGAGCTGGGCTGAACTGGGCTATACTTGTTCAGCTCTGAAATTTCTGTTTTTTCCATATACTAGCTGCAAACTCCATCAGTAATCTGCATGGTTTTAAGGTATCCTTTAAGGTGTATAAATTTAAAACAATGTACTATACATTATCTAATAGAAATTTTCCCTCTAACACTTAAGGCGGCATCAAATGACTGTTTTTAAGTAAACTATAAACATCGCATGTTTTCTTTTGCTTTTTGGCAGTCCAAGGGTTAGAGAGGTCTTTTGTTGGTTTTAGATTTTCCTTTTTATTGTACACTTTCTTTTGGGCAGCTTAAAAAGGCTTATGGCTTCTTAAGGCCAGGTGATAGATTTGAGGTCTAACTTGGTATTCTGTGGTAAAAATAAATGTAGCCCAGGTCTTTGGGAGGTCGTTCTGAGGCACAGACTCTAAGGTCATTGTAGATCACCCATCTGAAATGAAAACAAGATGATTACATTCCAAGGTATAAAAATCATCACAAGTTTATCAGGAGCTTCTCAGAACCAAACTTTAAAGAGCTTAGAATCTGAAATTAGTCATCACAACAAGGACAAAAGATCAGAGAAACAGCTGAAGCAGGTTTATTGGCAGAGCCAGGATTTGAAAAGGAAGAGGGATGTGCAGAGGAACATGTAGTTACACCTTCAAAAGAAGGAAAATCAGGGATTCCCAATGCCAAATAATAGGAGCATATCAAAAACCACAGCCAAGGTCAGCATCCCAGCACTAGCAATAGTAATATCAGCCCATATTTTGGTGGGTTTTATTGATGGGAAATGAAAGGAAGATAGGGGAAGCTCAGATAAACAAAGCCAGATGCAAAACTGATGCCCCAAATTGGAGAGATTTGGAACATCAAGCAGAGGAAAAACAATGGCGTGTTTCAGCATAAACCCCCGTGGAATCAGCACTGACTCAGAGCATTTATGATCTGTAATAATATAAATTTATTTGGTAGGAAGAGTATACATGGTAGTGACATGCATGTGTTGTCTGCCAGGACTACACACCTTGCTCTGTACAGAAGAATGCTTCAAAGAAAACATTTGCATATTCTTGTGTGTCTCTCCAAATTCCACTCACCTTCCTTCTTTTTTGAGATGACAAACATAGTGGCCACTCATTGTGGATGTTCCCATGTGGCTGATGAACCCGAACAGCTCATATCCTGTTTTAAGATACACAAATGAGAATATAAGTCTTTTATTGCTAACATTGCAATATGACTCTAGGGGAAATTTCCTTTATAACACTGGAGAAGCAGCTAAGCATTCTTAACTCAGACTCTGCATCCCCAAACACAGTTTCTGTTAAGATCACAGCCTTTTCTCATTTTAACTACCAGTCGGATTCACTGTCATACATTAAATCAATCCAAATCAAACCCACATAGAACTGTGCACACACAGCAGGGCTGTGATCACAGCCCTTACTAGGAAAGAGAAAACACCAGATTTACTCCCAGTTCACAGAGAGCACCACAGAAAGTGCCAGATACAGAGTTCATTCCACATACAAATTAGCCACGTCTATAAGTATGGTCACAGATACCCTATAAATGATACAAAAAACAGAAGTTTATATTTTCAGCAGCCCATAAAATAGAGGACAGGAAAGAAACCTCTTCCTTTACTACAAGGACAATTTTTGTGCTTAAAGTCTCTGGAGAATTCAGGACTGGTTCTTGCTCCCCACCCATTCATGCCATTCACCCAAATTACCACCAAAAGTAAAAGGGTACCTTCTTTCAGGATATTGCATAAGAACAGGGGTCTGGATTTTTGGTGGAGAGGGCTTTCTGGAGCCATTTTACAGTATCATGTTGGTTATCAGGATTTCAGGCACTCAGTAAATGGTCTCAGTCTATAAAGGCTAAGTACCACAAAAAGAAATTATTCCAAATATTGTTTTAACCTAATGATAATCAATGTTTCCCATGTCTCCAAGAGACTTAAGATTGGTCTTTATAATGTTAGAAATAAAAAAATGAATGTTCTTATAGAATAACAGCAACCACAGAAGCAAAAAAACAACATGGCTCTTAATCATTTTTTTATATGATCATTACAGTCAAAGTCAGAGGTACAAGTTCAGAACAAACTACAGTTATTAGACTTGGTCACCAAAGACCCTTCAAAAAACCTTACGTGGTACCCTTATGTTAGAACCACTGCTGAGCTTTTGTACTCTAGTGCTTTCACAACTTAAAATAGGTTATTTGCCTACTTCACAACATTGACTGCTGTACATTAGCCCCATCTTGTGGTTCATTTAGCAGTAGTATGACTGAGGATCTCAAAGAAAAAAACCACAAAGCAGTACATGCAGGGTGCCAATCACACCTGTCATATTTAGGATAAGGAAGTTGGTTGAAGGGATTATCAAATCTCCCATCAGACCACAGGACAGAAACTCAGGTGGTCTGTAAGAGCAGCATTACATTTAGGATGCTCAGCCTCTGAAGATTTACATGTTCTGGCTTTTACTTGCGTTTTGATCTTATAGCAAAAAACCTCAAAGTAAAGCTACGTCAGGATAGACTTATATGCTTTGGCAACAAGAAACTTGGATTCGGACTATTCAATCAGTCCAGGAAAAGAGTTTTCTGAGCAAACACAGCTCACAGTATTTAGCAGCCCCACAGAATGTGATTCAGCCCCAGAAGCAAGATTGTCTGGATCGTGTCCAAAAAAAACCCACAATAACTACTTTCAAAACAGAAAGGAGTTCTACGAACAGTGTAGGTATAACACAACATTACAGCCAGTTCTAAGCTGGAGGAAAACTTACTTCCAGAACCATCTTTGATCCTGGGTCCCTCTGATCCTGTCTCTGCAAGGATATTGGCATTAGCATTGTTCTCCAAAACCATCATGTCCAAAGCAGGCTCACTTTCTTCCTCGAGCTCAGGGTGGCTGAAGATCCATTCCAGTGCACGCTCCAAATTATTGTTCTGTGAGTCAAACAAGCAAAAGAGCAGCCTTTAGTACATTCTCTAAAATCATGCTACCACTCATCAGTCTTTGAACAGAGTAAGGATTCTGTTTGACAGCACTTAAAACTTGTGATACACATACTGTCCCTCCAGGGAAAACAGTATTCAACAGTCTGCAGAAGCTTGACAGACAGAAAAGAAATCCTCCCACAACTAACTCTCATGGCCCGCAGGTTCTCATTTTGAAGATGCATAGTGTTTAGGCATCCAGGTTGCCTCTCAACAGATGGTAAAAGAAGCTAAGTTTTCCTCACTTTCCTCCACACTTTAACATTCATGTGAACCACACACCACATTCCCCACTCTAACTCCGAGAAGTCAGGCATCCCACACTTTGCCAGACTAGTTCTATGTGCACCATCTACTAACTGGTTTTCATACACGTTTGTTTCAAAGGCATCTGAGCATGCACTTGTACAAAGTACCTAAGATGAAATAAACCCCAAGTGCTACCAATAACTCATGGAACTCACTGTTGCCTTCAGTGCTTGAATTGCTAAATTCCTTTGGAAGCCCATGGAAACAATAATTGCAACAATCTCTTCAGGAGGTTGGTTATCTAGCCCAACAGCTCCAAATGCAGCTGCTCCACTTGGAGCAGCTTCTCCAAATGCAGATATGACCAAAGGCTCAGCAAAGTCTGGAACAAACAAACATTCATCAGTTCATTTATTTGCCCCACTGTACTGGAAAGTCAAAACCAAACACAAACAAACTACAAACAGGACCTCAAAAGCACTCCTGAACACTTTTCACTGGCCCAATTAGGATTTAGATGTGTAGAAAGCCTTAAAACCAACAAGATGAACATGGACATTACAAAATATCTAGGTGGACAAACTCATACTGAGGAGGCTGGAACAACTTGGCACATCAAAGAAATTAAACTACTGCAGGAAGGCAGCACAGACTGGTATGGAAGTAATGATGACACCAGAATAGCTGATACACGTATATATCTGAAATGAACTGATTCCTTAGCTGAGAAATGTCAGTTAAGCCCAAGTGAAACTCATTCCCCATTTACACAAGCAACACAAAACCCACAGTGAATTGTGAACTCAACCAAATCTGGAGTTTCCTGGCAAGGGAGTGCTCAGGCATACTCAGTGCTAAATCTTGGGTCCAAACTTTTCATGGATGAAACACAGAAAGTGGAGAATGTCTAACAGCGCTGTCCATCAGTAGATAGCCCATGTTCCAAGTACAGCATGAATGCTCTAGCCTGAGCTAGAGAAGCCTGATATGGAAGAAAAGCATCTTGAACACAGGGTTCTTTGTACTTACAGTTGATCACAGGTCAGCTTTTCCCTTAGTAGCACAGACCTAGCCAAAGGGTGGAAAACAGAGCTGGCCCACACCATCAGTGAGGACAGGAGAGTGTACTTCTGGTGTAACTTAGGTTTGTTGTCATCTTTTAGGCAGAGGATGCCACATAATGGTCAAGATCTGCACATCCCAGGAGCAGCTTAAGAAAATTCACTCACAATTCCAGGTTTCCTGGGGTGGGCAAGGGGGCTGTTGTTTCTCTGCCTCATATTACAAAATTTCTACTGACTGCCAAAATACGCAACCAGGAGTTGAGTTCAACTTAAACCTTCCAGTCACTGACCTGGTTCTTCCATGTGTGCAATGATCCAGTTGAAAGCAACTTCAGCACCCAGGTTGCCTGTATAGTACACAGCTTTCCGACATGCTTCCAAAGGAAACCCCATCTCTGCCAGCTGCATAACTGAAGACTCATCAATATCTAGAGCTACAGGAAAATATTTTATAAAATATAGAAGTCTAATTTCATCCATTGTACAGTATTTCTTATCGTTATTCACGGTGCCACATATTACAATACATATTTCTTGGATGTGTTTTAGTACTGCAATAAACCCACATCCATTAGAAAACAGCCTTGTACAAGCATCACAGTACGTTATGGACTCACTGGTAATCTTTTGTCTCAGTAATCTACAGAGATCATTAAACCTTGATGAATTCCTAAAGAAGTTAATCTATTAAAAAAATTTCACCACTGCATTTCAAGTAGTGAAGAAGTTAAGTGCTGAGCTTTGCTAGAGACGGCAGCCAAAAGCAATCACCTCTCTTAAAGGCAGGATCTTGCAGGTGAGAGAAACAACAGCTGCTGGATCTAGCAGTCTCCATTTGAACTTCATCTCTGAATGACAGAGCCCAACAGCTTCAGCTGAGATCTGAGTCCAGAAGGAGCGAGGATCAAACAGCTTTGACTCCCAGAATTGCAAGATCCCGCTGGTGCACGGCAGATAGAGGAGCAGCTCATATTCTGGCTGTGCCTATGCTAAAGTCCTACACACATATGCAATTAAACACTGAACAAGCAAAAAACATCAGCTATTTAGAAGCAAGCAGGGCAATACTCCGTGCATCTCTATGCTGACAGAGAAGGTATTAGCTGAGCAAAACCATGACAATTTTTTAAGCAGCTGAAATACCAGTATCAAATACGTACATTCCATGAAATTGTTCGTCATACGATCTGAAATTGAGAAAGGAAAAAAAAACAGGTAAAGGACTTATATGAAGGCTAAGTAGATTTATATGGGAAAATTAATTCCATGTTTTAAAGTCACAGAAACATTTGACCTCATACAGGCAAGGCATATTCATTCTTACATTCCTGATTTTTTTATGTGACCAGGAATGTTTCTGCCGAGTAATTTCCCTAACTCATCTGAGAGTCAAGTGTCACAGGTACTATAAACAGCAGGAAATATAGCTGATGGCTGCACTACAGCAACTTAAGCAAGAATCCATTTTTTTTTCTAAATACACTCACTAAAACCGAATCAGTTCATCAAGCAAGAGGGTAAAAAAGAACAGGCCTTGGTAAAGAACCTACGAATAAGGGATAAAATTAACACCTTTACAGAACTGAATTTTGCCATAACCCTTGCTCTGATGCACATCAGCTCCTTAACACAGAGCCTTTTTTTAATGGGCTGTAAAGCCCACTTACATCCAGAGAATCAGGCCATGCATGTATGCACAGCTGCTAGGGCCTATTGCAACCTAATAATTCTCGTACTTCAAAAAGGAATAAGATTTTGAATCTTAATTTATGCCTGGAAAGCTGGTTTCTTAAATTGTAGTCGTTTATGCATTAAGTATTGTTTCACTGTGAATGAATCAATTCCACAGACACGGTGGGTTTGTTGTTCCACCTTGAACCAAAGTGTTTCAAGTTATCCAACTAAACTCTGCAACTGGACAGAAGGCCATGTGGTCAGGACTGTAACACTGAAATCCTACAGAATTAACCATAGTAACTGACAGATTTTAAAACTCCTTCTGACCAGGACAGACTATACACTGTACACAAGTGACAGTACAAGGACCAAGAGATTGATTTAGGTGCAGTACTGCCCAGCTTACTTAATTTTTTCTAAAACCTGGTGATTCAGTACATAAGTCCTCTAAAGACAACAGCAATTTTGTAACACCTCCTATGCAAATGTAAGAAATAAGTGGATTAATGCTCCACTCCACTCCTGACACCTATCATAACACTCAGTGTAGAGGTGTGAGACCAAGTCCTTTGTACCAGGCCCTGGGAAGTGCACAGTGACTTTACTGAAAGTGAGACATGACCATACACTGAAGGTCAATAAATGGACAGAAGCTGGTCTCTGCAGGTAGCTGATTTTCATAAATGTAGCAGTCTTCAAACACTTCCCTATCCACCTAAGTCCTAGATACCAATCAACATTCAATAAAGATGAGCACAAGGAATTCATCCTTAAGGAAGCATAATCAATCATGCACATAGAAGACACGGAACAATTCTGCTAGTAAAGATGAAGAGATCATAACGCAGCACAAGCTGCTTCACTGAGCAGCATTCTACCATTGCAAAAGAGACAATCAGCACACAGCAGGGTAAGTAAGAAACTATAATCAGTAAAGCAAGTGAAATAAACTATTTCACAACATCTGATGTCTATCTTTGGGTAGAGCAATTGCATAAAAATATTATTTGGAGAAACGGCATCAATCCTAAACCCCAAAACCAGAAAAGCTGGAAGAACTAGGGTTGTCCAGTAGGGAGGAAAAAAAAGGCTGTGGGGTGTCTTCAGTTACAGATATACAGAGCTACGTTTTTGTCCATTGTTTCAAAAGACAAAGCTTAAGGAGAATCAGTATGTGCTAGAGTGAAAGAGGAATACAGGAGAAAACTAGGAGAGAAGTCACCAATAAATACCTTTTGGGTCATCAGGAATAACAATGGGAGGAGCAATGTCTGGAAGTTCTTCTTCTCCTGGCTGGAGACCCCTGGCCCGAAGGTGGCTGATATCTAGGAAATCTGGCATGTCTACAGAAACATCTACAAAAGTACAAAAACAGACTAAGCTTAAGAAACCAGCAAAATGACCTCATGATGCAACCTACCCCTTCAGAGAGGGGATTCTGGTACTCAAGCTACAAACCCAGTCAGAATTCTGCTCCTGAAAACAGTTATTTGAAAAATTTGGAACACTAAAACACAATTTAACAAGAAGGTCAGACTATGTGAAACTGTATTTTAACTCCACAGACCTGAAGGATTGGTTTAATTTGTCATAAAAGAAAAGAAGATTCAATTAGGATCTTCACCGTATAAATCTGAGACTCAAGCCCGGCTCTCATTATAGACCAAAGTGAGAAAAAGGTAAATATGAAAGGTACATACCAAGCTTTTTTGGTATCCAATCAAGGCCAAAGGTGAATTTCTTTATCTGCACCACTAAGTACTCAGGAAATGAAGCAAAACGAGAAGTCCTGGGAAGCACAAGAAATACAATTCAATGAAACAAGGCAACAAGATCACAAGCAGCACAGATTTCAGTGTCTCATACACAACAAGACGAATAACTTTAGCCCTGAGCAAGACAAATAGTGAAGGATTTTATAAACATAAATGTCATAAAAAGGTTTTCAGGTACAGTGGAGAAGTAGGGTAGTAGTTTTTCAACGCATTCATATCCTGAATGTCAGGCCAAACCCTTGCAGAAAACTCAGGTTGCAGGAAGACTATCGAAAACATCTACAAGTAATACTCAACTTGCTTACTCAAGCTGTTCTGAAGCTGAACATTAGGAAATAAATTTTAAATGACATATTGGCTAGAACTTCAGGACATAGGCTTAAAAAGAAAGCTCAGAGAGAATGGAGCAACAATGAAATCTGCATTTTTTTTCACTCCCTTTCTAGTAACAGTAGCATTTTCTGTGAGGTACCGATCCACCTATAAAGCATTTATTAAGCAAAGATAAAAAAACCTGTCATTTGTAGTTTTTCACGTGAAAGTACTACATAAAAAAATACATGACATTGTTATTGAGCTACTATGACATTTATTGAAGACCATGACTGTTGAACTTAAGGGAATCCCTGGTATTTGCCCACTTATTGAAAAGAAGACATTTAATCCTGATCACAATGTAACATTTTATGCACTGCCATTCTCTTCCTCTATGCTCCCATTTTTCCCACATTTAGTCTCCTGTATCTTTCCTTTATCTTCCATTCACGCATATCATCCTCTCTTCTACTTCTCCTAACTCTGGGTAAAATAGAATAAATGCATCATAAAAATACGGCCCTCCTACCATACTACAAATAACTACTTTCTAAATTCTTGTTAGCATCACCTTGCAATTTTAGTGACTATCATTTGCAGCATGCAACTTCTGAATTCTAAACAGCAAGTTATTCCTCAACGTCCGATGCTTTTAAGGACCAATAAGACGAGGACCAGCTAAATTACAAATTAACTCCAGATCTACCTAAAGACTAAAATGTTATTCCAACATGTTCATAGTTAATACAAAAAACATTTAGATTTCTGCTGCATTTTTCTTCCCCAAGTGCACTTGTCTCCCCGTTTTCAATACAATGTCAGTGAAATTGTATGCTAAGACAGCAATGAGTCATTGATATGCTAAGCAATCTAAAAATAGAAGGTACCTAGCCCCAGCAAAACAGATGCAGAGCCAAATTTTCAACAACTCCTTACTGCTGACATAAAAATGGAACTGGATAAGAGACCAACTCCTGCTCTCAGCAAGAAAGAGTTCCCCTGAAAACTGCACTGATCTCTACCTGCTGTCCTATTTCTTCCTAATGCTTTTGTAAGCCAAAGAAGTTCTTGGTTCTTTTACCAAGAATACCTGACTATAAACACACAAGATGAGTTCCTTCTTTTACATCCCCACCTTGTATCACGGCCTCATGCAAGTGACAGCAAACTTAACAGATGCAATCAAACACTGTAGCATACAAAGGTGATAGGTTAAAATCCAAACACAAACAATAAACAACATAAGCCATAATAACATAATAAAAACAAAGCTTTCAGCATAGCACTTCGTATCTCAAAGGTCTTTTCCAACCAAGAAATTCTATGAGTCTATAAATGCAAAAATTCCCATCCATCTAAAGAACTTTATCACAGGAAACATCATCTTTGTTTACTTCATGCTGCTTGGTTGCCACACAATCCCCTTCATCATTTTTAGTCAAATGAGACCATCAAGACACTAAGCACAGAGACCCAGAGTATTACCTCCTACCACACCATACAGATCTCTATCACAGTTTGATATATGGTATCCAATTTTAAAATGTTCAGACAATTAAGCTACAAGCATTTAAAATCCAAGATCTTAAAAACCAGACTGCTTCACCTCTTGGAGTTTGACAGGTGAGAACAATTGATTTCCTGCTCAATTGGTCATTACAACTCTCATCAAGCTTGATCTACACATTCCATTTACGAGCCCCAACACTAATGCACCAAAGTCTGATACACCTTTGCCTGTTTCTCTCTGCACCTTGTCCAGGTAGCAAGACAAGTACAGAGCAGTACCCTACAGGTTTTTAATAGGCAGTCAGACAAATACTCACTTAAGTCCTGCAGATTTTGCTTGAAGGGCACTGCTCCAGAAATCCTCTACGTTGCTTGGTTCTGAAAAGGCCTGCAGACATGCACTAAATGGAATCTTGGCACGGACAAGCTCTGGTGGAGGTCTCCTCGCAGCTTCTGCTTCTCGCCTCTTCAATTCATAGGCAATTAATTCATCTGAGAAATACACGTGACAATAGAGGCTAAATGAACATTGTTGTAGTTATGATGTCCCTCACCTGTCTTATTTTTGCAAATTTTAGAAATGCAAAAACCTACTTAGCAATAAAACTTTCACATGGCTCTAACTAGACTTCAAATCTTCTTATCTGCTTTGGGGTCAGGAATTATACTTACAACCAAAAATCTATGTTAAAGGTTTCTGTTCATGGTGGAAACACAGAAATGGACATACTGGGCAACAGGCTGTTAAAGCCTTGCCATGACAGCCAGAATCCTCTGTTAACAGCAATGCCAACTACACACTTCATCAGCTCAATCTGACTTGGAAAATTATTGCTGTCTACCTGTGTTACCTAGCTCTCTAGACAGGACAGGACTATGTATGATCTAGAAAGAGTCTGAACAGCTGAGCAGTGCCACATGGTAAATTCATAAACTAATATACCTCCTGAGCCACTACTTGGAAATGACATGCTCTTTTATAAGCAACAGAACCATGACTGAAACTGATGAACAAAGAATGCAAAGTTCTCCAAAACTTAAATTTTCAAATCAAATGGTGTTTTTAAAATATATCATCAAGTTCAAGGAGTTGTGGGCTAAGCAAAAAGCAGTAGGTGGAATTCTCTGTCTTGTGCTATTTCAAAGGATCTGATCAAATAATCAGAATAGTTCCTGCTGGCTTTAAAATATTTTAAATTCTGAAATTATGAAGGAAACCCCAGACACCTCCCCTTCTAGTGTTCCTGTGACAGCACCTTCACTTCCACTTCAAGCATACACTTGTTATCTTAGTCTGCAAGACCCTTCACCACTGATTGCAAGGGCAACCAAGATTTGTCAGTAACTCCCTCCTGCTTCCAAGTCTTCCAGCCTCCTGATAAATTCTCTCCTTTAAAAGCAAGTAGGTTTTCTCAGGCAGCTCACAGGCATGAAAAAAACACTCCAGTATATTAAATCCATGTCCATCACTTCATCCTCCTTCCCTCCTCTCTCTACTAAAGCCCAGGATATCCAAATGGTGTATTTTGGCTTTATAGATGACAAACTATCTCATACCTCTATTTTCTATTTATCATGTGGGATCTTATAATCTGCTGATAGTGAACACAAAGCCGATCTGATTCTTTGGTTGCTTTTTTAAAATTATTTAATTTTTGAGAGTGTGTTTGTTTTTACAAGATATTAATTAACTAGCACATTCAGCTCCTTTTTCAAATTCAAAGGTTTTCACGTACAGGTTCATTGTCCAGGACAAAGGAAAGCCAATGCTAATGGGGATCTTTGGGCATATACACGCATACACACGCACAAAAACCAAGGGTAAATAAATTGTGCTATGAGTAGTGTGGCACATCCCTGGATAAAATCCAGGTTAAGGTTTTAACTCAAATGTCTGACATCTTTATCATATGAACTGCTGTCATTCTTGGTGATACACTGCTGAGGGGCAGCACTTAAGAGTGGTGCCACAGGCTGAGAAGAAATCTGTCTGAAAACTTGCCAAGAGTATTCAGGTAGAATCCTTATTCCCTAAAAATATAAGAAGGGACAGTAAAGCCACTAACTGATATGTGTTTAAAATCTCCTTTAAAGAAAGCCAAACCAAGCAACTCTCTCCTGATCAGTTCATTGGTTTGATTTGCCACATGGTCTTGAACCATTCTATCCATATAGAGAGACCACATGAGGGTGAGAACTTCATTCCCTGGTTGAGAGAGTCACCAGAAGGTCAGCCAATGGACCAGGTTTTTTCTTTACCTTTATTTGTTGCTGCCTCCATGGCAACAGGTAACTGCATGACATAGTCCACCCTCTCTGTGTAGCGGACCCTTCTGGACTGGCAGCATTGTGTGCGTTCTTCCACCAGGAACCGGAAAACATCGCTAGGGTTTTCTAAACCTATAGCGTTCCTCTGAAAAGAATATTAGATCAAA
Source organism: Dromococcyx pavoninus (assembly GCA_033558185.1). Classification (NCBI taxonomy): domain Eukaryota; kingdom Metazoa; phylum Chordata; class Aves; order Cuculiformes; family Neomorphidae; genus Dromococcyx; species Dromococcyx pavoninus. Next base: position 46,658 of record JAUMJL010000004.1, on the reverse strand, counting down.
TCATTTAAGTGAGAATCATTAAAATGACCAGAAAACCCAAAGACTGCCAGTTGTTTTACCACAAACCCAGAGATACCAATCCTGAATGCAGATCCAGCAGCTCAGCTTGCATTTTATTGTACGCAGAACTCAAGGACCCACAGAAAGCCCCTCTGACATCCACAATGTCCACATACACAGCAGTATCTTCCTACACACAGTAACCTGCAAAATATGCTCCTGATGAACCTGACTGAGTCTAGCCAAACAGAAGGAAGTAGGAAGGTGGCAGGTTACAATAAAGGCAGAAAGCTCCTGTAAATAACATGAAGCATCCTTTCAGCAAACAGAATTGTTCCAAATCTGCACTGAAACAGAACAAGCAACTTGTAGCTCATTATCCAGATGGGAATGTCACACAAATAATATACCTTCTCTTTATTGTTCATGATAATGTCTGTTATCAGGCAAAAAACAGAAGAACATCTTTAACCACCCTATAATCAGTACACGTGTTCTGGGACGCGGAACATAATGCATGCAAATGCGAATAACTTCATCTAGACTGTAATATATGAATAAACACCCTTGATTCTTGGGAAATTAGGAGAGACAGGGAGGAAGAGTGGGGAAAAATAATTTAAATCAAAAACGCATGTATTTGTAAATCTCCTTTTCAGAAAGACAGCATTAAAATTCACAGCACTGATTTCTTTTACTCACAGCATTGAGCTGGAGCTCAGTGAAACTACATTTTATACAGAAATACTCAACTTAAACAACCACTTGGCTTTCAGCAGGGAAGTCCTTCCTCCCATAATGATTCAATGACGTACAGCTGGGATGTGTAAAAGAACTGGACGTGGTAATTAGTTTGTTCCCAATGACGATGCAAATTCTGAATTATAATAATAATCAGAACACCCAATTCATTAATATTCTTCAATATGGTAAACAAATGGATAGCACGTAATAGTAAAATGAACAGCACATTAACAGGACAGTCAGATATATTTAAAAGCTTTATAGTCTGTACAGTGATGCTTGACCTCTCTATATCTCTTGCAGTTACTATCAGCAGCATTGGCCCTCTGTGTGGCCATGCAAGAGTCTGAAGTAAAGACAGGGGAGAAGTAAAGAAACAAATGTTTATAAACAGAAATACATTTAAATTAGTGCCATATTCTACATATTCAAGGCTAAAAAGAGCATACTCAAAAAATGAAAAATGATCATATAGCAGCTCTGCCCCCATTGTCTAATAGAAGCAAGGAAAAGAAGCAATAATTCAGATTTTCTCACCTCTACTAGATTTATAAGATGTAGGAAAAATTCCTGTGCATCCTGTTGTCTATTGGAGGAAAATTCTGGGTGGCCTTTACTTATAAAAGCCTTAAACATTCTGGGAGATATTCCATTGTGTTGAGGCTAAATAAAAAGAAAGATAAATATTTTAAAGAAAGATTTTTATTAATTCCTGGAACAAGTATCCCAAAGTCACTCCAGTAGATCTATCTATGGCCCATTTCTGCCACTGAAGAAAAGATAGTTTCAGCTGGTTTTCCATTTTAATAAAAATGGAAAGGGTAGTGAAACATGATCTGTGGGTTTTAGAATATGTTTTAGGACATCATTCCTACAGTGTTCACTTTATCTGATTTTTCTGTGGCATTTGTAAGGTAAAAGAGATTACTGAAGGTTTGCTGAAGGTCAGTAGTTTTCAGAAAGGCTAAAAGCCTACACTGTTTTCTAACATTTGACATTACTTTCAGACCCCTGCCCCCCCAAAAAGTAGGTGGGCATTGAAGCACTTCAGTATATCAGCTGGCAGCTTTATTCAGGACAAAACCTTTCCAGAGATATCTACAGAATCAAGCAGAGAAAAAGTGATGTGTGAAGCACACGATCCCAGATGGATTGTTAAGAACAGACATGGATTTGCAATTTGCAGGTATGGGTCATGTTGAAGGACCATAATCTACTGCCTTTAGCCATTCAGTTACATCAATAGGAAACTACCCCAAAATTAGAAATCCTCTAGTTTCCACCAGGGTCCTAGCTTTGACTTTCTCACCCTCTACACCACTTCAAGAAGCCTTCCCAACCACCCAAAGTGCATCCTCAAGACAACATTAGCTATTATCCCTTTTAAATAACACTTCTGAAAGAGTCACAATCTTTTACTTAGATTTGCCCTCATCCTCCATGAGACCAAATAATCAAGACAATCTAAGCAAAAGTGTAGCCTTTAGGTTGTGTCAGAGGCTGTTAAATACACAGCCAATCTCAATCTTTACTACAGTCCCACTACCATACCAACAGAAAAATAGAGAAAGCAGCATGAAATGCAAGGCCCGTAAAACACTAAAAATGCAACATTTTATTCTTGGTTTCACCAGGGTAAGGTATTCCTAGACCCACTGAAATCATAAGCAGATTCTTAATGCTTTTTCAATTTCTGGCAGTACACCAGCAACCACGTTAGGTTAAGACGCTCTTTAAAGGCTGTTGTAAAGAGACAGAGTCTCAGCACTGCCTGAACAAAGAGATGCTCTAGAGATTTCTGAATCCTGGGTTGCATATTACTTCAGTGTCCTCAGCTACCTTTCATCAAAGGTAGGACAGGGGAGAGAAATGCATAAACCAGCTCAAATTACTATATACCAAGCTTCTTTCTATGTCAGAAGTAAGAATATGGCAAGGTGATACATTTGCCCTGATACATAATGTAATGAGTTTGGAATTAAGCCTCATTTCCATCAATACACTTTTTACTCAGATGTTTGAGCAGGGAGAAGAAAAGCATGCCATGTGTGTAACAGTCTATAGAAGGTGATTGGATCTTGCCCTCTAAACCCCTTCCACTTCAAGGACAAGTAAAATACCAGAAGAAATAGCAAAGCTCTAAACAGCAAATCAGGTCCTAACTGATGATCCTTTAGGCTTTCAGCCTGTTTTTATTGTTTAAAGTGGGTCCAAGAGAACTGCTGCTGTGGTGAAAAAATTTAGCTCCACAGTATCACGAATATTTATAGAATACCGAGCATACTTTCCCTATCAACAGTCGCAAAACAGTTGAGCTAAATATAGACTGTGCTGGACCACTGCTGATTTCATATGAATGCTTTTACGGGCATCAACTCCCAAAACTTTGGATGAATTCCAAAGACCCAGAAAGTTATAGAACTTCTTTGCATGTAGGAGAGTGAAAAAAGTAAAGGGATTAAAAAAAAGAACAATTATTTTGCAGACACAAAGTAGAAGCACTTGAAAATGCTTGAAGGTCTAAAATCCTATGCAATTACATTTATTATAAATGTCAGTACAACTCCTGGGATGCCAAAATGCTATCTGTATGCACACCAGTATTAGTGGGGGGAGGGGAAGACACCAAACAAAAAAAAGCACCCCCAAGCTCACAAAACATGAGAAAATATCTATATTTGTGGGGTTTTTTCCTAAATAAATCTTCTCTACAACAATGAACAAAAGCAGTAAAAGCTGTTTCAAATCCTAATACATGCTTGATAAGGAAGTCATCTGATGCATGTATTAAACTGAACTTATGAACAACACAAGTGTTGTTAAATACCAGTAGATGGCTACCACTACCTGACGGTTTTAAATCATCTGTCATTAAAAAGTTCTCGATATCTCATAGCTAACAATGGCTGCTGGGCTAAACAGAGAGATATGGCTTTATTCAAAGGGTTCAAGTCCCTCAGCTTCCAGAACGTTATTCTTCATTCATATCCTGTATGTGTTTAAGAAAGCAGGTCTGTCAGTAGACATAATTTAATGTGAGGAGTCTGTTGAAATCGATTCCACTATTCTTTCCTCATAGCAATGCGTTAATGTGTTTTAAACTTGATTTAAAGGAAACAAACAGCATTCACTGGTTGTTCCAAAACAATTATTAGCTACTGTACAACTTAATTACTCAAGAGATGCAAGACTTTCAGATCATGCAAACTACTCCATACCAGATGCTCTATCTTTGTTCAAAATCTTCCTGGCATTCTGATTTCAGAAGGAGAAATTCCTTTATCAATAACCGATAGAGGAAGATATAGGAAAATACCTGTTTCCAAGGAAACTATCACCATGCTTCTATCAGCATGCATGATTTCTACTGTGCATAAAACCACAACAGTATCAGAGATTCTCCTCCATAAAGATAGCTCTTTTGTACAGGTACATATTTTCAGTATTGATTATTAGCTGACCTTTCATTTCTAAACATCACATCTGTGAAGTCTGTGGTTTCACTCCACGTGCTGTTTGGGGTCACAGTAAAGGTGGCTGGCAGGGACATAGGTTCAGTTTTCCCAGCACCACTCTAAACAAGATAATTCAAGGTAGATGGTTTGAATAGTAAACCAAATCTAAAATAACAGATTTGCTTAGGTAGATAACATGGTTCCAATAACTAACATTTTGCTTAAGACAACCGTTAATTGGATGACTCTAGGGAAAACAAAGGCAATTCCAAAAGCAGCAGAGTTTGAGCAGAAAGGCAAAACGTGAACTAATCTTCTCATTATCCAAAAGCTGATAGAAACTTAAACCAACTCATAAAAAGAGAAGTAATTTTTCCATCTCACCATCTCTACCGACAGCACTTCTTCACAAAAGCAAGCAAAACCAAGTAAAAATATAAACCAATCAGGTAGCACCCATGAACCTTGTTAATATAAATACATCAGTCAGATCTTTGTCAAAAATTACCCTTACTGCTAAAACCAAAAAAAACTGTTGGACAAAGAATACAAAGAGGTTTTCTGATGACTGTAAGAGTGAATGTATTCATTACAGGATGAAGAAAAAGCGCAGACAGATGAAGACACAGGCCCATGGATGTTATAATGCCAACACATGCCTTAACAATACTTGCAGCACAAAAACAACAAGAAACTTTCGCATTGCAGAACAACACAAGGGCAATACGAAGAATAAAGAACCAACACTGGAGTTCTCAAAGCTAGATACCAGCTAGATATTGTGAGCTAAATACCTGATTTGCTGCAAAATTACTGCAAATTACAGTAAAAATAAAATGTCAGTCTCCCAGTGGTAACATTCACTACGACAGAGAAATAAAATTCTATATTACATAAATATGGGGGGGGAACTGTATTTCATCCTCCAGTCCTTCTCTCCTTTGTGTCCACCATGTCAGCTACACAGAACTTGCCCCTCAGTACGCATTTTTTCTGATATTGCCTATTCTGAGAAAGCTAATGCCAAGGCTTTTTCTTTTGTGAATTATTATAAACCAGGATACATACATTGCTCTCCCCAGGTTGCTCAGCAATTAGAGTTCCAGTTTATAACCAAAACCACATATAATAATGTGTTTCCAGGATAGATCCCACTGGCACAGGCATGCTTATAGCATGATTTCTGTACCCTGAAATACGTGAACAAACCCCCAGTGGTAATGGGTCTGCATGGCCCCTCCTTCATCTACATGAAAGCCTCCAGCACCACTTATCTTGCATTAGCTATATGGCTTCTCCTGAAATCAGGTAGAACATTGTCAGGCACTTCCTGGAAACAAATCCTTAGCTCTTTATACTTCTTTCCGAAACTTAAAGAGGGTTTAGAAGTTTTTTTCCAAATACTCAGGACCCTCCAGATAATTTTTTTTTTGTTTCTTGGAGAAGATAAACATAAGTTGCAAGTTACTCATCACTGGAGTAGCAGAATATTTTATTAGGAGAACCAAGTGTTGCTTTAATGCTTTGCACAAATAGCTCCTGACTAATACACTCCTGACTAGAATCCTGTACATTCCACCTTGCTAAGCATCCCATTCTGGATCCACACGTGCTGTTCAATGCCCAGCACCTGTTCCCTTTTCTCAGGATATCACTTTTACCTAGTTACCAGGCTGCACAAACTCAGTCAAATACCTTGTGTTCTTCTTTCATCACCTGCTCAATAAGCTCGGATTTCATGGGTGGCTTAGAGTACTGGCCTGAAAGGAGGCCATGTCCCAGTTTAGCCCTGTAGGGAAAAAAGTGGTGAGGTGGAAACAAACGTGAGAAAAACAGAGAAGAAAAAGATTTTTATTCCAAGAAAAAAAAGATATTTACTGTCTTTGATGCCTCGATGATACATCAGTACCGGCAATTAAACAGGCAAACCTTCCCATTTTACCTTGTGCCACACCAGATCTCATTTTCAAGCCCATGCAGAGTTGTTCTTTTGCCCTGCCATTACATTATTTAGATTCTATTTAACCTGACCACGCAAATCATTGAGAAGTGTCACTTACATCTGAGTGTTGAAATCTTGCGTGGGATCAAGAGGGGAGTAGTCAAATATTCGTGGAAGATTTCCCACATACCTGGACAGCAAGAACAAAGCAGAACTATTCAAACATTGCAGCAACATTTACTCAAGGATATCCTCAGCCCTCAGCAGTGATACATCAGAAAGTTTCCTCTGTGCTAAGAAGTTGAATTTTGCATCATAGCAATGTCTTAATCTATCCCTGGTCAGTGCTTCTATCATAGAGAAATAATAGTAAAAAAATTAGGAAGTGAATATTTAAGTATTGCTTAGAAGCTTCAAGCTATAAATGATAGGGTGCTGTTGTTCATTTGAAATTTAAATATTTGCTTGGTCTTGAAACAGCTGCAAGATGGTGTCGCTCAAAACCAAAGAGCTGGGCTGAAAACCAACATATTTTCTACTCCTAATCAACAACGCCAAATAAATTCCAAATTTGTACCAGGACCAAAACACATAAAACAAATGCTTCTATTAAGTTTCTTCAGAGAAACAAATGCTAACTTCTGAGGATTAACACTGGAGTGTACAATATAGATTGTATACATTGTTCTAGTCAGTTTGTTGGAAAGTGTTTAGGAGCACACTATTTGAGCATTGCTTCCCTCGAGCACAAGAAAAAACAGGCTAGGTAGGTATGGCCACGTTGAAAGAACACTTGTAATTTCAGCCAAGTCCCTCTTTCTTCAAAGTTCTTAACTACTTTGTTGATACTAAGTGCTCCAGGAAACTCCAAGGACCTCCCTTACTAAAGTCCATTTTGATGTTTTGTGAAAATGCAACTAGAATATCTTGCACTTAATGAATCTACAGACAGTACTCTACATGGCTAACCAACTGAAAAACCACAAGTTTTCTCCCTCTTCTTTCTCCAAGAAGGCAATTGCTACATAAAAACCTGGGAGGCTTTCCAAAATTTAAAAGCCTTGCTTCCAGCACACACACTGCCACTGCTGTGGAATGAAAGAGCACTCTGAACATTATTGCAATCCATAAATTGTCCTTCATAAAAAGTCTTCTCTCCTTGGAGTGACGTGTTCAGTTTTGATCAGTCAAGAATATTTCATAGTCTTCTATCATGCTTTTGTCCTTTTACTCCCTTCATTACTTAGTGGAAGAATATGCTTACACTACACTTTCCATGAAATGAGGGGTTTTTTAATAAGCATTTAAAAAAAATGCTTCTGATTGCTTCCCTCTTAGCCATACTTGCATTGCTTTTCACTAGCATGGATCAATATTAACATGTTTGTGCCAGTACGGATTTTTTCACAAATGACACCGGAGCAATGCAATAAAACCAGCAGCTACAGGAAGGCATGTACCAATACAAAAAAACCCAAATCTTATCCTGATGATACAGACATAGAGATATGTATCTATGTATATAAAAAGCAGAGACAGAGCAATCAAGTTTACAAGGTGGCATATGATTTCCCACCACTGAAGACAAGCGAGTTAAGTTCTGATTTTAAAGGCAGATTGGGTTTTGTGTTCCAACATTTTCTGTAACACAGCAATGCAATCACTAAATCCTCTAAGCTGCCACTGAACTGACTTAGAAAGACCTGTTTGCAGGTGAGAAAAAAATTAAAATACCATTTTGCTTTGAAAAACAAAAAATTAAGGAATGCAGCAGCTAGTGACAAGAACTAGTTTGAAGCTACTTACGCTCGCTGGAACTCTGGGATGCTGAAAATGGCTTGCATGACAGCATTGAGGTAGCAGCTATTTCCCAGGTTCTTCATACCGGTGTATCCTGGGCCATACATGGGCTTGAGTTTCACACCAGCTTCCTGAATCACTTCCCATTCAGACACTCTTGGTTTTATATCATTATCTCTTAGCCCATTCTCTGTCTGAAAGCAACAAGATTTTTATTTAATCTGTTTAACTTCTGCAAGAATTATGCTGCTGCTATCATCATCTATACTCCAGAAAAGAAGAGCCAAACGAATGGGCAAGAGGAGGTAAATCCCACATGTAGAGGAGAAGATCAGGGTCAGAAAATTAGCAGCTTCTTCTTCCAATATACCTCTTATCTCTTTACCACAGGCCACTGGCTCTTTTAGTGTTCATATTTGTGACCTCAGTCCAAGCTGGGAACTTCACTTCTCTCAGGGCTGTGACCTCAAGCCTCATCATCAAAACAAAGCATTTTTGCAGGATTCGTATTCAATTTGTAACAGCCAGGAACAGCTGCTGCTGTAGAAACTGGTCCTAGCAAACAAGCCAGATGAAAAGCTGCAGATCAAATAACTCTGCCCTTATTTCGAATGGGAAAAGACAGGATTTGCAATGCTGAAATTCCTCACCTTTACAGTCCAGCTTTCAGCTTGTAGGTACCTAGTTTGTTCACAGCTTCTACAGGTCACTCCGCTGTCATTTACTGCTAGCACTGCTCTACCACTTCACTAAGAATTTTTCAGACTGGTCTGAAGACTGGAGGCAAAACCTTTGCAACAGCTGAGACTAAGTTTTCAAATTTGTCAAGTAAAACATGCTTTCCAGAAAGACTGCAGGATAAAAGAGACTTTTAATTCAAGATATTGGCAAGGAAATATCAAAAATATTATTAATACCATGAAGGCTTTTGAAACTGCAGTTTAACTCTTCTCTATAATTTTAGAATTATTTCTAGTTTTCTCTCCACTTGGACAATGAAATACACTAAACCAGTATCAGGTTTGTTCATTTTTAACAGTTTTCAGGTTCAGGTTCTCAGGCTACGCGTTTGAGTTAAAAAAACCCAAACAAACCATAAAACACAACAAAAACTCCCACCTGCCTTTGCAACCATACTCCATTCTAATCGAATGAGGTTTTTCATCTTGAAGGACAAGGGTACATATCACACAAGTGAGACGTAAACTAAAGACTACAACGGGACTCTTTTGCAAAGCAGCTTTCAGGTTTGAGAGTAACGATTCACTTGTCTCAGACCACAGAAAATAAAACACAACGTGGCTGGTTGAACTTCACAAAACTAAATACAGCCTGAAGGTATTACAAAAGTATAAGCTACAAGTATCATTCCTCTCCTGTTTCTCTCCCACCTCCAACTAAACAAATACAAAGGAAACAACAAACTAAGTAAAAGATGGATTTCCTACCACTTGCATCTGCAGCATATCAATTCCAAAGTGTGCCAAATGTTTTGCTATATGTGGATCTAAAACCGGCTCCTCTTCATCAAAAGAATAGACATCTACAAAAGCAGAGAGAAACAGATGAGCTGCAGTATCAAATGTTACCTCTTCTCTGTGTTTACCAACACTGCATTCTCAATACAGGGCTGCCTATACAAGATGCCGTATTTACATTCTCCAAATTTAGTTACAACCAGCAGAAAAATGCACAGATATCCACATGGCTCAGTAAATATCTTAAATGTTCTCAACACAAACACCTCAACTACTCTTCCAAAGAGAAATTACATGCCCTCACAGGATTAAAACCTAAAAACGTTTATAGTCATCATAGATCATCATTTCCATTCCCTGCCCCAAAGAAAGAAGATGAGAGCCCCTCAGACACAGGCCTGTAGTGCAGTCACACAGACTCTGGCAGAAAAAGAATGTAGACAAGGCAGCAAATGTGACACACAAAAGCTGGTATCACTAAAGTGAGAAAAGAGAAGAAGGAAGAAATATAAGGGGGAAAGAAAACCAAATAATATCCAGAAAAATCTGAGACAGACAAGACAGAATATTATTCAGCAGAGAAAAAACATTATTATTCATATTGTGTTAAGAAAATAAAAATTACTGTGCAACTGTGATTCCTTTTCTTCCACAGCTCAAAATTTACACTTGTTCTGGCTGTGTAGACATCACTCCTTCCTACTTAAAGGGTAACAGGCAATGGCAACACTGTCCCTGAAGAAACAAGTTGCACAGGAACCCCTGAAGCAGTACCTGACAGAGACTGAAACTGGTATCCACAAAGCAACTCATTCTAATACCTGTCAGACAGCACTTCCTCTGCTAAAGCCCCATTCCATTCCTCAAACCAGTTTCAAACATCCAACTACACGATGGCTTGAAATGAAATCTAATGGCATTGTGAAGAGAGGCAGCAGGTAGCACAGTCTGCTGAGTAATACTCAACCTACTGAAGCAAGCAACTTCTCTCTCTCCTGCATCCTGTCCAAGATCCAAGAGTGGAAGACAGAAATTTGGTTCAATTTCTGCCCTGATCCCAGATCTTTTTGTTGACAGAATGGTACAAAATGAAGCTAATGCCCCAGAAGTCTTCATAATGCATTCAACACATATTTCTCAAGAAAGACAAGGAGCTCTCCTCTGCTCCCTCTGTGTATATGTAAGGTTTAAGTATAAGTGGAATACTGGCACCACCTCCTTCTTCTTACTGGTGTGAAAAAGCAAAAAGTCGTGTCAGCAGAGGGATTAATGCTTATTACTCCTCTACCATCACCACTTCACCTTCAACCCAGGGAAGTAGAAACCAGATACACTTTGTCTCAAAATCAGCCATGGAGCCTCTTTCCTGAAGCTCATCTGTCATCCAGTCCTATCAAGAGATTATGATTACCACTGCAATACAGATCAGAGAGAATAATTACTGGAAAGGAAACAAGGGGTGTTGGGCGAGGGAAGTCTCCAGAAGAATAAAAGTCTGTGGAGAACAGCTGCTGCCCCTCACTCGAGGGAAGGATGACAGCCTGTCCTTTGTTATCCCAAATGCCACAGAAGAGAGAAAGCGGCTGATCAGTGGGAGGCAGAAGGGCAGCAGCCATAAGGAAACAAATACTGCTGCTGCTAAAGATGAGAAGAAAAAAATTAAAAAAAAACATTAAAGAATAGTCTGTGTATTTTGCAGATGCAGTGGAAACTTACAGCTGGGCAAATCCTAAACACCTTCATTGACTGAGAGATTTGGATAGAAATCGTTCAAGAATAGCCTCATGCAAGGAAACAATATTCCACCTGGGAAACAAAAAAATTAATTCTGCCCAGTGTTTGTGTGCCACAGCTGGTTGAATCTGACTACAATCTCCTTTCCTGAACACTGAATAGATGACAAACTCTCAACTGATACATGTTAAAAAAAGGGGCTGCTCTAAAAAGTTATTTTTTTATCCATATGGTCACAATCGCTAAAACCAAAATATAATCATGTTATGTTTTCTTTTTTTTATTTCTCCTTACAGCTGCAGCAAAGGACCTCTTTGCTTACAACTTTTTCAGCTTCTGCTGTTTTTACTCCATCTAATCCTCACACGCCATAATCCTCTATACAGCAACACTGCAGAACCTCATACTTGGAGAATATACAAACAAGGACATATCTATAGCTTTCTTCCCCTCTCAATATCATCAGGCATTTTACAAATGAGTATCACAGCAGCCTCATGAAGATAAGTGTTCATCAGACTGAACAAAATGCAAAATGTTACCAAAACAAAAGGAAAAAATAGCAGTTTCCAGTATGATAAAGAAAACATACATGTTGATAAGGTTTTTTTCTGTCTCTAGAAATCATTACTCTGTTATGCTTCTATGCAATGTAAGATTGAATCATTTGTCCTAGAAAATGTAGCAGAACTCAAAAAGACTACTTCAGATTCTGCTGTTTCAAAATAACACCATGCTTCTATTATAAATATACTTTAATATAAACCCAAAAAACTATTTACACCAAATATAAAACAGAAGAGCAGATAAAAAAAAAAGGTAAGGGCTGTCTCTGAACAGAGTGTGTGTCATTTCCCCCAGCCCAGATCAAGATTCACAGACTCATAGGGTTTTCTTTCCATATCAGTCTTTCAAAGATTTGCACTAGAAGCACAAACCCACTTTTGGTAATAGATATACACAGTCTCATGCACAAAAAATACCCCATCTCAGAACCTGCCAGGTGGCTGACCTGCTCCATCAGGTGTGATGGTTCCCAACTTCACTGCCAGGGGATAACCTGTCTCCTTGTAGTGCTCCATTGCATGACCATTCCCCCCACTGCCATCAAAGAACCACTTCCCACACAGCACAGATCCATCTGTCAGGTTTAGCCACAGATTCTCCCGCAGGTCACATTTTGAGCATTTCCAACCGCTGCAAGAGAAAACAGGAAGAAACAACAGAAATACTTAAGGCAAGAAACAGTCCTGTGTTTCCAGCTATGGTAGATCAAACCAAACATACACACTCAAGCTAGAGTTATGCAAGAGAATTGTTGGCTGAGTTGCCGGCTTTGGTTTCTACTTGGGATTGTACAAACCTTACTACTCTCACCTGGGGGGAATTCTAACACCGTTGTCTAACTGTACAAGTGTTTTGGCATGTTTAGATGCCTGTAGCTCTTCTTCCCAGGAGTCAGGTTCCTGCTTCCTGTAAGGAGATTTTGCACTGAGGAGTGCATCACAAGCTATCGTCACCTGGAAGGAAAAGGCATGGCAATCAAAACTTAACATGATTCAGTGACTGGACAGAACTTGGCACTCAGCCCATTGCTAACCACATACAGAACTGGATATCAGTAAGACTATTTATATAGCTATATATGCATGCATTCTTCCAGATTCCAGTTATTATTTTAGTAGGAATGTAAGCACACCTACTATACAAGCTTCTCAGACAAGCTGGCATCATAATAAGGGAAGGACTACAGGAGGTAAAAGGAAATCCAAGAAACACTGACAAAGCAGATTTTTTAAAAAGACTCTGTTACAGCTGGTTAAGAAAGATCTTTATGTAAACAAGCACCATGCACAAGAAAACAAAGCACCATCTTAATAAATACTGAAGCAGAAACCTATTCCTGTCACCACTTGCACACACTCACTGACCAGTGCTGGTAACTCTTCTATATTGGGTAATGAGATTTCATAGTGATCAGGAAAAATAACAAGTTTTGCTTCATCTTCATATTCAAAGTCATCACTGTTGAGATCACTGTTTGTCTCTAGATCTGGAAAACAAGATGGGGAATGTTAGGAGATTGTCCCAAGATCAAGGTTCCTAAATTGTGGCAGGGTACGGATATGAAGAATTGCTTGCCTGGCATCAGCAAGCTGACGACGTCAGTAGTTTCTTCTGTCTATAAATGTTTTGGTAAATTCTGATATAAACTGAAATCTGACCATCCTGCAAGAAGATGTTCTGAGGACCCGAATTTCCATCTTAATCTGATCCACAGTCACAGCTGATTTGGCCTCAGTTGCAGATATGGCATTCTAGGAAGCAGCTAACAAAATTCTGCTCATTTTGAACAAAATCAGGATGTAATACTGCTGTGCCTTTTACCCAGGGTCCTTCTCCCATCTGTAGATACTGTATCTCCTGTATTCTGATGTACCAAAGAGTCACTGACAGAATAAGGTTCAACCAAGAAAGAAGATGCATTAGCAGTAGCTAAAGCTAGCTCTTATTTTAACTGAGTACATGCTTATACTTAATGAGTCACTCAATACTAAAGGAGCATTGGCAACAACCACCGCACCCTGGGAATGCCTTAAATTTCAAATGTATATCTGGGAGAGAGGTGAGGATGACAGAGGCCAGATTCAGAAAACTAAGCTCTCCATTTACTCAGTGGGCAGCAACAGCCTGAACCGCCTAAGTGATAAAATGAGTATCAAAAGATAATTTAACTTCACCTGGAAAGACCACTTTTTGAGAAGAATGTAATCCAGTTTCCATTCAATTCTTAGCTCACCTGCTGCACCATCCAGTCCTGAAGGGTGACAACACCCACTGTTAGTGACTTCCAGCAGCATGACCGCTTTCTCAGTGGCAGCCAAAAAAGCCCCTTCTCATCAGACAAATAGACACAAAAGCAAGAGCTTTTCCTTATACTGAAAGTATGACATTATGAAGAAAATATTAACTCATTATTAATTCCCCAAATCACACTATTTTCATAATGATCCCTTCCCATATTACAGCAAAATAGAGACCACTCACGACCTCACTTTATTCTGAGCTTCTTTCACAGCTTGTATTACCATCCTGTGTTTTGATAAAGGAGTGAATCTCAACAGATGCAGTCTGCAACAGCAAGCTCTTTTGCTCTACGAAGGAAAGAAACTGAAGATCTCCAAGCTGATGATACGCATGGCAACACATCACAATTTTCACTTAATGCCCACAAACTTGATGGTGACCAGCACAGCAAAATCAAAAGTACTGACCATCTCCTAAATATGACAGAGGTTCCTCCAAGAGGATAAAAAAAAAAAATCAGTGTATGTTCAGGCAGCTTTAAAGGCAGCAAATGCCTCTTTCAGGGTCTGCAGTCACACAGTTCACTCAGCCAGCAGAGGGAACCTGAGTACAGTTTATATCAGCCACAGAAATCTGTAGATGTGTATAACACTTGCTGGTATTTCCATTTCCTTATGACACAACATTAAGTTTATAGTATTTACAATCCATTATATAGAACCAGCAATGACATAGTTGCCTGGGTTCAAAATTCAGACACACACTGCAGCTTGTCTCACAAGCCAGACAAAAGGGCCAGTTAGTAGCAACTTTACTGCTGCTGACCTGACCTGCATTTGAACTGGAGATCCAGGGATGAAAGACTTAGTATCCAATTAGCAATCATCTGTTGCCATCTAAGGACTTCACATACTTAGGAGCATCAGCCTGTTGTGTGCAATGGGCAGGGAAAGAAAGTTCATTTTCACCTTCTCAGGCTTCACACCACTCACATTACCAGAAAAGCAGAAAATTATGTCCTGTCAGCACAGAATTCTGGATGTCTGACACGCTGATAAGGCAGCATAACACTTATTTTAAAGAAAGATACAGGCAGCTTCATATCAGTTCCAGGAAAAAAAAACACCAAACCAAAGTTGAGAATTTAATTGGCAATTTTGCTATTGAAGGGGACCATGCAAAGCTGGTACACTTCCACTCCACACACCTGATCCCTCTGAATAGGAGTTAAAAGGACCACCAGTGGGTTTTGGTAATTGTCGCTCTGAAGACAGTTTCTCAGGGTTCAGATCCAGTTCATAAGAGCAGAAAGAACTCGAAGGTCACTGACTGAAATCACTTGATAGAGTAGATGACCATATAAACTAATCCCTTGTGTTGACTGTCAGACAGGCCTCTTAATGATGTCCAGTTGAAAACCCCCAAATCACTACTCATTTTTAAATCTTGGCTTGTATCTGCTGAGAGCCATATTTGCTAAGTTCAGTAAGAAGTTCTACCTGCACGTTTTCTGTGCCTGTGCAAGGGCCACCACAGCAAGAGCATCGATATAATAAAAACAAATGACCGTTACTTTAGAAGGCAACAGAGCCAACACTAAATGAGGGCAGAGGTTGAACCTATAGCAACTGGGCATCACGTGTAGTCTGCAGGCAGTTGCAAACTTGGATTTTAAAACTTGTGCAGCATTTGAGAAGAACAAGTGTAACTATAGGAAAGAGGGGCATGGCGAAATCTACTTCCAAATGGAGCATATTTGATTAAAAATTACTGTAACACTAAAGGCACTGAAAAATATGAACTTTCAAGCACTATACTTCATATAGAGCTGGTTTTGGACGTTGATGTTCTTCCCAGATGCACTGTGAGTAGAAGAATCTCTGGGCAAAAAAGGGTTTACTCAGTTCTGAGACTGAGCCACAAGAAAACCAAGCAGTCTCATCTTTTAAAAGAGCTGACAGCTCGGTGGTGAATGTCGACATGACAATGTTCCCCTTCTAGTGGAATAACATCTTTACGGTGCCTCCTCGGAGCCTCAGTTAACCACCACTGTCACTAAAATAAAATGTCTGTAGGTCATAAGTGTTGTGTTGGGAGGCCAGGACAACAGGCAAAGCAAAATAACAGACACCTTAAAACACAGGCTTGACTGACGTTGGTATTTTGGGCAAGTGCTCAGTAGAATAAATTTACTCCCGTTCACAGGCGTCACTTCAGTGATGATGAGAAATGCATTACTGCCCAACTGACTGAAAACAGCAGCTGGAAATGGAAGATGGAGTACTGTAAACCAACCCATCTGAGGGGAAGAAAAGGAGTGGACCTGTCCAGATCAGATTTAGACAAGTTACCAACTGACTGCACTAATAATAGTGGCATAGGGAGACTCCAGGGAGGACCTTCAAACAGGATTTCCTGTGCATATGGATGTGTATGCGTATGTATGAAAGGGAATACAAACATGAAAATTGAGTGACGATGTTGACTAGTGAGCATAAAACTAAGTCTGAAACCCTAGAAAGATATTTTAGGAATCTGGGCTTGATCCTGCTCTCACCGAAAGCAACGGACAAATTTGTATTGACCTGGAAGTGGAAGACTGAGTCTTCAAATCAAATAATTTCTTCCTGAAGCCCTAAAAAAAATAATGAATTACAGCAGCACTCTTGGAAAATATAAACTATTCAAGTTCATTTGCCTTCAGGCACATTTGAAACATTGACCTCATTAAATGAGCTATAAAAAGAAGAAATTAAAAAAAATAATAATTCACTTTGTAATCATAATGTTTGTCTTTGTGGCAAAAGGAAAAGAAAACTTTCCCCTAGAATCATTTATATCATTCACTACTTGTAAAATAACATTCAATGTGCTTGCTGCATCTCCAAAGAATCAATATGCTGTTCTTACTGCTAGCTGTAGACCTCGCTCCTCGGGTTTCTGGCACAGTCACGTGTTAAACAAGCAAAGCTAAACCACCAAAATTCAAATTCTTATCTGTTTTGTTAGCAACATTAGACTTTGTTAATCTAGCCTAATTTCCCCAGTTCTACCTAAACCAGCAAACTACTACGACTCTATTAGTGTAAGGCAGGGGTGTCAAACTCACAGCTCCCGCCGTTCTCCTGCTCCTGCAGCTTAACGCGCATCACTCGCTGCACACGTGCCCAGCACTGGCAGGAGCAGAAGGGCTAGAAGCTCGGAGCTGCCAACAGGTAGAAACAAGGTGCTGGGCTGGATAAAACAAGGTGGAGGGTTGGAATCGGCCCACGGGCCGTGAGAATGACACTCGTGGTGTAAGGTATCTGCTCATCATTCTATATTCAACTCAAGCTTAGATGGCAATGCCAGCAAGAAATGTGTTCACTCGTGGTCTAATCAGTTCCACTGCTACTGTCGCAGAGCGTGCGCATCTTTACTGGGCTAAAAATCAAAAACACTCAAATTCTGCTAAATCACAACTCTTCCATTCATAGATTTATATTCTATATGTGCTTACTTACATAAATATAAACTTAAGCCACTCTAACCATTTCTTCAGAAGCTTACCAAACCAAAACATCCTTACTGCAAACAGGGTTCTGCTACCAGCTGCTATGAGATCTAGGAGAGCTGGAGAGCTAAGCGGAGCTGTGGTCAAATCCAGTGCAGCCACTCTTATGAATGGCCTTTACACTTGGACACAGTAGCTGTAAGTATATTCACTGCCATAGGCAGGCATGCTCCATCCAGGAAAAGCTCAGCAAGTTTACACATTCTCCCAGACTCTCTAAGTGGAAGTTTTCTCTTCCTTTCCAGGGCCTTCTCTGAGACCAGCTGTGTGTCATGGATACTGTTTCCCACTGACACTCCTCTCACCAGCAATTACCATCCTCACAGATCTGCTGACAGAGCTGTTCATTTGAGTACTTCAAAACACTTTTAATTGATGGTCTACGTTACCCCTGACTTTGCTCAAACCAGAGTTCACACAACTTGCTGCACTGGCAGATCCTGCTATGGTAACTGGTCTAGAGGAGGACATCTATCTACAGACAAGTCTTATGACATCCACTCTACTAGCTTTATGTAGCCTAGAGTCCAGGCTCTGGCATGGACCAAGAGATGTCCAGGAAGAGGGTACAAGAACAAGGCAAAAATGTGGCATTTCTTCCCTCAGTATATCCCTCCTAGCTTCCAGATACTTACCTGGGATTTTTGTTTGTTGGGAGGTGGGTAGGTGTATGAGGGCATGGGTGGGTGCATGTTTGTCTGATTTTGGAGAAAGAGACACATAGCGACACTGCATACAGCTATGGTTTCTCTATTCAAAAGAGAGGTTCAAGTCTTACGTATAAGCCAAATAATAAAATATAAAATGCTGCTCTGCTGATGTTCCTCTTGATTCTTTCACTGCTGCCTACAACTGAGCTGACATTTTCAGAGAACCATTCTCACCATCTCTCTCTCAGAACTACCCTTCTGAACAGTAACAGATAATTATCACAGAGCACACACAGTTAAATCACTTCTCTTGTCCTCTTTGCATTTTTCAGCATTTAATTCATCTATTGTTTAGTTACTCAGTAACCCATTAAAAATCACTTATAAATTTAATCTCTTAGATAATGTTAAATCAACCAGCAAAGTCTATATCCTCATTTTTCAATCCCTTTCCAGACCACTGATGATCACATTAGTTCTTCATAATCAGAACATTAAGAAGGACTCTGCCGATAACTCAAGGGGGTAACAGGTCCAGGGGGACTCTGCTGGTAACCTTCTATTGTAAGAACTGGGCCTCCAACCCCTCTTATGCTTCCCTCTTATTCTACTACCCCTTTTGATCAGGATCTTGTAAGGAAGATCACATCCTGATAATTGAATTGCTCTTTTTCGCATGGCCACTGAATACACAGGGGGACTACTACGCACAGTCCCAGAGTGTCTGGCAGACCCAGAACCATTAGTTCACTTTGGAAAATTCACAAGGTATTTTCTGTCATATTTATACAGCTCTCTATCAATTCTGATTCATTCTTTTCCCTCCAGATGGGACAATATGAAGATTAAATTTAGTGATTATACTACTCCTGTTCCAATTAGGTCTATTTTTTCCAAAACTGTTATCCCATTTCCCATACTGTTGCTGATTTAAGAAAGAAGTTGTACACCAAAGACAACAGTGCAGTTGTTTCTCATCTGAAAGGCTTGTGAAGTCATGGGGAGCCATCAACTTGTCCCATCTATTAATTTTTTTCCACTTTGCAGACTGGATCTAAAACTTCTTTGTAAGGTAGCCACACATATTGAACAGCACAAAGTATCTTCAGACTCACTAGCCCAGATAACAATGAAGTAGGAATACTACTCCATGCACTGTGATGCCATCTGCTTTAAATATCAGCCCAAATCCACTGAAAGTTTCCACATTCTGAACTGAAGTTACCTTTTCCACAATGCCGGTGACATCTAAATTATCTAGATTAAAGGCAGTTCACACATTTCAATGCACAATGCTATTAAGCTTCCCAATTACATAGAATACTCCTAGTCAACAACCTCCAGACTTCTCCAAAAGAAAAACAAAACAAAAGGAGGCCAAAATCTAATGCATGGGCGCACATGCACACATGCTTTAATATGGTTCTCTTAATGTTTAAGGAAAGGTAAAGCTTCCAGTTGACTCACACAATCAATCTGTGTTTCTACGGCATTTACTGGATAGAAGCAGCACTAGAAAGTAGTCAGTGAGCATTCAAAAGATGTCTTCCTAATACTAAGGAGATTGAAATGGGTTTAGTATCTTTAATAGCTTTACACCAAAGAGGATTATAAGAAGCAATGTAATAAATGCCCAAACTGGATTGACTTTGTACACAATTTTTAAGTCTCTGGGCCTTCAGGGAATTATTCAAAGACACCTAGAAACACAGTGATGTTAGAGTTACCCATTGATCATTGTCTATTCTTGTCTGACAGGGTAAGTCCCAAACCACAGGCTACATATATGGGCTGATAAAAGCTAGTTTGATGTAAACTTCTACCACAGGTGCACAAGGTCACACTGACAATGACAGAACTAAAATGACCTGTTAATCTGAGAAGTCCAACAGCCCCAAACCAATGAGCAAGACATTGGATTAAGAGATAAGATGACAAATTTTGCTAACCATCCCTGCTGCTGTCACATGCAAAATTGTCACACCAGCTGATCTCTCTGTGCTTTCATTTCCTCTGCAATGAACAAGAACAGGAATAATTCTTCTTTATTTTCTTTAAGCGTGGCCAAAAAATAATAAAATCTGCTGAGCCAAAGAAACAGATACAAAGCATTTGGATGCATGGAAGTACCATCTCAAGGATCAGAGGAGAGAGCTGATATCATTTTACTCACAGCCAGCAGGGGCTGAAAAAAGGACTGTAGTAGAAAAACAGACCAGATGAGATAAATTTTCAAAAGTGCATTAGATTCAATGGTGACAGTTCTATGTGCTAAATCCACCCCAGCAAAAGTGCACTGCCTTCAGAAGTTCACTGGGACCAGGACACTTGGAACTCCTGCACCAGATCTGCTCAGTGGGAACAAAATGCTCATGTGCAAGGACGGAATTTGAGAACTCCATGACACTATGCAACGTACACCATGTGCCAGCACACCACAACGACTGCAGCCTCAAAAGGTATGCAGTAAATCAGCAAGAATAAAATCTGACTGTGCTTTTGTGCTTCTTGTTTATACTCACTTTGCTAACTCTGTACAAGCACCGCTGCATTGCAACCAGCTTTGTTTCTGAACCAAATACTTTATAAGCATCCAGTGACAAACATTATTTTCAGTGTAAAATAATAGCAAATGGCATTTAGACCAACATCTGTGACGTAACAGTCTCTTCCCACAAAAGAAGTTTCATTTCTTCATGACTCTTCTTAATACTTCATTTCTCTGTAAGCCTTCCTCGCAAAACTTACTCCAGACTAACAGCAATAATTTAATCGATCACAATCTGCAAAGGCTTCTTAGGGACACATTCCACAGATCAAAGCATTTCCAAAGGGAGACCATGCTATTGTTTTCCCTTAGCCATAAGAGCTGGCAATTGTAAAGAAAACATTTAACCTCTTCATTACTAGAAGACAAATTCACTATTTGCTATTAATACAGAGAGAATAAAAGATTAATCAGACAAATATCACAAGTGGTGGGAAGAGGGAGAATATAGGCACTGTATCAAATTCCCCTCAAGTTTTCTGGGTAATGTTATTCAATGAATATTGAATGAAATAGACATGGTAAGAAAACTGCTTTCCATGAAGCAAGGGGATATAATAGTGGATTTTACAGAATAAACATTGGTAAGAGATGCTCATACTGTTGCATTCATCACAGGAGAGACAACAACATTGCTTAATAACATTTACCTGTGTAATAACTTTGAAACAGTAACAACCTTTCCTACAACCAGTTGCCAAGTAGCGCAGTGCCACTCTAAGGCCCTTTTATATCTAAACATTAAATATAGATAAACAATTTATTAAAAGAGTGCTTTGTGGACATCACAAATAGAGAGAAGTGACAGAATTAGCCACAAAATGTCAACCCCTAGGCTGCCTGAGAACGACTGAGGGGCTAGTTTAGATTAAAATGTTTCATGTATACACACAAGTATCTCTGAATATGCACCAAAATAGCTAAGAATTACTTATTTGTCTGGATCAACTTTTAAAACTAGAACCAAAAGTTTTAAAAAAGAAAAACACAAAAAAAACCAAACAAAAAAACCCCAACCAAATAAAAAGAAATAGAAAAAGAAAATCCACAAGGGGGCCCAAACAATGGTGGACAGAATCCAAGTACACATGCAGACAGGATCAGAAAAGGACTATGTGAAAACAGCTGTCCACCATACCTAAAAATAGTTTTGCATTCCTCCTTTTTGGTAAAGCTCCACCAGATGCCCCTGGTACCTTCTGGAAAAAGAGAAAGAAACAATTAAAAATCCAACAAGTGAGACAACAGTAAGTGATCAATAATCCCATACCATCACCTTTTCTAATACACATCTATCTGCTCATGGTCCTTCTATTAAATCACAGTCCTTGCTGAGCATGAACATAAATCCTCTCCACTCACCTCTGACAATGGGACTCAATTCATCATTGTTTACTACCCTCATGGTGTGAGAAAGCCACCATCTGAATCCTTCACACTTCACTCAGTTAGCAATTAAGCAGAGCACATCTCATGGTGACCATGGGTGGCTGCTGTTCTATCAAAAAGACAGTGACATGTAGCATCACCCAGACCTCTCCACACTAAATCCCCCACAGTATTTCTTGATGACTAAAGCTGAATTAGCGAGGAAGAAAAGGATATTACCTACGTAAAAGATTCAGTCCTTCATAGCTAATTCCTGTATGACCAGTTTGCTGTGTTCTATTAGGCCAGCTAATTTTCTTCTGCCCAGAAAAAAATGCCCTTTCCATCACGATCCATGCCTGTTTCCATTAAGATCAATCCAACTTACCACCATTCTTCCTTAATATTAGAGAGTATGAAGGAAATGAACAATAGCCAAGAAATTGTTTAGAGGGGATTATATTTTTTTTTAATCTAAACTCCACAGCAGAGAATAGTAACTTCCAAGTGACGTTCAGTTTGAAGAACTACTTTCTCAGTTCAAAATTCTGCAGACTATTAGGGAAAACACTAGTAGCTGAGGAAATGTACAAGTCAATGCACTTGCTTCTTAAGCTGTTTATTAACAGGCACGATTAAATCAAATCGAGTTAAATCAAATAAGCCTCTGTGGCTATAATGCCAACATGATGCATTATGTACTGCATAACGTTAGTGTAACTGGCAAGGTTGTTAGGCAACTTTTTTAAAAATAATAATACTGGGATACAACAGGTGGAGAGAAACCAGCCAAGAACCTGTCAGCCTAGGGAAAGTTCATGTTTGCCTCTGCCCCTTGGGTAAGTGAAAGGGTCACATATTTTGGGTGGTTCCCTTCAACATGTAAATAAAGCTGTGGCCAAAGCAGACTGCTTGAATCATCAAGGAGATCTTATACATCATAGGCAAGTTTTCCATTCTTAGAAAGAGCAGACGCCAACTAACAGTCCTTGGCAGAACAGAACTTATTATCCATATATACGAGTCCTAGAGAAAGGGAGCCAGGGTGATTACAACTCCATCATTTACAAAAAAAAAAAATAAATCAAAGCCTCAAGAAAGTGAAAATAACAAGCAAAACATTTTTAACAAGTGAAAAGGAAGTAGCCAAGAATCAAAATCTATTTTAAAAAAGCAGTAGCAAAATACAGAATAATTCAATTACAAATATATTACAAATACATTACACATACTCCCAGGATTATAGCTTAGCTTCAGAACCAAAAAAGAAATTGTTTCCAACACTTGGAAGCTCTGGTTGAATTCTGATGTCACCGATTTTGACACTGTGCAAGTCATTAAGACTTCAGATTTCAAAGAGGAAGAATTCACATGGAGTGTGTAATCATTGCCAGCCTGACATTAAACATTTCATCTTGATTTTCCAAACTACTGGATATATCTGAAATGGAATTGCAGATGCTCAATACTCCTGAAAAACCCAGAATCTCACTTTTTTTACCTTGTTCATCCACCTGTCAGAAATTATTGAAGATGTTACTTACTCAACAAAACAATTTTGGCTTCTAACGTCACGTGCCCATCAAACGACAGTCCACACAATGCATAAGTAGTGGCATTAAATTCCATTTGTGATGCTTCTCACACAAGGTGTCAGTGTAGCCTATTCTACATTCCCTTTTACTGCACCATTGCCACATTTTTTATAACAGAGCCATCACCAAATAATATCCAGGAACCCATTACTGTAGGAAATTTCATGCTTCCCTGCCCAGTGTTTTCAACTGGGCTGAGCTACAACTATAGCACCAAGCTAAAGCTCTGCCTGGGGCTGAATAGTACCCAGACAGTTGTATGCAACAGTCATACATGACAGGAGAGTGGCTGATTTAAAAATTCCAAAGAGTGAAATTCAGGGAAAAAGGAAAAAAATCACTTTTCTTGATATAGCTAAGAATTTTGTCAGAGGGTGCTCCAGAATTATACTCATGCACATTTCTGATGATCCAGCAGATGCCTCTGGTGCTGACTGGCCACTGGCAGATACCCTAGCTCTACTCAAGCCAACAGGCTGAAGATCTGACCTTTACTTTCTAATTGAATTGTGACAAGATTCACGATGGATACTTATTCCAAACACCTCCGGAAGCAAACAGGGATTTCTGCAGCAATGTAGTGCATTCTGCAAGGATGATGCCAAGAGAACCACAAGTAGGAATAGCAGCCTCACTAAAAGAACCTTAAGACAGCGTATCCAATGCCTTTGGCTTTACTGTATCAAAAGCTTGGCTTAAAAAAACCAAAACCACAATGCAGCATGTGCCAGACAATTCATAAGACTTCCAGAGAAGGCCTGATGTTTCACATTTCTCAAAGGAAAACATGGATAGCACATAAAAGTTGTGGTAAACAAAATCCATAGTTAATGTATGAGGAATTCTATCTATGAGCCACGTTAGAGGACACAATCATCACCTGTACTGTATAGTCAAACTACCACATGACCCAGAGCACCACTGTATCTCCACTGTCAAACACAGATGCCAGGTTCCTCTGCTACATTAGGATTCACAAGAAGAAAAACAGGAATCACTGAACTAGTTCAATTAAAGTGGTACACAACACCAATCAACAGTTGCTATATTTGTTTCTCACTTTTGGAGCCTTCAGTCTAATCTTGATCCAGGAAAGGAATTTTTGAGGCCTCATTTTAACCTCAATTTACCTTAATATTGAAAATTCCCAGGTCACATGCTAAAATAAAGTTATATACAAGGAACATTGACAGGATTTCTGCCCACCTGTCTCTAGTCCTAGATATCATCTTTCAGGAGTGTTGAATTCACTCAGAAGAACTGTTGCTAAAACTAGACTAGGCTCTCCAAAAACTTGGTTTACAGTGTGAAGAAAAATGTTGCTATCACCCTTACAAGGAAAGACAATTCTCAAAGACATCATTAACAATCTCAATCTGGGAGACATGCAGTCCTCCTCACTATAACTCTGATAAAATATGAGTAGTCATCCACTGGAAATAAAATAAGCGGTCAGGGCACTTTACATAACTTGGAGTCTTCATCACCCAGGGGAAACATTGCTGTAGAATGAGAAACATGAAGTATTCTGTCCTGCTCCAAGCAGTTATTTTTGGCCCTCTAACTTGCCAAAAAGAGCTTATGGGAGCGTGGGCTATGAGCAAACACAGTGCCTTCCACACAGCTCAGGTCACAAGTCATTTACAGTCCTTTAAAGACACCAGACAAACCACACTCAAAGAGCTGTTATAAAAAGCACAGGTTATAAATTACTGTTGATATGCAGTGATATTATGGACGGGGGGAGGAGGAAGTGTACGACTGAATGAGATCAGTGTGTGGTTCTAGAATCAACATTAAAGCTAAACTTCAGATCCCAGGTCAGGATTAGGGTTTATGATTTAACTGCACAGAAATCTTTGGATGAAAAGTCATCCTGTCGCCCTGAGATGAAACCCCATGTCAAAGAAAAAAAATCTCAGACGCTTCCAACCAGATCTGAGCCAAACCCAGTAATTCTATACTTTAAAGGCAGCTTTCAAAAAGTATTTAGTTACCTACAGTATGCATATAATATGTTGACAATATGTATGTGATACACAGAAGCAAGTAGTAAAAAAAAGCACTGGAAGTAAGGCAACAAGCTGCCTTTGAGATCCAACTCTTTAGGGCTTTTAACTCATCTCAGAACTGAAGCAATGGGATAAGTTGGAATCCAAACACCTGATTTGATATCCAGCCTCAAATCTGAACATACCCATTCAAGATTTGGTCTATGCTTGAAATGTGTTGCCTAAATGAGCACAAGAGACCCAAGAACTGCTGATGTAGTCAGCTGGGAAGCCACAAGCCTCACCTGGGTCACACGTCGTTTCAGATGCAAATACACACACTGTCCTGTTTTCCGGTAATGCCTTTCAACGTGTTCCCTTCCAAATCCCAGAAACGTGTTCATGCACACATAGAGACCTCCTTCTGAATCCTAAAAGGAATGACACAAATAGTTACAGTACAGAAGTAACTGAACAGAAAGGACTCAGCAAACAAAAAACCCCAAAGAACTGCTGACCCTTTCTTTTATCAAGCAAGCACTTAAACCTCAGCTTTCATAGCACATGACGTTGTTTACATTATCAGTTCTCTATGAAATTTAGACATCAAATCACAGTTTACAGAAACTCATTGAAACAGGTTACTTCACAACCAAAAAACTGGAGGTCTAGAAGATAGTGATGAAAAATTGTGCTTGAGTGCCAAATTCACAGAGATTTGTAGATGAATAAACTTGTAATGCATAGAAACAATGAAGCACAGACATTTGTTTGAAATAACAGGTCTTTTCTTGGCCATTTGATTGCAAGAACAACATTCCAAATTGGAAGCATGGTAAAGCTGATGGTCCAGGGATTCAGGCACACATACTGTTGATCACAATCTTGTCTGAAAAAAATAGATCCCAAGTGATCTTACAACAGGATAACAAGAAAATTGGCAAGTGTTTTGTGAACGTTCTCCAGTAACTATCAGGGAGTCTCTCTATTCATGCAATTGAGTGCTTGCAAAGCACTGCAAAGGAAATACAAAGACATATTCCTGGTACTGACCACAAATGCTGACATTCAGTAACATAACCTGGTAGGAGTCCCATCACTTTCTATTCTCCCAAAAGCTGGGTATTGATGCTGCCTGTTATCAGGGTCTTGCTCCATTTTAGGCCTGCTCCAAATCTCTCCTACATCATTCATACTGTCAGGAGGACTTGCAGACAACTGGCTCATTGGTGTTGTATCAATTTTTTAAACCCTCTCTAGCATGTATTGTTTTGAATAGGTGGTGCATAACAAAGATTGAGCCTTTCAGAAGAACTGTGACCTTCCTTCTATTTTGAATGTGTTTGTGCCATTGGATAGTACAGCAGGTCTCATGTCAAATTCCCTGAATAACAACATGGACTCAACTCATCCATAGGCACCTTAGAAAAAAAATTTTAAAAAGATAGCTAAAAATCATTATCTCCAGAAACAAATCATGTTAGGCACATATGTGTACATAATCACATAATGAGAACCATTACAACAACTGCTCTGACAGGATACTACCTGATAGTGACACATCTGAAATATTCGATACAGTAAATCAAGAAGTCCTCTCCCTCCTTGTCTACCTCTCCAAGGCTCTGCCAAGCAGAAAGCCCTGCTCTGCCTCTGAGCCCAGCCCAGCCCCTCTCTCAGAGCGAGCACAGAGCTGCCCACCCTGCTGCACCAGCTGTGGCACGAGTTAGGCTCTCTCCAGTCCTGTGAACTGGAACAAGTAGCAGAGGGCAAGTCTGACAGAAATCATAAGTGATCTCCAGTTCTTTTCCCAACCAGCTTTACTTTAATACATCTTATTCTCTTCATAGAATGAAGCTGAATGGCTAACAGTGTTGAGCAGTCATTGCTCATTTGATAGCTGGTAGAGAGCAGCCAGGGCCTGACAAGTCTCTCCCCTCCACCGCTGCCCCGGACTTGAATGTACGACTCCAAACCCAGCTAATTCTCCCTAACCTGTTTCAAATGCTGGCACTGAGTATTTCTGTAGGACTTAAAAAAAATCTGAACATCCAGCTTACCTACCGCCCTCACCCACACCTCACCCATGCTCGTTTTTATCAATATAACTAAAACCAAAAGTGAAGAATGGCCTCAAGCACCAATAAATACGGTAGTTCCACAGTAGCCAGCAGAGTCATAGAGCTGAGGAACAGAACACAAAGAGAAACCAGAGAATTACGTATTACCCCAAGACTTTAGGAAACACTCATCTCTTCTCCTTTTCTTAATGTGAACCAACTCATACAAGCTTCAGCTTTTCAGAATTAGCTGAAAGATGAACATGTAATGAACTATCCAGCTGTTGCTTTACCTACCTCAAAGGGCAAAAAATTGCTTTGAGAATTCTGGGATTCAAATATGCAGTTTAAAGCAAGGGTTTAGACCATCTGCCATTCACACTTAACATATACCATGAAGTCAGTCTTTCAGCATGTAGATACCACAATGACTGTCTCTGCAGAGTAAATAGTATTTAGCCATCTCATTTCTGAACCACATAACCTTTATCCAAGATCCTATTAAAACAAACAAATAAACCTCACAGCGTCTTTGAATTTGAAATATTCACAGTCTTGAGAACAGGGCTGCTATCTACAATAGTGCTCAAAACTAATAAAGTAGTTAAAAGAAAACTCCACATCTGGTATTCAAAATATTCATAAAATACAATTGTATTTAAGATGTATTACATTTATTTTAATTTCCATCATTCCTTCTCAGACTTATGTACTTCAAGACCCAATATACCTTTGCTGTCTACTCTTCTATCCTGTATTCCAAATCCTTTTGCATTTTCTCCTTCTATAAAAAAGTCATGGATGTGTCCTCTACAAGAGGATTCTATAGGTACCCAGCCTAAATAAAAATACATAGTGTTGTCACTCTAGGGTCTCAAGAACTTTGTTGACAAATTTGTTTTCTTGGAGATCATTCTCTCTCTTTCTGAAGGGAATCCAAGAGACCACTGAACTGTCTCTGATAAGCAGCCTATGACAACAATCTAACACTTTTAGTATATGAGCTAAATGTAGCATCTGAGTAAGTTGGTTGTGGTTACTAACAAAACAGTTATTTCTGCTGGAGAACACAGACAGACCAGTCTCTCACACATCTTGGAAAGAAGTGGTAAGACTGTTAAAAAGCCCAAAAGGTCACAGCAAAACAGGGGCACGTGTGAAAAACCCACCTTTGAAAAAGGCTGTATAAAGGATTAGGCCCCTGTTTGGTGCTCAAAGAACGCTCAACTGTGATCTAAGACAGGCTTTGTGCTGGTGAATTTAACCCTAGTGAGTAAACAACCAGTTCTGAAGGAATGGTATTTTACATAAGCATTTAAGTCTTTGTAATCAATGATTATTTCAGATGAGCACTAAAGGTTTTGCTGGAGGAACACAACATACCTAAACTACTGAAGACACTATTTTACACCAGAAAAAAAATACAGCTTGTACTGAGAGACAAAACCAGAAATTTTAGCAGGTTTTTTCCCCTTACACTAGTTCATAGCATGCAATGAGCACGTAGTGTGAAGTTTAGGATAAAGTAATGTATAATTATTGTCTTCCCTTATCAGCCCAATCTAAAGACATTGCTGGGCAGAAGCCTGCACTTGCTGCTCAGACCTTGATCACTACCTAGAAGGCCACTTTGGAGGACACTAGTGACCTTAACCACTGAACAGAAGGAAAAGCAATTGCTCTTCACTGTATTTTCCTGTTCTTAACTGCTAAGATGGTCACAGGATGCCAGACAGGGACATACTGTCAACAGCAGGGAGAAAAGTCTTAAAAAAAAGACCCTCTTCATACTTAATTAGGTAATAATTCATGTTTCACAGAGGTAGGATGTGGAAGGAAAGAGACAGGGAATTCACAGTGAAAGAGAGATAAAACATGACAGAATTAGTCCCTCCCATGCCTGAAAAACAGAGCAAGGAAGCTGGTGGATTAGAGGCCTGACAAACACAAACAGCATCCCACAAGGAAACAGAGAGATCACCAGGTCACTTCACAGATACTCACAGCACCAGACACTAGTGGCTTTCAGACACTACTAACCTGACCAGGATATGAACTAATGACCTGTATCCTCTTACCAACACCCCCCTCTAACGATTTAGACCCCTCAGGAAAATCCAGGCTTTAGCAATTTCAACTCCTGAGCTGGCTCAGACAATAATGAATTTATAAGAACACAATTGCTGTGGTGATCCACTAACATGGCAAGCAGTTACAGACTTGGGTGCAATGTCTATTATACAGGTGTTTGCTTTAACTCCACTAGAACAATGGTAAAACTTGCTAATTTGGGTATCAGAGGAGAGAGTAAAATGGCACCTCGAGTTGCCAAAAGTCTCCATACTCAAATACAAACAATGAAAATTCTGTCACGTATAAAGTCAAAAGTGCCAGTTATAACAGAGGGACACTGGCTACCCTGTGCATTCTGCCATGGTTTCCATGAGAGCATTTCTCTACCAAAACCACAGCCATATGGAACTTTAACAGGCTCTGTTCAGAGTGTCTGTTCACCAGGAATCACCATAATTAATCTAGCCGTGGTCACAAGCCACTTGTAGAACTACAACTCAATGATACATTTGTGAAAGTTACAGGAATATCCGTAACAAATACACATTGCTCTGAATCCCACAGTAGCATAGCTAAAAGACAGATACTTTATTTCAGGACAGGTTTAAAAAGAATAACTGAAGTTTCAGCACTTAATAGTCATCTCAATGACACATAATAATTTAAAATGAGGAATAAAATGACAGCCTGTCTCTGTAACACACCAATAGCATCTACACTGAAACAATATTAAAAATAAAACCCACAAAACCAAACCAGAGCCAACCAACCAAACACAACAGCATAGAGATGGCTCCAGCAACACAAGAAGTTCTCTTTCTAGTTTCCACTGCAATAAAAATGGTAACTTTGGGGAGTAGGGGGCTGGAGGGAGGAGGGGGTGGGAATCAACCCCAAAAATGTGTGCTGAGGGCCAGGAATATATCCAGCCACATTCAAACAGAATTTGGGGTTCTGCCATTAGGCAGCTGTCCTCTGTCACCCAAAGGTGACAAGAAAGCAATGGTGACAAAAGGAAAGCAGAAAAGGAATAATAAGAAGAGGGCAAAATTGGGTTTCTAGTAAAGAGGAGGAGAGGTAAAACCAACAGAATCAGAAAAAGGAGCAGAACGACACAGACATACACAAACATTGATGCGAAAATACACACAACCAGCAAAGAGAAACCATGTGCTACTGAACTGGTGAAAGATGAGAGAGATGGGAAAAGAAAAACTGGGTCAAGCAGAAAAAAAAGGACAAATGACCTGGCAGCAGGAAATAAAGGACAGAGCTTCTAATAACTGGACTGTTGGCTTCAAATGCAAAAGAAATCCTTCCCCCTGCCCTACCCTAAGAAGAAAAAAGGCAAGTGAGAACCAAATAGCAAAGTAACAATTTACTATTTTACCACACTTTGTGACAGTAATATGTAAAATACTGAACAGTTTTAAGAAAGTCACTGAAATCAAAAACTTACCTAGGGACTCCAGGGTTCTGATGTTATGTGGACAACCAAATAAAGTTATAAAAGCAAATATACTAGTTTTGAAAGGTTTTAAATCCTCCAAGTTCTGGGCCAAATGCCAACTACTAGAGATGGCACTGGACATTTCCCTACTAGCAGATTATTTCATGATTGCTTAACAAAAACATCCAGTATCTCTGTTGTAGTTTCTAGATGGGCATGTGGACTCGACTGCTTACTCACACGCATAAGTCACAGACAGATTCCAGAGCAAGGCATACATAATTCTGAAGCAGTATCTTGTACAAGTCACATTCACTTCAAGACAAGTGAGCAGATAAAATGGCAAAACTAACATTAGCTCACGAGTTATAACCTGCAACCAGCAATGCAGAGCTTCCATCCATCAATGAACACCATTGGGTCAGAACATCCAGGTGTAGATTGCGTGGGCCACTGATAGAGATGGTTCAGACCCATCACAGCTTACTTCCTAGCTCAAGCAGCAAGCAGTGCCACTTCCATAGTGGCTTAGATTTAGAAAAAGTCTAATAATTTTTGCTTTGAGCAGAGCCCTAGCCGTACAACTCTGTTGGTCACAAAGACAGCAAAATGCTTCTAGAACAGAAAATCTGGGGCTAAGAGTTGAGAGGAAAACTAATGATTCCACAACAATTCAGCAGTGCTCCAGGGTTGTCTGTTTGCAATTCTGTATTTATCCTCTGGCACTCCAGGTTCCTTACAATCAAAGTCTCTGCTACCCAAAGTATTTCAGCCCATCATTACATGAAAGCTGGGGAGGGGCTCTTTATCAGGGAGTTTAGTGACAGGAGGAGGGGAACAGTCTTATGCTGAAAGAGGTGAGATTTAGATTGGAAATTCTTTACTGTGAACGTGGTAAGGCACTGGCACAGGTTGCCCACAGAAGTCACAGATGCCCCATCCCTGGAGGTGTTCAAGGCCGAGTTGGATGAGGTTTTCAGCAACCTGCTCCAGTGGGAGGTGTCCCTGCCCATGGCAGAGGGGATGGAACTGCATGATCATTAAAGTCCTGTCCTACACAAACCAGTCTGTGATTACTCTGGACAACAGGATAACTGAAATTTTGTCAGTCATGGATATGAAGGGAAAGGTTAGCAAGATCCAAATTTAGATCAAAGCCACAGAAATGCACAATGTACATACACACTGGTTGTTCTTCAGATCTGCATAGTTATTTCTCATTTGTGAGCCACTGCAGGCACAACCCTTACTGATTTTACCTTTCTCCAACTTTGGAAGGCCACTTAGTTAACTTCAGTGTCCTGGTGTACTCCTAGCCAGCAAAACACTTGCCTCGTGGCACAGTTTTGATATCTCTCTGTGATGCAACAGTACAACACTGCTCTGATTTTTCAGGTGATCATCCACCAGCAAGCAACTCATTATCTCAGTAATCTGGAGGTCATTTTGCAGCTAGGCCAAAATCTCTTGTCTGGAGTATTCAATTTATCTTCGTATATTCAATCCTCTTATTTGTTTCCTCATTGCTGCTCCTGTCCCATCAATAGAAACAAGACACCAGCCTACTCCTCCCAGACAGCGGCCCCCATGACTTTCTAATTTTCTTCAAAAAATATCGACCAAAGGAGCATCCAGATAGGAGACATTTCTATAAAGTTTTATGCAGAGCGGTCACTGATATCCATTACACACTGCAAACTCTCAAGGATTTCAGTCTCAACTGTACTGTCTAATAAACACTGGGTATCAGCACAGTTTAGCCTTTGGGAATTGTCCTAACGTAACCATTACAGAGTCCCCAAACCACAAAAATGAAGTCAGCAAGATTCTCAAAGGAAGATGTTGTCAGCAGCAAAGTTTTCATGCTGACTGAAACCTAAATTTAAGCTGCTCAAACACAGTCCTGCAACCTACAGAATCAAACTGCCTGATCTTGTCTGTACCATGTCATTGTAACCAAGGCCTTCCATGGGAAAGGCTTCAGAGCACATGGATCTACAGCAGGCATACCCTGCACATAAGCTCTTCTTATACCCCAGTTTGTATCCCTTTCTGAGCAGTTACCTCTCCCTCGGATGTGTCTCATTAAAATCAGAGGTCTTTGAGACAAGGAGCCCATTAAAAGGTGGAATTCCCAGCTGACTGCTATACTTCCATATAAATAAGAGGACAGAAAACTATATAAATGGAATCTTATTGCCTCCTGTGTTTGACTGAATAAAGTCAAGTTCATCTGTCAAAAGAGGAAGAGAGGTCCCAGCAGATAAAACAGGAGAGACGAAACCTTCATCACAGTGGCACAGATACAGAAAAGGAGGGACTACGCATCAGATCTGAATAATGAGAGGTACAGGACTTCATCACCAGCCAAACCGCAGGGAGGCAGTTGGCCGCCATCACAACTGGGACAGTCACTGGAGGGAGCGGTACTCAACAGGAGGCTGTGCTTCTGTTTTGCAGGCTGCCTTCCGTCCCTTCTCAACTCCCATGTAAATAACCAAATGGCTAACCGGAGCAGGAACCCTCATTAGGGAAACAGTTTTCCTAGAAGCCAACAAAAAAAAACCGGAAACCAATGAAAGTCATAAAAAGGCATATTTTCTAATCTTATGAGAAAAGAAAACTGAAAAGTGTCACTAGGGCTCTTAAGTACACAAAATTTGCCTCTTGTTTCTGACATTTTCCTGGAAATTAACCCCAGTATGTTCTGATGGAAACAGGACAAATCCAATGATTAATTTCTCATCTGTTTAGTGGTCTTTGTAAGAATACTAACTTTCTGACAAGATTATTGTGCTATGGTTAATCAACTTCGAAGAAATACACTGAATATCCACTTGTATCTCTCCTATGCTCACACTTCTGAAATCTCTCAACTAATGACACTCCTTGTAGCACAAAGGTGCCATAGTTTTCAGATCTGTATCCAGAGAAGTTAGATTTAAAACTCAGGTGAAGGGAACAGTGAGTCAACTAGTTCTCAGAACAATCAGTGAAGCTGCCTGTAACCACTAGAACATGGATCTTCAGCATCACCACACCACTCAAATCCAGACAAGAGGGCACAACTGACAGAGTGACAAACAGGCACACAAAAGCCAAGTCTCATGTTAAACTTCGCACAACTGGAAGTGAAACATTGAGCCACTCACACCCATTGCCTCATTTTCTTTGGCATCCCCTGACATGAAAAGCTCTGGGTTTGACCATCCCACCCTTCTTGGTCCTTTCCAAAAATGCTGTGGAATCTTTCTCTGTATTAATAATACTTTACATCCTAATACTAACAGGCCGGATAGGTTTTAGTGCAGTTTAGAGTTCATGACACTTCCTTACAGAGAAAGTAGTAACATACAATTAGTATAGCTAAAGAATCTTGAGCCTAGAGCTGCTGTGTGACTGCGTAAGGAACTTTAAGAGATACAGACAAATACTCAGGGAGACTGGAAATGGATGATCATTAAGGTCCCTTCAAACCCAAACCATTTTATGATTCTACGAAATTCACTTTGGAAAATAAAAAAATATGAAGAGTAAAACTTGGAAGACAGTCTTATGGTGTTAATGAAAGAAAATACTGAAATAAGATCTGGTAGAAATCTTGAAGAAAAGTGACAGAATGAAATATCTTGCATTGAATTGACTCAAAAGAGAGACATGGTAAAGTCAGAACTCTAACAAGGAACACATTTAAAATGGTAAAATGAGAAGACGTGAGGAAATACTGAGAAATAAGCTTATAAGAGAAAACACCTCCTCCAACAAATTTATAATCCCAAGTTTTACCATGGGTAATAAAACCAAAATCATGTTTTTTACCGTTGATCACTTGCTTTAATATTATAACAAAACAAACAACCTGTGTATGTTCTTTCAAAAAGAGAGCGCAAAAGCAAGAGGCTCAATTAGCTTACACAGAGATAACCTAAGAAAATAAGTCACTAAATCAACCTAATAAAAAGCACACATACATCTCCCTTCAGCCAAGGCAACAACCTGCCTATATCGTTTCACTTTCCGTCTGAATGAAAGACTATAAAAACACAGCTTTGCTATTTTCAATTTGTAAATGACAGCATTTTGCCCAAGAAATCCCACATTTGCCCTTTAAAATTGTCACCCTAGAAATAATGTCCAAGTACCTGTCAGATTATATGGGAATAAGAAGTAAAATCTGATATAACTTTTTTGCCCATCTAAGCAGAAAAGAGATATGAGCTGAAAAGCCATGGAAAAAAAAAGAAACTGACACTAGTTTCATTTCTATTGGTATTGCATAGATTCAGTCAAGCTGTCTGCCCAGTGAATACCTATAATGTAATTTAAAAAAAAACAACTTTAATAAGAAGGCAACATTTTCCAAAATCTGAAATTTCTTCCCAATAAAGGATGAAACATTTTGGAAAAAAACCCACACACATGACAATTCCAGCTCCTTTTGCTACTTTTATATATGATTTCTGTTAAGTTTTGCTCAAATGTTTTATGCTTTAGCTGTGTTTACCTGAGGGTTGTTGGAAGGGGTGTGGCGATTGCTTGTTTTTTATTTGTAGCGGTATTTAATATCCCTGCTTAAGGGTTAACAGAAACTTTTTATAAACCATAAGAAGTGTGAATGTATTACTAAAAACATCAACCACATGTTCTCTCAAACAGAAATTTGACTGAAATATTGTGGTAAGTTGGTTTTCCCAAAACAAATCCCTTATTAAGTATATAATGCAATTAGCACCTCTGAAGTAGAGTCTGATTTGGCAGTTTCAATCAGATCGCCTCCCAGTACAGTCAGGGCTGCTGGGTGACACTTGAGATCTGAAGATCGCGGGTAAAAATAACCTCTGCTCAACAAGACATGATGAACACCAGACAGCTGAGTCACCTTTCAACCAAATTTTGATTTTCTGTATTAAAAGGAATTATGAAAGACAGGGGGAGAAAGAATTCAAAAACCTGTCTGAAATGTATCTTTTCATTGAATACTCTGTAATGTAAACCCTGACCTTCCTTTTGATTGTTGCCACTGACGTTAATATCAACACAGAATGCTCAGTCACTTCTGGGAAGCCTCACATTCATGTAAAGAAGCAACTCAATTCAATAGAATTTCAGCTCCATTTAAAAACTGCAATTTCTAAGCACCTGTTTCTTACAAAGCATCAACCATTACTATTTAGGAAGCCTTCCAGTATTATCAATGAAGTTAAAAAGGAGTAAGGCCCCAATCTGCCATGGAACACACACAATCCATGGAGTTTGTGAATATTTTCCAAGACAGCTGTAACGCCGTAGGAAGTTTGCTGCGCATCAAACACTCATTTAGCAGCAAACTGAACGAGCTAGAGAGGAAATACAAGAAGTTCATTTAAGTCTAGCGATGTAGCTTAATCCCTGAGAGAGAAAGTGTTTCAGGAAGACTTTCACTGGTTCTCAGGGTTTTACTTTCGAAGCTTTCTCTGAAGATGTTAAAAAGGAGAACAAGCACCAAGTCAGCAGGAAAGCAAAACGCTTGGCATCCGCCAGCCAAAACAAGCAGACGAGAACGGCAGCCACTGCCCCTTTTTACTCCCTCGGCATGAAAGCAAAACCGAGGGCTCGTGGGGGAGCAGGAAGACCTGGGACAGGCAGAGCCCATCTCCCAGCTGGCAGGAGCCTCTCGCGAACCCCAGTGCCCAATCAACCTCTTCAGAGCGCCCTAAGGAGAGGAATTAACAGACCCAGAAAGGCAGCGCGCTGAGGGGCGGGGGGCGCGGCAGGTGGCGGCGAGCGGGCAGGGATGGGATGGGATGGGATGGGATGCTGGGGGCTGGAGCGGGGAGATGCAGCGGTCCGGGGAGGGGGCTGAGGGCTGCCCGGGGCGGTGGTCGGAGGGGCGGGGGGGTGGGTTTGCCGCAGGGCGGGGGCTGCGCTGCACTCACGGGCGAGTCGTAGGAGAAGGCGCACTCCGTCTTGTAGACCCGGTCCCCTGACTTGGGCACCCGTATCGTGGGCACGTAGGGCACGAGCAGCTCGCCCAGGTCCCCCATCCGCTCGCCGCCCAGCGCGGCGCGCTGCATGCTCGCCGCTCCGGCCGGGGACGCGGGCGGAGGGCAGCGGGGCCGGGACGAGGCGGCGGGAGCCGGGCGAGGGGGAGGGGAGATGCTATTTTTAATCCAATGGCAGCGGGGGCAGAGCCAGCTGCGGCGGCGGCGGCGCGCGCGGGGGTCCCGGCGAGGGCGGGGCGGGGCGGGAGGTGCCCGCGGGGCCGCGCGGGAGGGGATTCCCGCCCGCGGCCGCCAGGAGGCGCCAGGGGCCGGTAGCCGCGGGCGGCGCCGCGGAGCGCCCGTGTCTCCATGCTGATATTGGGTACCGATGTCTCAGAACCGGTGTTCGATACCGGTGTCTCGATGCTGGTGTTCAGTGCCGGTGTTCACGACCATTGTCTCTGTGCTGATGTTTGGTGCCGGTGTTCGGTGCTGGTGTCTCTGTACCGATGTCTCGGTAGGGATGTCTCAGTGCCGGTGTCTGATGCCAGTGTTCATTACTGGTGTTTGGTACTGCTCTTTGGTGCCAGTGTTCAGTACTTGTGTCTCCATGCTGGTGTTTCCATGCCGATGTTTGGTGCCGGTGTTTGGTGCCAGTGTCTCCATACCAGTGTCTTGGCAGGGGTGTCTCGATGCCGATGTTCGGTGCTGGTGTTCAGTACCAATGTCTCAGTACCGCTGTCTCAGTACCAGTGTCTTGGTGCTGCCATCCTGCTGCGGGCCATCCTGGCCTTCGGGCTTCAGGTCAAGGAAAACAGGCTGGAGGGAGGGCCAGGCTGCTGGGTACAGAATGGGAATGCCCAGCCTGAGATGCCCTAGCAAGCCTGTGGCAGCACCAGCAGCCAGACCTGGGGCTCCTGTCTCAAGGTACAGTATCGATAGCTTGAAATGAACTTTTTTTTGGCTGTTTATTATGCTTCTCTGGTTTTCATTTCAAAAGGATGTTGTTAGGGAAAGGAGGAATAGAGTGAAGTGATTCTGTAGGAAAAATATTGAAAAATACTTTTTTTCCAAGCTGTATCTGATAACTATTGCATGGGCCTGACAGCAACAGGATTAAAGGAATAACTGATCCATATAAAATGAAGATGCGTAGTGCAGACGAACAGCCTTCCACCTATAGTACACTTTATAACCAGGGATTCATCAATCACTTCCAAGCAGGTGATATGACCATTGCATTTACCTCAAAAGTTAAGTTTCAAAGGTGGTTCTCATAAAATCTCAGTTAGCAACAGAATTGAAAAATTAGCTTGTATCCAGCTACGGAGAAACAAAGTGAACAGATCAGGACAGTCTGTTCTCAGCAATTTTTCCAGCAAAAAATCAAGTGTTGGGAACACTGTGAAATACGGAGAGCAGAATGCAATGTCAATGGAATGGCCTTAGACTTAGTCAAGAACAGACATTGCATTAAAGATTGTGAGCATTGTTGGGTGCCAGATAAAACCCACAAAT
The DNA here is from genome assembly GCA_033558185.1 of Dromococcyx pavoninus. Classification (NCBI taxonomy): domain Eukaryota; kingdom Metazoa; phylum Chordata; class Aves; order Cuculiformes; family Neomorphidae; genus Dromococcyx; species Dromococcyx pavoninus. The sequence goes on along the minus strand of JAUMJL010000004.1, from coordinate 7,931 downwards.
TAACAAAGGATCACTAGGTAGATTTATTTTGCCTGAGAAGGCTTCATGCTTTTTTAACAGCTTCTCTTATGATTAACTCAGAATTTATAAACAGTGAGAGCCACAGACTGACATACAAGCCAACTAACCTGAAAGATGGACTCGAACAAAAAGGACAAGTCAAAGCACTGACACAAAATCAATCAGAGCCTCTCATGTTTGGCAGGGCTAGGAAATAGATGTGTGTTTTAACAGTTTGAAACCACAAGCTGATCAGTGGTTATTAAAAGACTTGGGCTTGTTTCCTTAGAAAAAAAAAAGTGGGAATGTTGCATAGGGACAGATAGTTCAGAATCACAAACTGTAGGAGTCACTTTCCATCACTCTTGAAGGAATTAAAACCAGAGGAGTACCATGGCTGGTAGAACCCGAGGAAATACATCCCTCTAGTGGCAAAGGGTGCCAGAGAGAGAACCCTCTGTTCCATTGATCAGAAGGGGTGTCAACAGCTCCACGGTCCTGAAAACACCTGGCAGGTCTGCGTATGGCTGTCCTCAGGTGCAACTTGCCTTATTCACCTTACATAATTCTTAATTTGTTCTTGGTTAATTACAGTTGGATAGCACATTTCCACTTGACTTGTTGTATTAATTATTTTGATTTGCTCTTTTAATTCCAGTTTACCTTGGAAAAGAAGCCTCTGAGTTACCCTCAATGGTACCAGAAAGGTTTACCCTGTTCATTTCCAAAATCACTTCTGTGGCCTCTCTATGTTAAATACATTGGGAGCATAAAGTTTGAAGCTTTCATCTTGAGATTTTGCTGTTGGGACTTGCATATTTATGTACTCGAAGTTGTGTAATCATGGGGCAGAAGTATCTGTTCACCCAGCCATGATGAGCTATAAACCCCATTAACTAGTGTCAACATTCAGACATCTAGCCATCCTTTTGTAACAGCCTCAATAAGCAGTTCCCTGTTTCTCCTTTGTTCATCTTACTAAGCCTGTTTCAGGGAGCAGAAAGCTCTCTAACAATATCAATAATTTGAATATATTGCTAAAAATGTTAGATATACAGCAGTTACTAGGAAAATACTTAGTTTAACATTTGTCCGTTTACGTTCTTCCTTCTTATGAGACATTTTACATGACAGAGCATGACCTTCAGCCTAACTTCAGCCAGAACTGTGGAGGTATTTCAAGACTATGTGAAAGACCTACACTTTAAAAACTCCTGAAAATCACTAAAAGTTGAATATATAGGCACCACATACTTTTTTTAAGAACTTTTCCCTTGCTTTCTACTTCTAAATCTGACAGTGCAGATAGTAATAAGTTTAGGGAAATATTTCTGTCTTTAATTCTGTCTTCTAAAAACAGAGGAAATACTTGAGGTAATAAACCCAAAGCCCTGTTAAAATTAATTCCAAAGACTGCCCTCCCCACAACTACGTGGCGTGCAGTTTTCCATGTCACTAGTGGGTTATTTAAAATATGAAAATTATTTGACAATAATGGGTACCCCTAAGAGTTTTCTGAAATATTAACACATTATTACTAATATTCCACTGTTTTCATCAATGATGATTCTTTCTGCCACACAGGGAATGTGTGGTTGTTTTAGATCTATTAACTATATACAAGAAGAAGCATATATCAGAGCAAAAGTACCTGTTATGCTTTTAAACCTCATCTAAAACCAAATCATTAAAAAACAATCCAACCAAACAAAAAATAACCAGAACAATGTACAAAAATGTTCTGGAAAGATGACTATTTGGATGATGTACACTGAGAAGTGTCCAGTTCTGAAAGAGGCACAGAATTCTGTCGGATTTTTGGGGAGAGGTGGCATTGGTTTTGTTTTGGGATATTTTTTATTTAAGATTGTCTTTAAGAAGTCTTTTCCAGTCACAGACTGTATAGGAGGTGGAAAAAAGGAAAGAGCAGGAAAGAATAATCTGGAGGAAAGATTTTAAAACTGGCGACAAAACTAATGAAGAAGCAGCATGACTGACATGATCATGGATGAAGAGTATTAACAGGTATCTAAAGAGATAAACTTTTTGGATAATGCAGAGAAAATGACAGATGTTGAACAATATGCAAGTTAGGAAAAAATAGTGAAAGATGAGTTTAACCATAAGTAATGAGAAAGAAAGTATTTGTCTAAAGTAGTACATATCCTAATAGTCCAAAGATCTTAAGGTATTTTTCTTGCTTAGTTCATCTTCCACAAATTATCTGTCACAAGGCATTGTGAAAGAAAAAACTCTTACAGTTTCCTGTACCTTTTATTTACAACTTTAAATACCAGAAATCACACAATGAAGACTAACATTGCCAACTTGTTTCACATGTATTATGTCACAAATCCCACTCTACACTGATGCTCTGGAGAAAAGGAATAATTGTTGGCAATTGAAATGAGGCATTTTCTCTGATTATCAACCTGAACACTTATATGAGCTTAACTGCCACAGTTTCTTTCAAATTATCAGAATCAACATAAACATTGTTTATTTTTATTCATTTTTGTCAGTGAACAGCAGGATGTATATTAGCTCAGGCACAAATTTTCAGTCTGCATTTCAGACCATGCATACTGTCTTAAAATGGTTTAATTGTCAGGTGTGGATTTCATAGAATTGTCAACAAGATTTTTATCAGGTGTTTCATAATGATACCAAGGTCCATCTCCCCTGTGTCTCATCAGTCTGCGTGCCTCCAACTCCAACAGCCTAAAAAAAAAGAGCAACAGACACACTCAACAGGAAGTTTATTATTTTTGTTCATACATGTGTCAGTGTTTAACATCAGGGTATTACTGACAACAGCAATGAGTTTAGCATCTATGGTTTATAAACACTACCAAAACATATGTAATACCAAAATATGAAGGGTTCAACTAAAACATGAACTATTATATCCTTCTATTTCAATTTTTTTTCAATAAGTCATCTGACAAAAAAGTAATAAAAATACTTGCAGGAGTTCTATCACAGGTTCTTGCTTAGTAACAGGTACACAGTTTTGTTACAGTTTTCAACTAAAAATTAACAGAAGCAAGAAAATCAGAAGGAAACGTGATGGTAGAAGGAGCTATGCTATCTTGGTCCCAATAGCAACAGTTTATGGAAGTCAGACTTTCTTCTACCACCACAGTTAACTTGAAGCAAATGTAGAATAAGCTCCATGCAAGGATATTGTTGCTGTCCACAACATTTTCAGCAGCAACAAGGACCAGTCCTGTAAACTGTTATTTAGCTACTCGTTTAAGCTATCAGCATTAGCAGAGGCAAAAAGAGCTGTCCATTTCCTGACTTGGGAAGACACAGCTACTCTTTTATAAAAACAAACTGTTTTGAAGAGACCCTGTTGTTTAACAAAACTGCCTGTGGATCGCTCCAGCTCTGGTAATCTCAGTACTGAGAGGGCAGGGACTACAGATACTGTAAATTCCACTTTGGCACCATCCAGTGCAGCAAGCACTCAGGGTCAAGTGATAAGTGACTAAGGATACTATGTCAGCATCCAACACCCTACATTAACCGAAATGAAACAGTCAAGTACAGTATGTACTGGTATTTTAAAACACTTAACTATGTAACAAACATACCTCAGCTCAGTTTTCTTTGCTTCAATATCAAGCAAAGCCATCTCTTTCTCATACTCCTTTTCAGGGGGGTCAAGGAGGTAACGAGCTATCCAGCGACTTATAGGATGCTAGAGAATATAAAAGCAGAGATTTTTCATGCAATTTCCAAGTAGAAATGTCATCATAACTAAATCATACTTCATGTTCCCAGTCCTAAAAACATGTCATCAACACGGATGCTGCCATTCAAGCCATAATTGTAAAGTTAAAACATTTTGTAAGATCAGTATCCTAAAAAGAGGGTTTTTTTGTCATTTTTAATGCTAAGATAACCTGCAGATAACTATTCTGTAGCAAAAATCAAAGTTAATGGAAGATGTGATTTATTTTCTTTCTGTTGAAGCGAAGTTCCTTAAACTGCCCGTATAATCACAGAAACAGACTCCAAGCCTCTTACTGTAATCAATAACATTTTAAAGTTTTGCTTTCATAGAGGTCATTTCATTAGGAACAAATGTCTAAATGAGTTGAAACATGGTATTGTTGAATTCAATTACTTCCTATGAAAAACAAAAAAGTGCTTGCAGAAAGAAGCCAGGGACCACTTTTAAGAAAATGTAATGAAATGAACAAAGTATAACCTTGAGTTTCTGACTCTTCAATTCTAGAAATAAAAGCATGTATGATGTTAGACTTCGAAAAAATGCTACCAAACAATTCAAAAGCAAGTAATGTCACTTTAAACTCCAATATCTTAAGATGTTGAAGTTCCAGAACAAGAAACAAAGGCAAAAAACTGTGTGCTAAGAATAAAGAGAACAGAAGACTGTTCTTACTGGTTAGGAATACTATAAAAGAATTCTTAGCATAGAGCTTCAGCAGTTTACTCGCATGAAGTTAGAGATCATTTGCTCTACTTGTATCAATAAACAGATTTCTTACAGAAACACACATTTTCCATTAAGCTGAAAAAAGCAAGTTTACCAAAATCATAATTGCACAATTTGAGTCTCACTACATTGGTACCCAGTGGCAGGGATATCACCCTCCTCAGTATCATTCCCCACATGTCCTACTCCCAAAACTAGTACTGAGAGGAAGACTGTCCATAACATGCCGCCCTTTTTACACTCACTTTGTAATATTCCCAGTAGTCTGGTATATAGCCTTCAGGAATCTCTGCAAGTTCAGCCTCACCTGACAAGGAAAGAAGGGGAGGAACATTTAATTTAAGTATTTGGTATAAGTACCTTATATTCTGCTTTTCACATAAAGAAGAGATAATTATTCCACGTAAAGAGTATTTAATCCCTCAATATAAGCTCTTGTCAGAAAACTTAGACTTGTAATTTTTCCAGACACTTCACACTGCATGTATCTAGCTCCTAGATTTTAAGCCACACAACAAAAAAGTGAAATAAACAGCAGAAATTAACTGTTGCTCATATATGAGCTGAAAGCACGGTCCTACCTGTTTTCTCTATTAAATTGAAATCGGTATTGTTACAGTAGTAGATTTAAAATATGCATTGCCAAGCAGAATCTTGGCTTTTTTTGCTAGATAAAAGCAACAGCTGCGGCGTATGCAGCCTTCTTAAAGAAGTACGTAAATTAAACCAAGGCAATAGAGCTTCTCAATTGAATACAGAGGGATTGTTTACTAAACTTCACTGATGTTTGAAATACTCAAAAGATGGAATATTTCCATTTTTAGAAATATGGAAAGCTTTTAAAACAATCAACAATACAGAAAAATACTGGGAACATCTTCTATGTACTTACATAGTATTACCATAACTGTTGGGCCTGTGGTCTTCCAGAGAGCAAGCCTTAAAAGATCTCTCTTTTCTATCGAACATGCTTAGTTGTCATTTATCCATTTAAGCAATTTTGACTGTGTACTCAGGTTAGTCATGACAGAGCACTCACCAATGAAGATGTTGACATATGTTATGAACAGTGCCGCTGGTATACCCGTCAAAAATATATAGAATCTCTGTATAGGGGATCAAAAAGAAAAGAAGATATGGGAAATCCTAACAAAATTCAAATGAATTTTGTCTGAAGATGGTGTAACAGCCAACAATTCTTGGATTTGCAACCACAGGTTAGACAGGAATGTTATATATAGACATACTGCTGCTTAAAATGAGTTAATCAACAAACTAGAACACAGAAACAGCAATGCCGTCTCAATCCCTGAGCCTATTTCGTTCAGCTTTCAAATCTCCCAGAGTGGTCAGTCTCTGCAGAAGCAGACAGTAATGCTTTCCCTGAACGCTTGTCTCAGCATCTTGTGATGACTGGCTTCAGCATTCACTGTAATGGGACACTAACACCAATCCAATATCCTCCAACATAAAAATAAAGACAGCCACTGCTGGCTTTGGTAACTGTGGAGGACAGAGAAAGAAAGTCTGATCACAGAAAGGGAGTTGCATCAGGTTTGCTGTTACCCGTCATAATAGGCTTTACCTGAAGCCTAGCTTTTTAGGGGTTGAACTCAGGTCAGGCTTCCTAAGTCTAAATCTCCCATGTTAGTGGTTTAGGTAACTGAAGGCAAACTCTGCAGAAGAGTAACCAAACATGTTTTAAAAAGAAGGATGGAGTGGAAAGCGTTTGTAGGTTATGCATATACACAGACACATAATTTAAGAATGCTACTACGGCATTAATTTAAGCACCCATCACAATCTCTGCTGTTCAGCTGATTTTGTATCTTTTTTACTTCATTGGGCCTTGATTTTACAATATGTGACAAAAAATTCCTGAGGAGGAGGACTGAAAATTCTTGTTTATCTGAGTAATGCTAATCGCATTTTAGGTGATGTCACATAAACAATAGAGAAAATTGTATTTTAGACACTCTTACACTGTTTACAAGGGATGTGTTATACTGAATGCAATAAATTTGGTTTTAACTCACCAACAAGTTCAGAAACCGATTGTCATAAAAACTTGTTGCCTTGATAATAAACATTTTCTTCCCATGGTCACTGCTATGTCGTACAGGAGCTGAAAATGGAACCAAAGGATTATGTTTTTCTCTCTCTTTGGTGATGGTGCCAGGATAAGGTCGAGGACACATGTCGGGGCTGGGGGAAGGAGCATGGGGAAAACAGGCTCAGAGCAGTGGCTGAGCAGTTATGAGCTGGTTTGCTGGAGGATACCAAAGTTCCTGCTGGAAGCAATTTCCTATTTTGCTAGAATGAACCTTTTTATTCCTAACTTTAGATGTATTTCTACCTATGAGTACCAACAAATCAATCACTGGGCTAGGTATGGCCTGCTGCCAATTCTGATCCACCTTATTCCCAAGAACTGTAGCTTCTCAGACGAATGCTGATACACGCTGATGTTTCTGTGCCATGAACGGATTTCTCACACCTGACAGCCCAGGAAGAGCTGCAGCTGCCGGTACCAGCTGATGCCCCTGCCCCTCTCCCCAGGCAGGCTGGGTGCTCGCAGCCTAGAAGGCCAACCCTGTCCCAGGCTGCATCCAAACAAGCATGGCCAGTAGGTCAAGTGAGGTGATTCTCCCTCACTTCTCCACCACCTGGAATCTTGTGTCCTATGCTGGAGTCCCCAGCATAAGAAGGACATAGAACTGTTAGAACAGTTCCTGAGGAGGGCTACGAAGATGATCAGAGAGCTGGAGCACCTTTGCTATGAGGACAGGCTGAAAGAGTTGGGCTTGTTCAGCCTGGAGAAGGCTCCAGGCAGACCTCATAGTGGCCTTCCAGCCCCTGAAGAGGGCTACAGGAAAGCTGGGGAGGGGCTTTTTACAAGGGCAGGTAAAGACAGGACAAGGGGGAATGGCTTTAAATTGAAAGGGAAAAGATTTAGATTAGACATAGGAAGAAACTCTTCACGCTGAGGCTGGTGAGGAACTGGCACAGGTTGCCCAGGGAAGCTGTAGATGGGGTTCAAGGCCAGGCTGGATGGGGCTTTGCGCACCCTGATCCAGTGTGAGGTGTCCCTGCCCGTGGCAGGGGGGTGAAACTGGATGTGCTTTAAGGTCCCTTGCAGCCCAAACCATTCCATGACTCCTCAGCAAGGCCCCTCTCCTCTGCTCCCCAAGGTCACCCCGCCCCCGGCGCCCCGGCCCCCCGCTAACCCCCTCCCGCCGCGGAGCCCCTACCGCCGGTGCCGGTGAGGCGGGCGGCCCCGGGGAGCCGGGAGAAGGGAGCGCCAATCGCCGCCCGCCGCGCGCCCCAAGCCGCCGCCGCGCGCAGCACCAGGCTCATGGCCGCCATCGCTGGAACTGGCAAGGGGGTGGGGCCGGCAGCGCCGCTGTCCGTGGTAGGGTGAAGCTAGCATGCCGCCATTTTGGAAAAGGGCAGGTCCTTCCCT